>CM064511.1:21181730-21571030 GCA_032716605.1 Paralithodes platypus | reverse complement strand
GAGCACCACCAGGGAAACGGGAACAGAAACACCCGAAGGATCAAAGGCCCACCAGAACGAAAGGACCAGGTGACCCAAACAAAACACGGTTTTAAGACAGCGCCGAAGCCCGCAGGGCTAAAGCAGGCTCCAAACCAACACCTGCCTATCACTTATAACCACTGACCTTCCCCACGCGGTATACACTACCCCTCGTGTCCTACACCTCTTACCTACATGAGGCATGAACATGAATACACCTTAATTTAATACACCCATGCCCTGTCCCTAGGTTGAGCCAATGCCAACCAGTTCAGAGACCAGGCCTAAATCTATGTATGTTTTTCCATTCCAAGAAGTAAGTATGATAACCCCCTGTCTTGACCAGTACTAAGTTTCATGAAGACCAACCGCCCCCAATAAATCTATGTATGTTCTTCCCCTCCGAGAAGTAATATGTTAACCCCCTAAAATACCTTGTCTTGCCAGACTAAAGTTTCTGAAGACCACACCGCCCCCATAAATCTATGTATGTTCTTCCATCCGAGAAGTAATCTGTTAAACCCCCATGTCATAATTGATAAGAAACTATGATACCACACGGGTTACACCAGTGTATATATTAACCATTATTCCTTGTAAGACCTTAGACAGAAATGACTGCCAGATGTTAGCCACCATGCAGTAACTCTAATTCTTACCCCAACCAGAGAGAGATTGTATACACACCCTCTTTTACCATGTCTCGACGCCTTTCCACCAACGAAACAATACCGAAGCTACCCTACGAACTTGCCGCTTTCTTTGATATATATGTCATAGAAAGCGCAGTTCCCAGGAACAACTAGAATCAGCAAAGCAAAGAAATAGTGTCAGAGTAACAGTGTCCATACCATCGTATTGACGAGTAATAATACACCATGTTTTTCTCTACTTTTATCCACAGTAAATGCACACACCTACAGTTAACCTCCTCTTCCCCACAGCCCACAGTCCACAGTGATTCTATCATTTCCAAACTCAGTATGACCACCACTTACTGCTCATCCCCCGTTAGCGTTTGGCTAACGTACCTTCCCTGTCATAAACCCCAGGCTACTGATACCAAAAGATTCTAGCCCTAATGCCACCCTACGCCCAGAAGAGGACCCTTAGGGTCAAAAACTTCCACGTAACCCCCCTTAACCCGATCTCCCATTGCTCGTTTTAAACCCCGCACGCTCCTCAACTCCCTTCCGACCTAGCCTCTCCAGCATACCCCTGAATATCGGCTTTAACTTTTCCGTTACTAACATTCTCAAACCCTTTTGTATAATATATACTTCCTATCCAGCCTACCTTCCCCCAGTAGGAAGGAACACCAGTAGAACTTACTAACCTCTTTGCATGCCATCTATTCCCTCACAACCCATTCACAACCCTGTTAACAAACTGATCGTCCCGTGCGAGGCTAGCCGCATCACCAGTGGACTAACTTCTATTGCCATACTTCCAGATCAATGTGGCAGAGTTAGCAACCCAGGTCTCCACCACATCCAACCACCCATGCAATTAACAACCAAACCAAGTAAACCAGCTGATCAAAGGCACCTTCGGGTTTGGTATCACGATTTGTTTTTTAACAAGTGATAAACACAAAAACAAGGTCCCACCCCTTCCTTCTTCTTCAGTAAGCCATTTTAGATTACAGAAGGTGACATTCCTTGCATTACATGCTGTCCACAAAACTTCAGTATATGTACGCATGTTTCTTCTCTATTTTTTTTTTTTTTTTGGTATTACGAACACCCACATTCTGTTCCATAAAAACAGAGGGTTATTACAAACCCTTGTGTATATGGCAAGCCTCCCAGCCACCAGCCGCCCAAGACGACCCATCAACAGAGAAGGGACGCGCACCTACCCCTGTCACCCAACCCCCGAGGAGGGAGACCCTACCCCTGCGGAGGTACTCCCTGACCCCTGTTTTGACTTCCGGAGTCATTGCCCAGGGGTAGCACAGGAAATCATCCTATCAATGAACTAACCATGTATGGACTAACAACCTTACTAACCTCTATTAACCCACAATAAACCATTTAACCTTTCTTGCCTACTCCGATCAAACCATGAATTAGCACATCAGCTTACCCTAGAATGAACGGACCTGAGCAATATTAAGAGAGACGCTCCTAGCACAGCTGTCCCAAACCTCCTCGCATAAGTAGATCCAGTCTTTCTTCCCCCCTAAATACTTCCATCCAGTATACGCCAAAATAGTACCTCTTACTAAGGCCCTCAGTTATATTACAGGTATGAAGGCTCCATTAACAACGGGGCCATGTGCCACAAACAGTAATCACCCCTGACCTAGTTCCCGTATCAATTGAGAGCTCAAATAAGTCCATCAAATAACTCGAGATCCTTATGGCCGACAGCGGTCCAAAAACCACCACCTATAAATCAAGCTCCAGCCCCCAGTAACAGCAGTTGAAAGATAGACAACCAACCCGAGTGGCTGGTCCCTTCAAGTTTAGTTGACCTCTAGCTCCTGCCCTTGTTTTGTTCCTGAGAATTGAAGTTTCCAGAGCCGGCCACAGACTCCGTGGCAGAATTGAGATAGAAGAAGTCTGTCCACGGTAACAAGAAATCTACGTGCACCTTATAACCTTCACATAAACCAGTGGGGATATAAGAGTGTAGCCAGGCAACGATCGCCAAGAGATCCGTCTGAGAACTTCTACATATGGACCATCTGGACGGAAGCCCCCACGGAACCAGTCGCTAGCTCCCAACCTCACGGACGCAAGATAACCAGGACCAGACCAATCAAAATACGCGACCCAAGATTCACTCTATCAGAACTACAGTGTTACAGTGCTAGGTAGAGACTCACTTATTAATATTTCTACGAAGGGGCTATAATCGTGTCCCAGTATAATTCATACAGGACCATTCCATTAGGAAGTGCTAAGCGTATCACTGTTTATTAATGTAAAACAGCGCGATATTAAACTCTCGTAATTTCTCATATAATCCAGATACTAATATATAACCGTGAAACCCTATAGTGATATCTGATGTTCGACCACTGATTTTGCGTTTCTATGTGTTTCCTGATACAAGTATATCAAAACTTAGATCAGTACCCCCCTGAGGTTACTAGAATTCCCGTGCTCTAAAATACGCGTGTCTAATCTAGTCTATGAATTACTCCTTGTGCACCAGAAGCTACTAGTGATCAATATAACATGAATATAAATCTAGAAGTAATATTTATGGTCTCCAATATATAAACTTGTGAATAAAGCCAGTGATCAGAAAATGAATACCTGAACGTTGGAAGAGGGAGGACTAGGGCTCCATCCAGACTCCACTTAATGCTAGGTTTGTTAAATTCTATATCAATTGTCTTGTCCGAATATTCATATCTTCTTATGCGTGCACGATCTAATCATCATACAAACACACATACAGAAGTTGTGTCCCTCAATAAAAGTGATCGTTGTGTTCTTGTTACCGTAGGTGTTTATTTTGTGTTCTCTATTCCTCATACCGTTGTTTTGTGCCATGCAGCCTTCTATACCCAGTCAGTTAGAACTCACATTACCCAATCGTTAATCCTGTAGAAAAACAGGGCATAAACATTGGCTTTTGTCTTGGCAGCCGGGGGGTCTTGATTCGGATTAAAAGGTTGCATTGCATTGCAAGTTTGGAACAGCCAGGAACACCGGATAACATCATGGCGCACCGTTCTCACAATCCCCATCCCACATTATGATGGGGAAACTTACTTAGAGATCCGAAACGTTCATGGACATAAGTGAGTGTAAACCCGTACTGTGACCTCAGTTTTATACCACGGACGCAGAAAAGATAGCCGTGACATTAACGCACCTGGGAAACAGCCGTTTCCCTGGTTGCCTGACCAAGTGCACCCTGCTCTCAACAGGGGAAAAAAACCGAGAATTTCGCCCAATAGTGATAGAAGCCATTAAAGCCCTTCGTTGGGGCGTTTTCGTGGCCCACACCCGTATCCAAGACACTAAATTCGAAGGCGATCTAGATGCCACAGTGAATTAAGTATCGCCCAACATATAAAAGTGTCTTTCCCCACATTGACAAAGAATCCAGCAAGAGCAACAGATTCTGGTCAACCTTGTATCAATATTGCCCTCAGCAGTAAAAGATCATTTCAGTCGTGCACGATTTCGTCGTGGATTATCAAAACGATCTCACTCACGACCTCCCTCCCCCCCGACGTATTTTGGCCATGTGCGCACAGAAAAAACACCCACCCAAATCGCTGTAATAAAGAAGTTTCCCACGCACCCGCAGCTAACCTCGACCACCAAAACCCCAAGGCATCAAACCCTCTTCAACTCCAAGAATTGCCTAGCCCATCCTCATCCTTCCAAACCAGACCGACCTACCCCTTCCGGCAAGCCCCAACCCAGTAGGCCCCGGTTCAAACCTAACCAGCCACGCAGAATCTTCAACCGGAAACAGAACCTACAACACCTACCAAAGTAAAAACCCTACATTAGTAATTATCAACCCCTATGATTTCCCTGACTGTAGTGCTCAGTGTGACCTCCATCAAATTCGTGACTCTGCCAAACCTCGCCCCTTTACTCCTCGCATTTCTGTAAATGAAGAGGAATTGGGACAAGAGGAAGAAATGGAGGAAATGCACACCGGAGAAATAGCCCCTATCATGACCTCAGACCATACCGAGGAAACCCTGGAGGAGGTAGATACTGACTCCCAGGATTTTTAAAGTACCCCCGCCCACGATGGCCTCGGCGGGGGACGCCATAAATGATCGCACTGCCCACATTTACTACATGGCCAAAATCAAGGACATTCCTGTCCGCTTGTAATCGACACGGGAGCTGCCAAGTCATGTTTTGTTCAAGTCTTATTTAATCAACACCACTGACTATTTGGCCCCTTGTTACCTACCAAATCAGAAATAATCTCAGGCTGCTGATACCTACTTAAATCTCCTAGGAGACACTTTGCCCCTGTCAGTAACTCTCCTGCCCCCCATGCTCGTTGTTATCACCCGTTCACAGTATTTTCCTCCCACTGTAAACATTACGATGGTTTCCTTGGACTTGACCTCCTTCAAAACTCCAGGCCCAGGTTTATTGCGGCCAGAGGATGATCTCATTAAAAAAAAATCCAACCCAAAGCCTATGACAAAACCAATCACGCAGAAACCTATTCACAAAAAGAAAAAACACCTCCACCCTCAACAAACTCTGAGTCAGGATTACCAAGTTGCCGCTAGCACTAAGGTAACTCCTAACCCTCCCCTTGCCCCGAGTTCTCTCAAAATATCACTCATTTCGTTGAAAAACTGCCTCAACAAACGAAAAGAAGACAAGTCCAAGCAACTCCCTCTCGGTAACCCCCCCATTTCTCCTAACTCTGTCCAGGATCAATCCTCCCATGTTTCCAGGGCAGACTCTGATGTATGTAAAAACCATTCTACCAAATATTTATGTACACATGTTTCCAGGGAAAATGCCGACCTATGTACCCAACAATGTTTTCCCCATGCCCCCAGAAATGCTCGGATATTCCACAAACAACAAAATTTCCCTTGTGACAGTTTCCGTCAGTAGCTCCCTTCCACCCCCACACAATTCACACCCCTAGAAAACTTCAAAACCCCACACTTGACTCGCCCTCTCTTGATAGACAAACCCACCAACCCCATATAACCTCTAAACAAACCGTGACTGCCACCGACAAAACTCCCCAAATTCGTCCTCTTAACAACCACAAATCAGTACATCAGTCCTCCACAATAACCCATGTTCTATACCTAACTCTTCCCCCACCAACCCTCCGCAGTCCCACCAACAAATTCCGTTTTCTAAATCGCTCACCCCTCACCACTATGATCCTCCCACACGCGCCGTTAATCCCCCCCTCACGCGTGACCCCCACCAAAGTGATTCCCCCCCCCCCCCCCTTATGAGTACCGAGCACCTGCTCACCAGTCGATCCCCCACCATCATTAGCCCAGCTGTAGTTCAAGATAAAGTCAAATTCCCCCCCGCCATCAAAAATGGGTTAACCTTCGACCCATACCCCAAACTCACATGATATTTTCCCCCACTACCACGTCCACCAACCCCAATCGTTGCCTCTTACAACCCGCCATCATTTCCGCTCGCATCAACCACATTAGTGGCAAATATCTCTGAAGAATCCCTGACATTACCAAAAGGCCTCATCATAGGAGACCTCGAAACTTTTGATGACCTCCCCATAGATTCCAATGACACCCCTACCAGGCTCAAATTGCCCCCTCTCCCTGACACATTATCCGACCACCAAAAACACAGCATGTACGAACTATTGCTAGAGTTCAGTGACGTGTTTGCCCAACAACCCACTGAAATCGGACAGACCGATGTGGAACAACACATCATGAACACCACAGGCCCCCCCATAAGACAACCATCCCGTAGAAAAACTCCCATACAACGCCACGAAGAGGAACGCCAAGTCCAAGAGATGTTAGAGGCGGGAATTGCTACCCGTCCATCAGCCCCTGGTCTTCCCCTGTTGTCCTAGTAAAAAAGAAAGATGGGTCAACCCGTTTTTGAGTCGATTACAGGAGATTGAATGACTTAACCATTAAGGACGCTACGCCATTACCCAGGATAGACGATTCCCTTGACTCCCTATACGGATCCAGATGGTTCACTACCCTCGACTTGCAAGCAGGGTATTGGCACGTGCCTATCAAGGCAGAAGACCAAGAAAAAACAGGCAATTTCCACTAGTGGTGGCCCACCACTACGAATTTAACGTCCTACCTTTTGGCCTCTGTAACGGACCCGCCACTTTCTCCCGTTTGATGGAAGCGGTATTACATGGCCTGACCTGGGAAAACCTGCCTAGCGTATCTAGACGATATTATTGTGTACTCACAACCTGGGAAGAACACCTCCTCAGCTTGAAACAAGTTCTTCAAAGAATACGAGCCGCCGGGTTGAAATTGAAACCCTCAAAGTGCGAGATTGCACGAAATAAGGTAGATTTCCTCGGCCACGTAATATCTGAACATGGTATTGCACCAGACCCAAAGAAACTTCAAGCCATACAAAACCAACCCCCACCCACCACCGTTAAAGGAGTATGTTCTTTTCTAGGTTTAGTCACATACTACAGACGTTTCGTCCCACACTTTGCCGCAATAGCCAGACCCCTCCACCAACTCACCCACAAGGACACCACATTCACCTGGACACCCGAAAGAGACCTCGCTTTTAACACTTTGAAACAAAAGCTAATCCAAGCCCCTATTGTCGCTTTCCCTGATTACCATAAACCTTTCCGTCGTATACCGACGTATCTCTGTACGCCATTGGTGCAGTTTTAGCTCAAGTAAGAGACGGAGAGGAACATGTGATAGAATATGCCAGCTCCACACTCAACCAAGCCCAACAGAATAAGGCAGCCACCAAGAGAGCGTGCCTAGGGATCAGTTGGGCACTCAACCACTTCAGGTCATTTGTGTTGGGCGCAAAAATCGATATAATAACCGACCATCAATCTTTGCAATGGTTGCGTAAGTGCGAAAACCTACTCAGCCATCTTGGTACGCTGGAGGGAGACACTAGAGGACTACGATTTTACAATACAGTATCGTCCAGGTAAACTTCACACCAATGGAGATGCCCTGTCACGTTTGCCAGTACCGAAAGACCCCCCCACCAACCTAAGCGCCCTACAAAAACACTGAGCTCTTATCTACCCCCATCCACCAACATAATTCCCCCCCAGCACCCTCCTAATTCAATCTTGGGAAACGAGAATCAGACCACCCTGGATACCGTTAAATGTCTTCAGGAAACTGACTCGCTGGGGAGATCACCTTGCCACAGACTCCGGTCACATAGTCCTAGACCCCACCATTGCCCACGACTACATGATTGCCATCCACGAGGGAAACGGCATACACCTGGGACAAAAGAAAATGTTAAAAATCTTCGCGGATCAGTACTGGACCCCCAACCCCTCCAAGATTGCGCAACGCGTGACAGGATCCTGCAAACCTTGTTTATTGGGGAAGGATAGATCACGCACCCCAGGCCCAGCTGGTACCATTTCTGCCAACAACCCGTTCCAGGACCTATCCCTCGACATCATGGGCCCGTTTCCTTCTTACGCTGGCAACCGCTATATCGTCACATTTGTTGACGTATATTCAAAGTTCTTAATAGCCTGCCCAGTTAAAGACCACACAGCCACCACCGTCGCCGCACGGCTTGACACAGAAGTGTTCCCTATATTCGGCCTTCCCCTGGCTCTTCTATCCGACAATGCCCCCGAATTTAGTGGACACGTTTGGCACCAGTTCACCCAACAATGCGGTATTAAGATCAAGCACTCATCCCCGTACTGGCCTCAAGGAACTGCTATATGCGAACGCAGCCATCGCACCATCAACACCCAGTTTCGTACCAAAATGATTGCTCTGAACACCTCAGACTGGCCATCACAGATAAAGATGATACAATGGGGCATGAACACCTGTCCCCGCGAAGACGGTATTTCACCTCATGAACGTGTTTACGGCGTACCCCCCTGTTACTGCCGTTCCACCATCACGCTCATCTCCCCTCCAACACCTCCACAATTGACCCATTGCAACATCTGCAAAACACCCTCCATACCGCCCAAACCTGTCAAGACACCAAAACTGACAACATCGATGAAAAAAACCCTTTCGCCATCCATGACACCGTAATGGTAGCCAACCTCCCTGTAACCAACAAATTAGGCTTTCGCTATGTCGGACCCTACACCATATCAAGTCCCAAATGCCTATCAAGTCATCATTGATTATCACGGCGTGACTCGCATGTCAGAAAGAGATTCGTCCGCGCATTTAAACCTCTAAAAACCACAAGACAATAACCCACCCCACACGTCCGACCCTGAATTGAACACCCCTACTACCCCTCCCACTCAGGCTATAAATGTTCCCCTACAAACCCCTAAAGGCCAAAACCCTCCAGCACAGAACCGGCCGATCATTCCTCAACATACCCCCATAACTAACCTCCACAAACCCCAAGCCCCCACTATCACACCTTCCTCCACCATGACCCATTCCTTCACTTCTGATAGTCAAGTACCTCCCCAACTTATCAAAGTACGAAAACCTCCACCCACAACCCCGACCACAATGGAAACCCTCCCATCTAGCCCTGACGTACCTCCACCAGGCACCACAGTAAGAAAACCCCCACCCCCACCTAAAACCAAGTACACACCCAACCGCACCACACAATCTACCTCAGTAACCTCACGCTACAACTTACGCCCACGACTAAAATCTTTTAAACCCTCCAGAAAACACACCCTGCTAACCAAGTTCCGTAGGGCTGCCAGACCACTATCCTCTTCCTCCTTTTCTTCTTCGTCGAATTTCTACTGCACAAAGGGAAAGAAGACGAATAATCACAAGCAAACAACCATAACCCCTCTAACTATATTCCAAAAATAACCTCCCCCACCTCCCACGAAAGAACATACCTTCCCCTTCAACCTCATCCCCTCTCAACCCCCACCTTCATTACCCCGAATGACCTGCTAGATCTACCCCCCACCAAACTCCCACAAAACCACCTATTGCACACCACCATCAAATCACCAACCCCACCAAAGAACATAACCAACACACTTTCCTACCCCTAACCCTCCCAATTAAACCTCCACTCCCTACCCACCCGTTATAGCCCCCCCTCATCCACCCCTTTCCCCTCCACTATCCCTGCGACTCCACCCATGCACAACCAACCTCATCATCTCATCAAACCCCCAACCAACCAACCCCTAAAAAGTACCCTATGCCAACGACAACCCCCTCCTCACACACCACGTCTAAAACACAACTAACTCCTAACCAAAGCCCCTCAAAAATGACGTACCCGACCTCCACACCCCCACTTGAATCCCCCCACAAAGTTGCCCCTGAGAGAACCCCCATACATACCCCCACCCAATCCTCTCCCATTCCGCCTACCACCCTCACTCGACAAAAACCTCCACACGCATCTACCTCTCAAATAACCCCCTACATCACCCCCACTAAATGCCCTCCACCTGTAAAGCGTTCTTCCCCTCAATATAAAACATCGTCGAGCGACTCAAGTCCCACTACAAACATCTACCTTCCCACCAGAACCTCCAAAGGTAGAATCATCAACAGACCTATCAGATTTGAAGACAGTTATGTAAAAAACAACACCCCGTTCTTACACTAAAGACCCAAGCCACGCAACACACACACACCCTCTTTCTCACACACCTCCATCATGCACCTTACCTAAACCAATATTGCACATTGTTCCATATATTTTCCCAGCCTGCAACACCACCCAAGAAAACCTCCAAAACTCCAGACTCATATCCCCCCTTCACCGGCAGCACCGCTTTCACGCATTAGTCCCTCCCCTTCAGTTATAACCCCTTCACCACACTGAAGAGGCCTCTTGTCAGTCCCACACACCTCACTCGATACATGACCGCCACCATGAACAAAGCCACACCATTCGGCGCACCCGTCCCTACCCACACGGAGGAAAAATACACACCGTTCATAAGAAAAGTTAAAGTAAAAACGTCCACAGGACGCTTAGCCCGTCTACAGCGCCCCCACCAAGCCCGGGCAGCCGCCCTCCACAACACCGAGGGACACATTCCTACAGGTCTACATAGACCTGCAAAAGAAACCTGACCCTCGCTCTCTTGCTTGGTGGGACCTTCTAAATACCCATCAAAAATGACCCACCATGACTATGCTTCTTTTTACTTCATCCTTGAGGCTCGAGGACGAAGCCTACAACGAAGGAGAGGGTAGTAAAATGCCCCAGAACGAGAAGCCCACCACGTAAGCCACGCGCGTGCACCATCACGAAACGGGAACAGAAACACCGAAGGAAAGGCCCACAGAACGAAAGGACCAGGGGACCAAGCCAACCAGTTAAGACAGGCCGAAGCCCGCAGGGCTAAGCAGCTCCAAACCACACCTGCCTATCACTTCTAACCACTGACCCTTCCCCCACCTCGCGTATACACTACCCCTCGTGTCCTACACCTCTACCTACATGATGATGAACACGAATACACCTTAATTTAATACACCCATGCCCTGTCCCTAGGTTGAGCCAATGCCAACCAATTCAGACAGCCTAAATCTATGTATGTTTTTCCATCCAAGAAGTAATATGTTAACCCCCTGTCTTGCCTGGCTAAGTTTCTGAAGCCCAACCGCCCCCATAAATCTATGTATGTTCTTCCATCGAGAAGTAATATGTTAACCCCCTAAAATACCTTGTCTTGCCAGACTAAGTTTCTGAAGACCAATCGCCCCCATAAATCTATGTATTTTCTTCCATCCGAGAAGTAATCTGTTAAAAACCCCATGTCATAATTGATAAGAAACTATGATACCCACGGGTACACCAGTGTATATATAACCATTATTCCTGTAAGACCTAGACAGAAATGACTGCAGATGTTAGCCACCATGCAGTAACTCTAATTCTTACCCCAACCAGAGATTGTATACACCACCCTCTTTTACCATTGTCTCGACGCCTTTCCACCACAAAACAATACCGAAGCTACCCCTACGAAACTGCCGCTTTCTTTGATATATATGTCATAGAAAACGCAGTTCCCAGGAACAACTAGAATCAGCAAGAAATAGTGTCAGAGTAACAGTGTCCATAACCATCGTATTGGCGAGTAATAATACACCATGTTTTTCTCTACTTTTATCCACAGTCAAGCACACACCTACAGTTAACCTCCTCTTCCCCACAGCCCACAGTCCACATGATTCTATCATTTCCAAACTCATATACCACCACTTATTGCACATCAATCGGTAGCGTTTGGCTAACGTACCTTCCCTGTCATTAACCCCCAGGCTACGATACCAACTGTAGCCTAATGCCACCCTACGCCCAGAGGACCTTAGGGTTCAAACTTCCACGTAACCCCCTTAACCCTCTCCTCTCGTTAACACCCCACGCTCCTCAACTCCCTTCCGACCCTAGCCTCTCCAGCATACCCCCTGAATATCCTTAACTTTTGCGTTACTAACATTCTCACACCTTTTGATAAATTTTTTATACTCCTATTCCAGCCTACCTTCCCCCAGTAGGAAGGAACACCATTAGAACTTTACTAACCCTTTGCATGCCATCTATTCCCTCACAACCCATTCACAACCCTGTACCAAAATGATCGTCCGTGCGAGGCTAGCCGCCTCACCAGTGACTAACTTCTATTGCCATACTTCCAGATCAATGTGGCAGAGTTAGCAACCCAGTCTCCACCACATCCAACCACCCATGCAATTAACAACCTAACCAAGTAAACCAGCTGATCAAGGCACCTTTGGTTTTGGTATTACGAACACCTACATCTGTCTCATAAACAGAGGGTTATTACAAACCCTTGTGATATGGCAAGCCCCCAGCCACAGCCGCCCCGACGACCATCACAGAGAAGGGACGCGCACCTACCCCTTTCACCCACCCGAGGGAGGGAGACCCTACCCCTGCGGAGGTATACCTGACCCCTGTTTTGACTTCCGGGTCATTGCCAGGTAGCAACAGGAATTCTTCCTATCAATGAACTAACCATGTATGACTAACCTTACTAACCTCTATTAACCACACAAACCATTAACTTTTCTTGCATACTCCGATAACCAAATTAGCACCTCAGCTATACCCTAGAATGAAGACTGAGCAATTATTATGTTCCTTCCAACAACCAACAATACTCCTAAAATCGATTAATGAAATTTACAAACACATGTGGCAGTCCATGGACTCGAACCCAGGATGCTCACACCGAAAATCAACACCTTATACATCGCACCACGAAGACAGTTAAAGGTTGGTGGACACTGCCTACGATTTATTATGCAACTTCGAATCCTGCATATCAATCTAAGCATGTACAACATCCCAACTGCAACTCACGTAGGCTATGAATATGAATGGAAAGAGCATTAAGGGGCCTTAACCACTTAGGGAAGTCCTCTCGATAAATTACTTGAACCAATATCATTATTATATTCTTCCAACAACCAACAATACTCTAAAATCGATTAATGAATACAAACACATGTGGCAGTCCATGGACTCGAACCCAGATGCTCACACCGAATCAACACCTTATACATCGCACCACGAAGAATTTAAGAGAGACGCTCCTAGCACAGCTGTCCCAAACCTCCTCGCAAAGTAGATCCAGTCTTTCTCCCCTAAATACTTCCAGTATAGCCAAAATAGTACCTCTTACTAAGGCTCAGTTATATTACAGTATGAAGGCTCCATACAGCCATGTGCCACAACAGTAATCACCCCCTGACCTAGTTCCCGTATCAATTGAGAGCTCAAATAAGTCCATCAAAACTCGAGATCCCTATGGCCGACAGGGTCCAAAACCACACCTATAAATCAAGCTCCACCCCCAGAAAATCAGTTGAAAGATAGGACACCAACCAGAGGCTGGTCCCTTAAGTTGACCTCTAGCTCTGCCCTTGTGTTGTTCCTGAGAATTGAGTTCCAGAGCCGGCAGACTCCGTGGCAGATTGAGATAGAAGAATCTGTCCACGTAAAAGAAATCTATGTGCACCTTATAACCTTCACATAAACCAGTGGGGATATAAGAGTGTAGCCAGCAACGATCGCCAAGAGATCCGTCTTGAAAACTTCTACATATGGACCATCTGGACGGCCGCGGAACCAGTCGCTAGCCCCCAACCTCACGGACGCAAGATAACCAGGACCAGACCAATCAAATACGACCCAAGATTCACTCTATCAGCACTACAGTGTTACAGTGCTATGTAGAGACTCACTTATTAATATTTCTACGAAGTGGCTATATCTTGTCCCAGTATAATTCATATATGACCATTCCATTAGGAAGTGCTAAGCGTATCAGTGTTTATTAATTAACAGGCGATATTAACTCTCGTAATTACTCATATATCCAGATACTAATACATAAACCGTGAAACCCTAGTGATATCTGATGTTCGCCCACTGATTTGCGTTCTATGTGTTTCTGATACAAGAATATAAAACTTAGATCAGTACCCCCTGAGGTTACTAGAATTCCCGTGCTCTAAAATACGCGTGTCTAATCTAGTCTATGAATTACTCCTTGTGCACCAGAGCTACTAGTGATCAATATAACATTGAATATGAATCTAGAAGTAATATTATGGTCTCCAATATATAAACTTTTGAATAAAGCCAGTGATCAGAAGATCAATACCTGAACGTTGGAAGAGGGAGACTAGGCTCCATCCAGATCCACTTAATGCTAGTTTGTTAAATTCTATCAATTGTCTTGTACGAATATTCATATCTTCTTATGCGTCAGATTAATCAATATCAAACAACATACAGAAGTGTGTCCCTCAATAAAAGTGATCGTGTGTCTTGTTACCGTGTGTTATTTTGTGTTCTCTATTCCTCATACCTTGTATTGTGCATGCAGCCTTCTATACCCAGTCAGTTAGAACTCACATTACCCAAGTTAATCCTGTAGAAAAACAGGGCATAACAATGACCTTGGTCCGTGTCAGGCGCTGGAGACAAATGGAGCCCTATTTTGTCGTCCGGTAAATTAGTTTGAGATAGCACTAGCTTAGAACTTTGTAGTCTTACTCTAACTCTTGGTCTAACCCTAATCGCCGGTAGAGGTTGCTCGGCATCTGTCCCGCCGAGACCGGGGAAAACCACCGGCGTCGTCGAAGCGGATGTCGAAGCCACCGGTGGCGAAGCTGAGTTACACATCTGGGTGAGGGGGCTATCATGGATGTCCGTTGCATCGTGGATCTGCTGCGGACTGGATAACTTTTGTATCTTCGCCGGCAAGCGTTCAAAACTGGACGCCCTCTGACAAAGTCGCTGGGATGAGTCCGGTTGAATAGGAAGTACAAGCTCCGGCGACTCAGAGCGAGCTCTCCTAGTGTGGGGAGGGGAGTGACTTTCAGATGACTCGGATGAATGGGGGGAAGCAAGATTTGAATTTGGTACTGATGGAACAATCGCCTGATGGACTAAGGGATCTTGAAAAGAGTACAGGCGTATGATTCTAAGTAACTCTGCAGTGTCGCAGAATAATTCAGCATCCGCTACCCTTGCAGCGTAAGAAGAGAACTTATTCTTGATTTCAATCAAAGTTAATAAGCATGACATATCCTGACTGGTTAACCATTCATCAAAAAGGTCCGAGCAAACCGGACATTTACTGGCTGTCCATGAAAAGGTTGTTTTGTCCAAAAATTTTATACAGCGTATACACAACCTGTGCGCCGCTACTGGGACAGACAAACAAGTAGGAGTAGAGCAAATCCAGAAGTTAGGCATGGTTACCGACTCCCCTCCTTGCCGGGGGCAGTTCCTCAGCCGTGCTGCTCCGGATGTGAAGGAGTCTGGAAATAGAAAATTTCCAGGAATCAATGCTCATAAGGATAACCTGAGAGGTGATACTAACATCCTACCTATTCCCTGGCGCCAAAAAAATAGTGAGCCACAGCCCAACAATTTTTCCGCCTCCCAGGAGTTGTCGTGAATAACCCCTCGCCCTTTTCAATCGGGGGGAAGTCACGTGTGACTGCTTACCTATGACATGTGTCACTGGCCCTAACCGGACTTCTAGCGAGCATCGTCGTGCAGCTGCTTGCTAGCTAGACACTGCTACACCTATTACCCAACTGTGCCGCCGGGCTGGCGGGGGAAACTGGCAAGTCACCCCAACTGTGCCGCCGGGCTGGCAGGGTAAACTGGTAAGTCACAGGGCGAGTCTGATAATCAACGGGTTGAAACCGTCCTCCTTCCGCCGGCCCGTGCATGACCGCCGGCAAGGAGGGTAGTGGTACACTACTAATCAAAGAAGGGGAAAGCATAGCCCAAGCATGCCAGCGCGGCGGTAGCCGGGCCTAGTACGCAGACAAAAGACCGGCGGGCCACGGAACTAGGAAAACAACAGTCAAGAGCACAAGACCACTAATCCTGAACCAAAAAAAAAAACACCAAAAAAAAAGAACGTCTCCTAGAGATCCAGGAAAGAGATGAAACTCGAACCAAGAACCCAGGAAAAAAGGGTGGGGAAGGAGGGCATAATACCAATATCATAGAATAACAATGCACCCTTAAACCCTAAGGAGACCCTAATGTGGCTGGCCACGAGGCCTAAGTAATCCTTACCTTAGGAAGAAATATAATCCTGGAGACACACGGCCACAGCACGAGGAGAAGGGGCCCACGAGAGGGGCCCGGGAGCAGGCTCGAACACCAGAAGATCCCACACCACGTGTGACAATCCTTAAACTGGAGCGTCTGCTAAGATGAAGAAATACACGGCCCCTAGGCCAAACACGCTGGACTGAAGACCTACTGCGATGAAAGTAGCCTCCTAACTATAAATAATCAACAGCTAAGGCACGCAGAATAAAGAAAAAACACATGTGGCGACTGTCCTGGAGAACACGTAAGCGCCTGTAAAGTACCCTAATTTAACACTTCCTGCGGGCAACCAGACGGGTAGCCTGTGCTAGCTAGTCTAAACCTTGTTCAATACAACTCAGATATATACAAATGAGCAAGGCCTCACGAGAATTGACGGGTGAACGACGAATGAAGCAGAGCACGGGCGAGACACGTCCTACACTGGTGCCCGCGGGGAAGAGAAGAACGAATGGCCGCCTGGTGAGGAGCAGCTGGGTGCCACAACACAAGAAATCCACCGAAAGAGGAAAGCGTGTTATAACAATGTTTAAGTTAAAAAAAAAAAATCTTCTCTTATTTTTTACGAAAGTTTTTCGTAGTGGGTACCCGATCTATAGACGACGCCATAAGAGAAGTTGCTTTCTTACAGTTTCTTACAGTAGATCCTCTGGAAAAAGGCAAACTAGGCCTGTGTATCCAGCTCAGTACCAGTACTTGCACTGCTGCGGTCGTTCACGGTGTTGGCGGCGGCGGTAGCAGACGCAACATTTTTACTATTCTGTATTTTTGCTTTATAATCAAACTTCAAATCTTGTCTTCCCCGTGCTTTATCAAGATTAATTTCAAACTCCCTTATTGATTCGGAATCGACTACATACTGGGGCAGTGCGTTCCACTCATTTACCACTCTATCACAAAATGAGTTCTTTGCCTTCTCAAGCCTATTTCTTTCTTTGTAAATATTCTTTGAGTGTCCCCTCGTTCTTGTTCCCTCCCGCATCAAGAAGATACCTTCACACACATCCTCATCATACTTTCCTGACACTATCTTAAAAGTCTCTATCATATGCCCTCTCTTTCTCCTATATGCCAGTGTCGGGAGCCCCAGTGTCCTCAACCTCTGCTCATAGCCCGCGTTCTTCAACGTTGGTACTAGCTTACTAGCTCTCCTCTGCACTTTCTCCACTGCTTCTATATCCTTTACCATATATGGAGCCCACACCTGGTTCGCATAATCCAGGTGCGGCCTAACCAGCGCTGTATAGCGATTCCTGAAGATTTCTTCGTCAAGTGACACAAATGTCCTCCTTATCAGCCCTACAATTCTATTGGCTTTGTTTATCTTTTCCGCTAAATGTTCTGAGAAATTTAACTTATTGTCTATCACTACTCCTATATCCTTTTCTGCATTCACTTCCTCCATCGATTCATACATACTGTATCCTACCTTGTCTATCTTGCTTGTCCCAATCCGCATGTACTTGCATTTTTTGGATGAAAAGGCATTAACCAATGCTCACACCATCCCTTCATGCCCTCCACATCTCCTTGAAGCAAACCCACATCTTCCTTACTCCTCACTCTTCTATACAGCTTAGTGTCATCCGCATACAGGTATACCTCACTTCCATTAGTTATAACTTCAGGTAAGTCGTTGATAAATATAACGAACAGTAGTGGTCCCAACACAGATCCCTGAGGAACCCCACTTGTAATTTCCCTCCACCCCGAGCCTATTCCATTCACCAGCACCCTCTGTCTCCGATCTTTCAGGAAGGCTTCTATCCATTTCACACATTTCTCCCCTATATTATAGCTTCTAACTTTCTCTATTAACCTTTTATGTGGGACCTTATCGAAGGCCTTCATAAAATCACAATATACCACGTCTATTACATCACCATCCTCTAGAATTTGCATCCAATCATCTACCACCTTAATTAGCTGTAGTACGTCGACCTCCCTGGCAAGAATCCGAACTGTCTCCCACTGAAAAGTTGGTTTGATTTCATATGCTCCATTATTCCTTCTCTAATTACCGTTTCCATTAGTTTACACACAACACTTGTCAAACTGACTGGTCTATAATTTCCTGGGTCATTTCTCTTTCCCTTCTTAAATATAGCTGTTATGTTCGTCTCTCTCCAGTCCATCGGGATTGTCCTGTATTAAACGATACCTCAAATAACATTTTCAATGGCTCTACTAACATCTCACCTCCTTCCTTTATGATTCTTGGGTGTATCCCATCCGGTCCCGGGGACTTACTTCTGTTCATTTTTTCTATAGCCCTTCTTATTCTAGCATGGGAAAACTCTATTAGTTCTAGTGCAGGTGCCTGTTTGATGGGAATATTTGGCACTGCATCATCCGACTCTACTGTTAGTACCCCCCTCAAAGTATTTCCCCAGCACCTCTGCTTTCTCCTTATCCGTCTCCGTTCTACTCCCATCATCCAACCCCCCTACCAGCTCTGGGATCCCTACTCTTCTTGTTAACTTTTCCTGAATGTACTCTCAGAATATGTTTGGATTATCCTTCACATTTCTTGCAATCTCTCTCTCCCTTTCCTTTTCCTTGTCTCCCACCTTATTTTATTGTTTATCTGTCTACGTTCCAAATCCACTACATTAGCTTCTATACTAGACCCCCTGTTCATTTTTAACACTTTTAATCTATCCCACAATCGTTTCTTTCTTCTTATCAAAGTCCACAGCTTTCTTTTCATTGGTAATTCTGGGTTCGTTCTTTTCCTCAATTTTGTTTTATCCTTATATTCCCTTACTGGTACACATTTGGATATAACATCCTCCAGTTTGACTCTAACTTCCTCCACATTCCTTCAGCGTCTTCACCGTTCAAGTATTCCCCCCAGTCAATGTCCAGACATTGCGTTACACTTATGAGGAATACTCATTTCATCCCCGCGGCGGTAGATTCAAAACGGCTGGCGCGGGTGTTAAATGGAGACTATTATATTAATAGGCAAATCGTCAATGATGGAGGGGCCACTATTAAATAATACTTTTTCCACATAAGCTCGCAAGTCGGATCTTTCTCGAATATAGGGATTCCTTATAGCGGAAGTTATTAGCAGTGATTATCCTCGATGTTCAACGGTGTTTAAATATTCTAGATAAAAGGAATATAGTGAAGCTGTGCGGAATACCTGCTCTCTATCTAGATCCGCCATTGTGCTCGAAGATAGTAAATAGTTTTAAGTGCTATTCACTAGTAATGTTTCATTAGTATACTTTCAAGTTATTTCTTGTATTTAGTGAGTAAGAAATAAAGCTGTATTTCCTAAACCATATTTTGCAATATATATATTGTAAGGTATACCGGCCCTTGGCCAGCATCAGGACGTCAGGACATCACTTGTGTGAGCAGTATATCATCTATGTGCTTTTAAATGTTGAAAAACAGTTAATTATTTATATAGGGACACTACTACTGTAAAAGACAAGGAGTGTGGAACTCCCTATAGAGGACCCAACTAACGGCTCTAAGAGTGCCGGATTCTTGCCTAATATTGCATCATCTTATTTATATCAGCCCATAGACTATTATGTGTCCAGGATTACAATCAGTGTAATTTTACAAGTCGCATAATGTATTTAAGAAACTTTATGATGGGCAAATGAGATTATATGATGTTAGAACTTTATAATCAAGTCGAGGGTTTGCAAGACTTGATAAGTGATATTATTTAATAGGGCCCCTCCATCATTGATGACTTCGCCTATTAATAGTAATAGTCTCCATTCAACATCCTGCACCAGCATTTTGAATAGCCCGCGCGGAAGCATCATGGAGTACTCATCATAAGTGCATGCTTAATTCCCTTATGGAATCGTCATTTTGATTGGGTACCCTACAGAAAAAAACTCCGTAAAAAATAAAAAATAAAATTTAATTTAATATCTGTTATTATAACTTGCCATATACGTGGATTTCTTATGCTTTGCTTCCCCGACACCAGGCCCCCTAGCGGCCATCTTCGTCCTTCCTTCTTCCGCGTCCCTCCCGACAACAGGGCTCGCGCCGTGTCCGCTTCATTCGTCGTTCGCAGAGCTTCTAGTGAGTCCTTACTCATTTGTATACATCTACTTTTGAAAAGCATATTCGTTCTTTCTCCTCTTCCATTTCCCAAAAAATTGGTCTGCTTCGCAAGGCTTATAAAACATTTGCTTGTGATGCCACAGTTATCAAGTCTTTTTATGCTTTTATTTTGCCACATTTCGAGTACTGCTCACCTGTCTGGTTGTCAGCAGCTGACTGCCATCTCAAGTTGCTTGACAGGACGCTAAATTCCATCAGTTTTATTCTACCTCATTTGTCTCTTGATCTGTGTCATCGACGTATAGTTGGTGCCCTTAGTCTTTTATTTAAAGTTTTTAACAACCCTCAGCATCCCTTACATGGGGTTCTGCCTGGGCCCTATGTCCGGGCTCGTGCAACTAGATTCACAAAGCAATCTTAATGATCTTGCCATGAGCCATGTTAATTTTTCAGCTGCACAGTTTTCACGGTGTTTTGTGCCAGCCATGGTTGCCAAATGAGCTAGTCAATTCAGCTCATATCTCCATTTTTAAGTCTAGAGTTAATGCTTTTTTGCAGCATTAATTCTAATTTTTAAACTGATTTTATTCTATTTTATTGTATTATATTTATACTTGATATCCTCCACTGCATAATATGTTATCTGTGTTTAATATGTGTATATGTACAGTACTGTATACAGTATATGTTTTTATTTTTTCCTAAGTTGCCGTAGTCTCTCTCCAGTGCCTCCGGGTGTTTTGTGTGGATTCATCTTGATGGTGTTTCTGCACCCTGGTTGGAGACTTCGGCATCTCATATAATAATAATAATAATAATCTGTGTTGCAGTAACAAGGTTTAGATTAGCTAGCATGGCTGCCAGATTGGTTGGTCCGCAGGAAGAAGTGTTAAAATAGGGTACCATTGTAACAGGCGTCTACGAGTCCCGGATGGGTGTACTGCGCGTGTTGTTTTGTTTTGTGATACGCCTTAGCTGTTGTGTTTACTTAGCTAGAAGGCGACCACTCTACGAGGCATGATACAGACTGTCAATATTGAGGATAGTACATGCCATTTTCTTCTATTATCAGCAAAAGCTCTGGTTAAGGGTGTCTGCACATGGTGCTCCAACTTCCAGGGTTCGTGTTTGCTTAGACCCCTTGGGTGGCCTCCCTCTGCTTGGTGCGGCTGCTGGTTGCTGGGGCGTCGTCTTCTGGGATGTTCTTCAGTCCATGTGGTCGGCCTAGTTAGGGGTCTCCAACATAGGTTTCAGGTAATTTAGTGGTCTAAATTTTCTGTTGTTATTGTTACCTATGTATGCCCCTGATTCTGGTTCTTGCATGCGGTCTTGGTCCTTCGGGTAGGGGAGACGTCCCTTATCATTATTATTGCATTTATTTTATGTGTGTGGGACTGCGGTAAAAGGGGCTGTGCCAACCCTTTTTTTCCGACAGTTTTTGTTTGTTCTGGCGGCCCGGTGAGAGGGGCCCAGGTTATTCGTCTCCGACGGATAGAAACATTCAAAAGATCCCGGCGTGGTTTGGCTGAACCATTCTTCCGGCGGAATTGCATTCCGAGCAAGGATATACACTCGGCTCGCCGAGTTAACTCTCCCGGCCTGACCTAGTGACACGTCAGACATACCGCCTGCGGCACCCCCAGTCAAGTGTACACGAAGTGATAAGATGAGTTTTGCAAACTTGTTCAGTAGGATCACACCTTAACAAGGTCAGGGGACCTGTGAAATATCACAGGTGAGTTTGTGAAAATCAGCTAGACAGGAAGGTCCGGCGGAAGGTTAGCGTAGTGGTGCATTATAGCTAAGTTTCCGGCGGATTTGAGTTAGGATGTGCAATACCTCGCAGGTTATCCTTATGAGCATTGATTCCTGGAAATGTTTCCAGGTCCCGGCTGCTTCTCCGGCGGAGTTGGACTTCTGATCCCGGCGGAGGGGGGGGAACCTCATTTACGGCACCATGCCTAGGTTTGAACTTTGCGCTATGCCCTCTTGTTCCCTTTTACCAGTTTTTGCTCATTCCCTTTGCATCAAATGCGTGAAATGTCTGGACCGCTCTAGGGGCGTGTGGTTGTCCAAAAAGTGTGCCATCTGTGCTGAATTAAAAACCGCTTTGCTGGCTAAGAAAGACCTGTCTTGTTTAGCAGCCTTGCACGAGGTGAAGGCTGCGTTCAACTCATATGCTAAGGACATAGCCCATAAGGCACTCCAGTGTGACGATGAAGTCATGTGGGACAAGCCAATTATCAAGTCTCCCTTAGTTAAACCAGGATCCTCCAAAGCGGTCAGACCCAAGGTCAAAGCTAAAGCTATCAGTAAAGAGATTGTCAATAGCAGTAGTGAGAGCGACGTCACCGAGGTCCCCTCCTCCGACCATGCCACGAAGGCTGATGCCATCATGCCATGGTCGAAGGCTGATGGCATTAATGATGTCAAAGCCTTAAATTCTCTTACGTCGGAGTTGGCTACAACTCCGGCTCTGGACCAAGCTCAGACTCCGGTACTGCAGATGCGGCAGCTGGGAGTAGGCCCATGGGTTGACTGGGAGATAGAAGCACAAGTATTCGCCAAAACTATCACCACCAAAGCTTCACATCAAATCCCACCAGAGAATCATAATTATTTTTCCCTACCAGTATCCAAAGCAGAAGGGGTGTCCCCAGCCTTACTAACATTTCTGGCGGCCCCCAAAGTGTCATTGCATGCCCTTGATGAGCCTTTCTCTCCCACCCCCGGCTACTCACTTGGACCGAGATTTTAAGTTACGCAATAAAGCCTACCGGATGTTCTCGCAGTACTTGGTGAGTCCTCAAATAGCCGTCTCTCTTGCACGCACGATCTCGGCCATCAATGAACCCCAAATAAGAAAAGCCATTGAGCTCTCTCGTAGACTTTCACTACAAAACGCCATTCAGTCCCTAGGGGACATTAGAATTGCAATTTTGGAGGCGGTTCGAGCTCGCCAAGATCTGAAAGTACATCTGGTGAGGAAGTTGCCGGCGTACATAGGTCGCCGGGTAACCCTCTCCCCGGTTCTGACACCCACCTTGCTTGTCACTGAAACGTGGAGTTTAGTTTTAAATATGGTAAGTTGGTGGAAGCAGGTTACCTCCCAAGCTAGGAAGGATCCACCTAAGAAACCCTTTCATAAACCAAAGGGCGGTAGCAAACCGTACCAACCTCACCCTAAACAGTCACCTAGAGACCCCAGACCACCTCCTCAGCACGGAGGTAATCAGTACAAACCCAAACAAGGTAAGCACGGGTATAAAGGGAAAGCCCCATATAAAAGTCATCAGGGCACTGCAACAGCCAAAACTAGTCAAGCGTCCGATTCCAACCCCCCTCCACCTCCAAAAAGCTAGCCACTTACACTCCCTGCATCCCAAGGCCAAGCTCAAAGGCCCAGGATTGGGGAGTTGCCTTGCAGGACGAACCCCGGCTGCACCTGGGTTCGTTCCGTGCATTCCGCTCAGCTTGGCCCAAACGTACCTGGGCCAGGAAGACAGTGAGCAAAGGAATCACCTGGCGGTGGCTCCGGAGGCCTCGACTGCGTCAGCCGCAAGAATACTCCCCTGTGTCTCAGGAGGCGGAGGTCATGTTACGAGAAATGATTGCCAAACGGGTCCTTATCCAGGTAGATCCCTTTCAGCCAGTGTTCACGTCAAGACTCTTTTTAGTGCCAAAAAGGGACAGTGGGCAGATGCGACCAGTTCTAGATCTCTCGCATCTGAACACCTTTATAGAGAATTCACCCTCGAGGATGCTGACGGTTCAGCAGCTCAGACTCGCACTTCCGTCACAAGGTTGGATGTATTCGATAGATCTCAAAGATGCCTATTGGCATGTCCCTATCAACAAGAGGTTCCAAAAGTTTCTCGCTCTGAGATTCCGGCACGAGACTTATGTCTTTCAAAGGATGCTGTTCGGGTTAAACCTAGCACCAAGAGTATTTACCAAACTCGTCCGGCAAGCTCTTTTCCCCCTGTTAGTTCAAGGAATACAGGTGTTTTGGTATCTGGACGATTGGCTAGTAGTGGCGAAGTCTGTAGAATTATGTCTAGACCATGTCAACCAGGTGTTAAATTATGTACAAGCCCTAGGGTTCAAGGTGAACTTGGCAAAGTCGCACCTTGTCCCCTCAAGGACGATTCATTGGTTAGGGCTGATCTGGGATACCGCCGCTCTGACTCTGACTCAGTGTGCGGACAACCGCAACAGATTTCGAAGGAAACTGTTCCGGTTCCTCCACAGTCTGGATACGACCAGGAAAACGTGGGATTCCCTGATCGGTTCTATCAACTGGGTACAAATAACTGTCAAGTTGGGCCGATTGAAAGCCAAGCGATTAATCATGGAAGGCAACAAAGCGTTCCCTCTCTTGCCGGAGGAGAAATTATGGCCAATTCCTCCATTAATCCATACCTTACTATCGGCCTGGACCAAGCAAGACGTCCTCTACTCAGTCACGTCATGGGTTTCTCCCCCGCCTACGGTATGGGTAGACACGGACGCCTCGGGGACCCTGGGTTGGGGGTATCAGTCAAGTCTAGGCCACCAAGGGCAAGGCATTTGGGGGACAGACAAACATTCACATATCAACAAGCAAGAGCTTTTAGTTCCCCTGTTTTTTCTCCAGACTCACGGCACAACATTGAAGAACAAATCAATAGCATTCCGAATGGACAATCAAACCGCATTTTTTTGCATTCAGAAGCAAGGCTCAGTGAGGTCACGAGAGTTGTTGAGAGTTTCAGAACAAATTTTTACCCTAGCCGACTCGCTAGGGATTTCCCTACATGCTACCTACCTCCCCGGCGTAGCGAACGTCTGGGCAGACGCTCTATCTCGCCGGCAGAGCACTCTAGTAGAATGGACAATCAAACAGGCTATCTTCAACAAGATGATTGCAAAGCCGGCCCGTCCACAGATAGATTTGTTTGCGTCAGCAGAGAACCACAGACTGCCACTCTTTTTGACCCAGCACGGGGTAACCCCGGCGGGGGGACCCGATGCATTGCTGGTGGACTGGAACAAGTGGACCTCAATCTATCTGTTTCCGCCACCAGACTCTGTGTTAATGTGCAAAGTCATTCACAAACTGAGGGATTACCAGGGCCAGGTAGCGTTGATCGCACCTCTTTGGCCGGCTCAGGTATGGTACCACCAATTGCAACAGTGGTGCAAGAACACGACGTCCCTCCCGGTCTCCGTATTCCACTTGGAAACGATTGGAAACCTTCGGACCTCGCTCAGTTTTGCCTTGTGGATATTTACTATGCCAAATGGCTAAATCAATTTGGACCAAGTGTCACTCAAAAGCTCATGAATCAATACACACCGTCGACCAGGCGACAATATCAATCACATTGGAAAACCTTTACAACCTGGATTGTTGAGTCAGAGCAAAAGACTGCCTCGGCAGCCTTAATCTTCAAGTATTTAGACTATCTATTTGAGCAGAAACATTTTTCGGTCATAACGTTAAAAAATCATCTGTCTGCCATTAGGACCCCCTTCCATGACCTCACCGGCCTGTCTGTTCCGCAGGCGGAGGAGAAAGGGTTTATGAGGGCGTGTTTTAAGCTTCGTCCACCTCCCCGCCAGCTCATGCCAACCTGGTCCCTTGATAAAGCTCTAGAGTTGCTGCAATCACGCAAATATAATAATGCGCCGGACTTTGATTCAATTTTAAAGAAAGCCGTTTTTCTCATGGCACTTGCCACCGGAAACCGGGTCTCTGAGCTGGCGGCGATGAGCAACGAACCAAACTGTCTCAGGTTTGGGAGACTACACGACAATGTTCAAATCGCGCCGTCTCCCTCCTTTATTGCTAAGAACGAACATTCGGACCATGTTTTTTCTGAATTTTCCGTCCCGGCCTTAAAAAGAGGCCTCATTCATCACATTTTATGTCCTGTGCAAGCCCTCACAAAGTTTATGAGGATTGCGCAACCTCGCCAACTAGGTGCTTTATGGGTTAACCGACTAGGTAAGCGCATTACAAAACGGAAGTTAGCTTCCTTGCTTGTCGACGTGATCAGGGAAAGCATTCCCGGCGTGATAGGCAGGGCTCACGACATTTAGAAATGGGCAGTGTCCCTCAGATTTTTACAATTTTTTTCGATTGATGATATTGCTAAAACCCAACTTTGGGCTTCCAATCATACGTTCCTAACACGCTACCTGTCGGTTGCCCTAGTTAAACCAAAGCGTACCTGTGTAGCTTTACGGCAACGGGTACAGTAGGTCTTATGATGTTATATATTGTTTAGTTTAAAAAAGGGGGGGGGGGGTGCGGAATAGTCCATATCCCCCTGTACCCTTGGAGAATTGTGATAAATCACAAGCTGTGATAGGACGGGTTCTACAGTCCAGGATTAGTTGACTTATTTTTAAATCCTAAGAATTTATCGCATAGTTGCAACTATGTCTGTTTTACCAAAGTGTACAAAGATATGAATGTACAATTAAGTTAAGAACAGAACGTATACCTACGGCAGAGTTATCGTTCTACAGGACACAGGTGTGTCACTTTTTTCATGCATACGATCAAGTGCAACGATCTGACCATGAGCAAGCAGTTTCTTAATGCCACGCACTGCTAGCAAATCTTTTATACCTTTTATATGTTTGTATTACATACAATAAATCTGAAGAAAATGTTATCCGGATTTTCTCTTCCCTAAGGTGAGGATATTTTACGAATGTCCCGCCTCCAGTCTTGATATTCAGGCGAAGTCGTCAATGATGGAGGGGCCCTATTAAATTATAGGTTTGATTCCCAAAGGGAAGTAGAGAAAACCTAATATTTAGTAGGGCCCCGTAATCATTGACGACTCGGGCCCTCCCAACCATCCCACTTCCCATTCGTTGATTTCTATAGTTTATTCTTGATATATCAGTGAAGGACGAAGATGGCCGCTAGGGGGCCTGGTGTCGGGGAAGCAAAGCATAAGAAATCCACGTATATGGCAAGTCATATAATAACAGATATTTAATTAAATTTTATTTTTTATTTTTTACGGAGTTTATTTCTGTAGGGTACCCAATCAAAATGACGATTCTATAAGGGAATTAAGCGTGCACTTATGATGAGTACTCCATGATGCATCCGCGCGGGCTATTCAAAATGCTGGTGCAGGATGTTGAATGGAGACTATTACTATTAATAGGCGAAGTCGTCAATGATTACGGGGCCCTACTAAATATTAGGTTTTCTCTACTTCCATTTGGGAATCAAACCTATAATCTGTGCTTATATGAATACCTCGCATTGTCCGAGGATGCCTTGTGAATAGATTGTGTGGGCGGTGTCTATCTATCGAGTGAGGGTCTTGTGATTGGGATATTCACCCTCTACTGTATATATGGGACCAATAACTGTGTTTTGTCATCTTGGACATTTTGAATGTGAGGAGTGCCCCTCAGTGAGCATAAGGCCCCGCCCGTATATATACTCCCTCGCCGGCACCCAGAGGGGGAAGACGAGGGCTACGTGTGGCAAGTTGAGGGCGACTGCTGGTGTTGCAGGCGTGTGTGTTTGTGTGTGTACGCGGTCCCTCAGACAGAGACGAGTGGTGACAGCTGATGGCAGAGGAGGGCTGCTCCTGGCATCTTGAACTACAGACACGATTGTGTGTGTGAGTATTTTTGTGTTGATACGGAGCCTTGCTATTCTCAATATATACATTTTTGCAGTGATCTCTTGTATTGATTTATATTTATGCGTGTTGATTGACCTTTTGATCAAAGATATAATTATATATTATATCTCTGATTAACTGGAGTATATATTTCATATGTGTGCATTTGTTAGGATGTTCATATGGGGTATTTGTGTGAAATAGCTTGCTTAAAGAATGCTTGATTAATGATTTTCGGTAGCATATTATTTGCACATTAAGAACCACCTGGGCTGACATTGTCATTGGGAGGTTTGACGTACCTCCCAACCTACCAAATAGGAAAACCTACTATTTGGTAGTAGTCTTGGAAAATCCAACGTCAAGGCTATTAACCTAATTGCAATAACGACTTGTCTATTTTGACTGCTATGTCGTCATTCCAACCGCGGTTAAAAAGAAAACGTCTAGAGTCTACTCCTTATCTTGCTCTAGGAGACGTTGTACATTAACCAAAACTACCACCGAAGGTGAAAAAAGCATAGAAGAGAAGAAAAAGGGGTTTACCTTAGTTACCGCTCAAGGCCCATCCCGTATTCCGTCATGCGCAGATCCCTGTCGAACGTGCGCATGAGCGACCCTCTCTTGTCATCACATCTCATGTCAGCAGAAGAACGCGGATGGGCAGGGGTCCGGCGTGAGGGAGGGTATTATGTACGTTGGATTTTCCAAGACTACTACCAAATAGTAGGTTTTCCTATTTGGTAGGTTGGGAGGTACGTCAAACCTCCCAATTTGTTAGTAGTCTTGGCAAATCCAACGTCAAGGCTGCATAACAAATAGGAGGAGGACATCCAAGCCCAACATACCAAAAAAAACAATGCATAAGACAAAATTATGAATGACAAAGAAACACAATTTAAACAAGAGAGTTTAATAAAAGAGTGAAAAACTGAGGAGTAGCTAAAAAGAGCAGTTTTAACACGTGCCCGTCATTCATAGTAATGCAAAACCATAGACTTGTCTTAAACCAAAAAGTACTGTACACAAAATCCCTTTTCTTCCAAAACGAACAAAAACATGGAACACAAAAATAAAACACAATTTTCAATTTGACAAAAAACACTTATGTACTGTATACATATAACATAATCCCAAACTTGCAATCCAGTGTTGCAAACCCGTACTCCCCCCCCCCCTTTTCAAAGAAAACAAAGTAAAAGAAAGAGTGACAAGGGGGAAGACCAGGCAACTTCGCTAGAGCTCTAGGAAACACGACTCCCGAGAGCTATCACAGGCCGAGGGGGTCTAACAATGGACATGGAGAGGTAGGAGGAGACGAAGGTATGGACAGAAGACCACAAACCCGCCGAGGCGACGTCAGGCAACGAACGAGTCTGCAGGAACCGTAAGGAGGCAGCAAAGGACCGCACATCGTGCGCAGAACCCCGACAAGCAGGGTTACTGGCACGAATGACCCGACAAATGTGGCGTCCTATCTGTACCTTCGAGAGCCTCCCACCAGTCCGAGGAGACACCCACACAGCAGTACCCGAAGTCGGCGCCACAGACTCAACATAGGAGTGCAAGGCCTGCACCGGGCACAACACATGGTGAGTATGCCCACGCTTTAAAGCCTGGATGGTGAAAGGCTTGAAAACGTGGGACTCTCTCTCATTCTTGGCAACAAAATGAGGGGAGGGGGCTAACGTGACGACATTCAAGGACGGGGAGAATCGCATGCATTCCTGGGACTGTGACATGGCAGCTAGTTCAGACACCCTATCCCCAGTGGCCAGAGCGACAAGGAAGAGTGTACGCTCGAGCAACCGAACCGGTGTAGTGTCCCGTGTATATGTGTGTGAAGCCAGAAGGTCCAGAGCACGCCCCAGATCCCACTGAGGAGGGATCTTCGGCGGAACGACCAGCCCAGTGACGGACTCAAAGACCTCCCGGATGGCAGACAAGTGGTTACGTATAGTGTTGACTTGAAAGCGACGTGTACGGAAGAGGTGAAACAAGTAGTGTAGGACGAGGGAAGGAGAGCTAACAGTCTGGCGAGTGTCCTGTATCCACCTAGTAAAAGACCTCCAGTGGGACTCGTAAGTCCCCCAAGTCGAAGACGTCCATGAACGCTTCAGGAAGTCAGTCAGGTCCCGTCCGTGGACTGGGAGCCACCGTGCCTCACGAACATCCACGATGCGAAGGCCAACGAGGTCCGTAGGTCTCCAACCTGGCTCAAGTGGAAGTGTGAGAGAGGGAGAGGGACCGGACTCGGGCACCACCGCTTCAACTGGGAGTACCAACCCTGGGCCGGCCACAGAGGAGCTACGAGCCAGACTCTGCCACGGTACAGCCGCAGCCGCGCGAGGACTTTGCACATCAACAGTGCGTCTGGTGGCGGAAATATGTATATCGACTGCCACCTGCTCCAGTCTTCCATGAAAGCGTCCGGACCCCCCTCCGGAGTACGAGTCCGGAGGGATAGGTACCGAGGCAACTTGCGCGTCTCCTTAAAAGCGAACAAGTCGACCTCCGGAACACCCCAGGAAGCCGCGAGGTCGTCGAATACAGTCTGTTTCATTGCCCATTCTACAAGAACGCCCTGTCCTCTCGACAGGGCGTCCGCCCATAGGTTGGCAGTCCCGGGCAGGTAGGAGGCGTGCAGGGAGATGTTGTGTCGGTTCGCGAGGAAGAACAACTTCTCTGAGATCCCCAACAGAGTCAAAGACCTGGAGGACCCCTGCTTTTGGATACAGTGGACAGCTGTCTTATTGTCCATCCGGAAGGCCACCGACTGGCCCCGAAGGGCCAGCGCGTGGTCCCGCAGGAAGAACAGGGGAACCAACAGTTCGAGGGCATTGATGTGTAGGTGTGTGTGTCCCACCCATCTGCTGTGATGTTGATGTCCCAGGTTGGATTGGTAACCCCACCCTACCTCGCTCGACGCATCTGTATCCACCCAGATCGTCGGCGGGGGGGCGGTCTAGGGCACAGCCGCAGAGAGCGTGCCCCGAGCAACCCAGTGTCCTAAGTGTCTGTGAATGGTACGCGGGATCGGCATGAGCCGATCCATAGGGGCCAACGGAAACACCTTGTTTCCCATGAGGATTAGGCGGCGCAGCCTGAGCCTTCCTAAGGGAATGGTCAGAGCAGCCCAATTCAGGGAACCCACTAACGAGTCCCAGATCCTCCTCGTGATGGAGACCGAGTGCAACACGGCGAAGACCTTCCTGCGAAGTTTCACCGCGTTTGGCTGACTCTGGGTTACCGTAGCGTTGGACAGATCCCATTCGAGACCTACCCACGTCACGACACGCGACGGGGTCAGGCGTGACTTGGGAATATTGACTTTGAACCCTAACTGAGTGATGTGTTGAACTACTGTGAGGGTGTCGCGGACGCACTGTTCTAGGGTGTCGGAAACTATCAACCAGTCGTCCAAGTAAAACAGGATCTGGAGGCCGCTCCTGAGGAGAGGATCCAGAGCCTGCTTCACCAGTTTCGAGAAGATCCGCGGCGCGATGTTGAGACCGAAGGGAAGTCTGTCGAACATGAACACACGATCGGAAGTCTGAACGGCCAAGAATCGCTGGAAACGAGGATGGATAGGAACGTGCCAATATGCATCCTTGAGGTCCAGCGACACCACCCACGACAGAGGTCGCAGGGCCAGTCGTACCTGGTGCACCGTCAGCATCCGAAACCGTGTGTTCACGATGTGCCCGTTGAGGGCCGACAGATCCACCACCGGTCGCATCGCGTCGCAGTCCTTCTTTGGTACCAGAAAAACACGGGAGAGGAAAACCGGTTGACCGGCTTCCACCTCCTTGACGATTCCCTGCTCGTGCATGGACATAATCACGTCGGCCACCTCCGAAGAGACAGGCCGGCTTCGTTGACAAGAGCTGAGTGGGGGTCTGGACTTCCATCTCCAGGTGAGACCCCTCCGTGCAATCTTCCGCCCCCACGTCCCTCGCGGCCACCGAGGGGCGCAAGGGCGAAAACAACCTGTTGGAGCCCCCGAGATGAGGTGAGCGACCCTTTCTGCGAGGCGAGAAGGAGAACAAGGAGGAGACCGACCTGGAGAACCTACACATTTTTTGACGTGGAGGGTCCCCCGGTACGGTCCCTGCGGTCATAAGAGCCACGTTGACCACCTCTACCCCCCCCCACCTCGCCGAAAAGGGCGGGTCACCCAATCCCCTGTCCGTCGAGTGTCTGATCCCGTCGAAGTGCGGCCGGAAGTGGAAGGCTGGCCAGCCCCTTCACGGCGGGGATGAAAGGGAGCAGGAGCAGAAGTGCGAGGCGGAACCGACGCTCTGGCCGGCAACTTCCCTTTCCTGCGCCCTTTCTTGGCGGCAGCATTGGCGGCAGCACCCCGAAGAGGACCGGCAGAAGGACGGGACTGCGAAGACCCTGGTCGCGACACAGCGCGTCTGTGCGTGTCGTAAGCAGGGTCCGCTGACAGAGAAGCGTAGCGTTCCCAAGCATCCTGCGCAAAAAGCCCCGATGTATATAGATCAGAGTATAACAAACCCTGACGAATATCCAAGGGGGCCTTCCGGCAGAACGAGGACCTTACCGTCTGGCGTTGTCAAGTTGCCTCGCACAAAACCGCCTTCAGCTCGGGAACCAAAGACACCGCGAGCTGAAGGTGGATCCGCCGAACGTGGTCCAAACCCTCGCGAAGATCGCCAGGTGCAGTCGCCTCGATAAGCCTCAGGTGGTGAACAGACGTCTGGAGGGAACCTAAAAGACAAGACAATAAGTTCGCCACCCTCTGCCGCAAGGTAAAATCCCTGTCGACAGAGGACTTATCTGGGTGGGAGAAGAACGGGTTAGCAATAGCACAAATTTCAAGTTTGGGCGCGCTGATCCAGGACCAGAACTTGCCATCCAATCCGCCGACAGATACAAGAGGAGGCAAAAGCAGTGACGACTCTGGAGGAGGGACTGAAACAGATCTGTCGACGGAACGGTTGGCGAATTCTAAGGCCTCAGCAAACCAGGCCTCCAATGGGAGAGGATTATCGAGCACGACGGCTAAGCCAGGCTTACCGTCGTCGCACAAACCCGTCCCATAGGAGGACAGTCCCGTCAACACAGCCAGGGACTGAACATCCTGAAGGATGTCCTGGAGGCTGAAGTCTGACCAGAGCTTAGTCCGAGGAGCAGACGGGGGCTTGGGCTTCACCGAAAAGTACTGAAGGTCAGTCCTCGTCGGGTAAGCCCGCACCTCCACGTCGGCCACCTGACCATCCACCCTGATCGCCCTGAACTGCATCTTATCATTAATTTGGACCGACCAGTCCGAAGGTAGGGCCCTCTCACCTGACGGGAAGTCGGTAGCACGCTCCGGGTGGGAGGCCTGCACCCCCTTCCAAACAGCCAAGGAGCCATAGAGGAGCGGCATTGTCCGCGACGGGACCTTGGCCTTCTGGATGGGGGGCAAGCGCGGACCCTGCCCTAGCAGACGGAGAACCCCCGCATGGGAGACAGTAGGGGCAACCACCTGAGCCAGGGCAGGAGCAGTACTAGCCGACGACCGGGCAGGCGGAGAAGCAGGGCGAGAAGGAATGTGGTCCACCGCAGAGGGGAGGGGGACCAAAGCAGGGGTAGGTTGGGTGAGGCGCTGAGGATGTGTCACCGCCAAGAAGCGCGATAAGAGGGAATCTTGCATCGCCTCCAAGCGCGCGTCGAAGTGTGACACAACCCACCCCTGCATAGCCGAAAATCGATCCGAGAGAGGCGACCCCCCCGAAGATAGTTCGGCCCGCAGGGGCGAGCGTGAGCGAGAGCGAGACCCACGACACGAAACAGCAGCGTCGCGGCCCAAAGAAGGCGAGCGACGACGGCCGTGGCGTTCCTGAGGGTCTCGTCCCCGACCACTAACGCCCGAAGGGGAAACATCACCATCCCCCTCTTCCAGCGACACGTCAGCCCCCGAGAAAGGGGACCCCGAAACCTCGCTATACTCTACCGAGTCAAGCGGCGGGGTACCCCCTCGGGGAGCCGGTAATCGAAGATCAGGGATAGAAGAAGGAAGAGGAGCAGGATGACGGGGAAGGCTGGCCGGGTGAAAGGAGGTCAGAAGGAGCCGCGGGGGGAAACAGAGCAAGGATCCCCGGGGCTGAGAGAACAGGGCGGCCTGACACCGAGGCGGAGGAGGGAGGGACCTCCACCTTGGGACGAGACCGTGAAGGAAGAAGAGGCACCGAAGCAGGAGAAGTAGGAGGAGAAGCAACTACATCCTGGCGGACCCCCCTGGACAGAGTAGGAGGAGGGAGCAGAGGGCCAGCTACAGCATGAACATCCGCGCGCGTAGAGGACAAATGAAGAGGACGTCTTTTGTGCAGGGGAAGCGGGCGGAAGGTAGTAGAGCCCCTATCCGGAGAGGCCAGGGGAGGGCGTACAGGGGCAGAGACGCTAACCCCGGCCTCAGGGCGAGAACCATGACGAGGGCGAACGGCGGAGTCAAGGTGATCAGGAGGACGAGGAGGGGCAGTAGAGGACGGGCGACGAGGAGAGCGAGAGCGTGGACGGAGCTGGGGATCCACCCGACGATGTGACGACCGACCACGGGATTCAGGGAGGAGGGCCCGAGCAGGGAGAGGGCCAGGTAAACGGCCTCCAGACGGGTCAGGGATGCCCAGGGCGACGCGTATCCGGTCGTCAACAAAGGCCGGGGAACGGTGGCCCACAGTCCTAATGTGGTGGGAGACCACCGCCCACACAGACTGAAGGGATGCAGAGGCCACTGCCGCATCAGAGGAACCAGGGTGATGGTCCACCACATCCACCAGGTCCATACACGGGCCACACAAAGCAGGGAGGTAGGCCGTAGAGGACACACATTGAGAGTGGCGTAAGCAGGACCTGTGGCATTCCAAGCACGGGGAGCCACAGCCTTGGCGAAAGCAAGGCATCCCACCTGCAACGGAAGAACACACACCATAAGCAGCACGTTGACGGAGTAAGTGAAGATAATGTCCAATAAAAACCAGGGAATGAGCATGGGTAAACAGGAACACACATGCAAACTGGAAGTCGTACTCACTCTAAACCGGGAGCACCGATGGAGGTGAGGAGGGCGGGTGAGGCGGAAGAGCACAAGCAGAACCTGCAAAGATGGAGAAAGTGTTAACCACCACTCAACACCTCACATGCAGGGTCCATAACACCAGGAAAGTGCATACACCAATAAAGTATCAGGCAACAAGACGACACAAAAAAGGGTCACAGTGAAAGCCAACTATAACCGCAAATTTGCGGGCCAATGGAGGCATAACCGTACCGACACAACCCTCCCGCCTCACCGCGAGACCCCCTAGCGATCTCCGCAAATTTGCGGGGAGCCGAAACGTCCGAGGACCGAATCGAGAACCCCGCAAATTTGCGGGACCGGCCGAGATGGTCCGGCGCCGAAAAAGCGAGAGGAGCGTCTAGGGAATACCAAAAGAGGCCCAGAAAAAAGCGTCATCTCCTTATGAGCTCCAAGCGACGATGGCCATCAAGCTGAGCAGTGTCTTCCTTGATAATATCCTGACTCAACCGGTCAAGGGAGAGGCAAGGAAGACACACCAGGGGAGAGGAGGCACATCCCCCAGGAACCACCCAACCCACAGAGATAGAGCAAAGCCCATGAGGAGAAGTGGCAGGAAGGGTGGTTTGGCACAAACAGGGGCCCCCGTAGGGTACCCCAGGATTGGGCAAAAGGGTATGAAAGGATGGAGGTGAAAACAGTAAGGGAACACAAAAACCAGTAAATGAAACTGGCGAGAAAAAGGGTGGCCTAGCCGTGAGGAGAGAATGTGTCAGGGGCGAAAAACCCTGTGGTGTAAGGGAGGGGACCCCGTGGGGTACCCCTGGATATCACGAACCACCAAGCGCCCAGGCCCTTGAGACACAGTGAAGGCTCGAAAGGGGGGACTCGGGAATAACGCTAATAATGCGGCCGACACAAACCCTACAAATAGCACCGCCACCACGAAATCTCAGATTGTGAACCAACTGTACACCTAGGCTATGAAAATATGAAAACTCATAGGGGCATAGCAATTCCTGAATGAGAAACAAGCTAGGCTAAAATAAGCTAAAAGCTAAACTATGCCCAGACTAACAGGAAAAAAGAATATGAAAAGAGAAAGGAATGAAAAACACACACGAGGAACGCCAGGCGCCCCCGTACCTTCGGTAGCTATTTCCACACGCGTCTCCATTAAACACACTGAGGAGCCCATTTACGTGTGCCCTAGATCACGTAACATCTGTCTAACAAAAAGAAGGCCAGAAAAGCCGAAACGAACCTAAAACAGGGTGAATTGAAGGAGCACAACAAAAGCGGACTCAACAATGGCGACGCGTGAACAAATGATGACAAGAGAGGGTCGCTCATGCGCACGTTCGACAGGGATCTGCGCATGACGGAATACGGGATGGGCCTTGAGCGGTAACTAAGGTAAACCCCTTTTTCTTCTCTTCTATGCTTTTTTCACCTTCGGTGGTAGTTTTGGTTAATGTACAACGTCTCCTAGAGCAAGATAAGGAGTAGACTCTAGACGTTTTCTTTTTAACCGCGGTTGGAATGACGACATAGCAGTCAAAATAGACAAGTCGTCATTGCAATTAGGTTAATAGCCTTGACGTTGGATTTGCCAAGACTACTAACAAATACAGATATCCCATATTGTTTTGACGATATCCCAGTGGGACATTTATATTTCCCATATTGTTTTGACGATATCCCAGTGGGACTTTTACATTTTTCCATATTGTTTTGACGATATCCCAGTGGGACACTTATATTTCCCATATTGTTTTGACGATATCCCAGTGGGACATTTATATTTCCCATATTGTTTTGACTATGTCCCAGTGGGACATTTATATTTTGTTGGCTTAATTAAGCACCCGATATTTGATGAGTCATTTGAGTCAAAATGTTCCTTTAATTCTCAATCAAATTCACTGTATTTATTATTGCCTGCTTAAGTGAGGAGTCTTGATACTACAGTATATAGGAGTAATTTATCAACGTGTTTCTTTGATAGTTATTCAAGTTCATTTCTGATATTTTTGAGAAGTATGCTTAGCCTAACTCATTTCGTCTTGAGGAGTGCCTATATCATTTACTTCACAGTAGGCTATTGTACGGTGACAGAAGTGAATTATAATATATGAATCCATTGACACTGTATCAATATGATTTCCTTCCATGTGATAGCAGTGTAGATTTACATGAATTGGGATATTAACCCTACCTGTCTTCTGAAGTAGTCAGATTCGCGTTGTTGTGTCCGAGGCCTATTTAGACTTTGTATGAGTTCTGAAGAGAATTCGTAACAATATCCTCTGTTACCTTTTATTTATATGTACTTATATGAACTCGGAAGTCCCAGTATAGTAGAACTCACCTGTATCAATCGTTAATCCTGAATAAAATCAGGGCATTACACCACTATAGGATATACTCGCGTTAGTTCGATGAAGTACATAACACATGAGTCCTAACTATGTAACTTCATTCAAGATCCAAGCATTAGTCCATCTGTAAACGTACCCCTTCACATGACAGGCCAACCTAGACGGCTCATGGAGACCCAGAAGACTACAAGATACCAGACACCAGCTACTATCCCAGTGCACCCCTTATAGGAATATCCTTGAAAATCTACAGAAACAAGCCAGTGACAAGGCTAAGAAAATCTGAGTTAAAATAATACCAACGCCCTCGGTTCACTCAGTGTAAGAGTATTATATAGGAGAGTCCATAATAACGACTCTATGCCAAATCCAAAAGTGTTAGATAGGAGAGTCCATACTAAAGACTCTGTGCCAAATTCTACAAGTATTATATCCAAAAGTGCTATACATATTAATGCAGGTACAGTTCCGGCCAAAAGTCTCTTGACTCGTCTGGCAGCATTTGGCAGCTCGTATTGGGCGAAATGGGGTTGGAGGTGGGGGGATTGTCTCCACCCTACCTGAATGATATGACAGAGGGATTCTGATTGGCTGACAGGACAACATAGCTAATACACGTTAATTTATGGACGTAAATACTTAGGTGACAAATATAGTGATTTAGGTATTCATTTGTGTTTTCCACAAGCTAATATAATCCTTTCACGTAAAAGGTATTGACTTAAACCAACATCAATATCGTGAACGAGTAACGATCACAGCGGTAATCTATGCCTCAAGATTAACCATTTTAGACCAGGATAGATGGATTCATCATATTTAGCCCTCAACATTTAGGAAATAAATGTTTGGCTGTGTGAAACATTTTATGATGAATATATGCGTAATGTAGAACAGGTTTTAGTTGTTGAACATAGCAGAAAGTTAATTTCTTTATTCCCTAATATAAATTCATATGTAAACCCTATACTATATGCTTCTTATTAATGAATTGATTTGCATAAGGGTCTTCATTATAGTTCTATAACCCTTTAACCCTTTATTGGCAGCGCGCAACTTATGTCGTGTGAAAGAAATTTGGACTAAGTGGCGGTTCACAACTTATGTCGTGTGCCATTTTCAGCACGTAATGTTGCAGAGAGAGAGAGCTGAGCGGTGTGAGGAGCGTAGTAAGGCTATGACCATCGCACACCACCGCGGTGGGCCAACTGAAGTGAAAACCACCCTTCCTTCCCCCCTCACACTCGCTACACATGGAATTATGTAGGGAAAGTACCTAATTACATGGTTTTTGCACTCGTGTTGCGCGTTCGTTGCAAGAAAACCAGTGGTCGTACAAGGATGGTTGGGGTGTCATTGGAAAGCTCTGTTTATGGCCTTTCAGGGATAGATACTTGTTTTACGCTCTGGGTCTTATTTAGGCATGAAAATGATCACGTAAACAACCCTATTTAGGGTAAAAACACCCCGCTGGGCGGTACATATAAATTACCGCCTAGGCCGCTCGTTAGGTGTTAAAGACCATGACGCATTTTGACAGTTTTTTCTGGCTATCCTTGGACGATTTTATATAGGTTAAGAAGGAACTGTTGGGATTCAAAGGCCAAAGACTATCTCAAATATACCTTTAACTACTATTCATCCTTCCGAATCTGAATATAATCGTTTAATAATAACGAGAAACCTAAAAATAAATGCGTCATCGTGTATTAACCCCTTATTGGCGGGGCCCGACTTAGGCGGTCTAGAGAATAATGGACAATGTGGCGGGGACCGCCTTAAGTCGGTAGCAATTTTGAGCACATAATTGGCTCTGAGAGAGAGTCCGAGCGGTGGGAGGAGCGTAGGTTGACTCTGACCGTTCAGCACGGCTCCCGCGCCAGCACTGGGCCCACCTCCACACTCACTGCCTCCCTAGACAGGGAAATATGTCAGGAAATTACCGTATTTTAGGGATTTTTCCTTCGTGTTGCACGATCGTTGCAAGACAACCCGTGATCGTAGAAGGATGGTTCTGGTGTCATTGGAAAGCTCAATTATCGCCCTTTCACGGATACATACTTGTATTACGCTCTGGCTCTTGTTTATGCATGAAAAAGAGCACGGAAATAAGCTCGTTTAGGGTAAAACCACCCGCTTGGCAGGTAGTAGAAGTTACCGACCCTAGCCGCTCGTGGAGTGTTAAAGGGGTAACTTTTACCAGACCCATCCTAATATAAATATCTTGAGTATTATGACACATTTTGTCAGTTTATTTTGGCTACCAATAGACGATCTTATACAATGTGGGAAAGAGCTTGACCGGTCAAAATGAAAAAGCTAACTCTAATAAATATATTACATTTTATAGCAGACGGATACAACAAATATTAAATATCCACATTGATCACATCTACACGTGTGGTGAGCTGGTAAAGAGGAGGAGCGGGTGGGTGTGGGGGGCTGGGTGGTAGGGAGGGAAGTGGTAGGGTTGTTTGGTGATTTGCAATGCCATATTATGGAGACTCAGTTATTGACAATAATTTATTTTCTGCATTTCACTATGACGAATATTTACTACACATGAAGTGAACTATTAGGAAATTGTTTTCAGCATAGGCAGTATTTGATTAAACTCAAATGGGTTCAATCAATATTTGTATTCAAGCAGATCGTTCTTTAAGTCGGATAAAATAGTCTGATGTGAACCCGAGTGAAGTAAAAAAAAAAAAATGCACTATGATATAAAGAGAGGGCTAACAACATATTGATAGGATATTCCGAATGTATTTTAGTATGATTAACGTTGTTGTGAAATATATAACATCATTTGAAGTCAGGGTAACTTAACATATTGTTCCATAACTGAAAGTTTCATTACATTACGTTACATTAACCCGTCCAGTACCGTCTGTGGTATTTTGTTTCAGCTATAATTAGACGATAATATGAAGATAAGGATAAATATGTGGCAGCTATACAATGGGATTAATTTATATAGTATATAACCTTCAATTTGGTAGACGGCCTTCCGAAACTGAATAGAATCATCCACTCATTGTCAGAATATAATGAAGGAGACGTCACCGGTACTAGCACTCTAGCACCACGCGATACTGAACTAATATGTAAAACGCATTAAGAACAAAGATGTCCAAATATCACGAAGCAAGTGAATAAGATGAAGGAATGATATGATAGGCCACAGTGGAAAGCATTAATTAACTCTTACAGTACCAGCGATGTATTCTAAACTATATTTAATTAATATTAACGTCAGTTTACCTTCAATTATGGCTGAAGTTAGACAGTGTTATGCAGTTGAAGAAGGACCTACTTAATTCAGAGGGTATGTTGAAATCGTATTTACACCAATATGAGACCAAGAGTTGCATTAAACAATAAAGAAAATCGTCTAATTGGTGGCCCGAGTAAAATGGAAATACGCCCTGGGTCTCAAGGGGTTAACTCAATTTAATGAACATTACAAAGGTATTATGGTAGCTAAAAGGATTAACTGACACGATTCATAGCCGTATGGCATACGTCCTTCTTAAGCTGAATAAAATTACCTAATAGTAGTCAGAATATAAGGAAAAGGATGTCACCGATACTGGATGGGATAACACTTAAAATATAAGGAAAAGGATGTCACCGATACTGGATGGGATAACACTATTAAAATATAAGGAAAAGGATGTCACCGATACTGGTTGGGATAACACTATTAAAATATAAGGAAATGTCACCGTGGATGGGATAACACTATTAAAATATAAGGAAAAGGATGTCACCGATACTGGATAGGATAACACTATTAAAATATAAGGAAAAGGATGTCACCGATACTGGATGGGATAACACTATTAAAATATAAGGAAAAGGATGTCACCGATACTGGATGGGATAACACTATTAAATATAAGGAAAAGGATGTCACCGATACTGGATGGGATAACACTATTAAATATAAGGAAAAGGATGTCACCGATACTGGATGGGATAACACTATTAAAATCTAAGGAAAAGGATGTCACCGATACTGGATGGGATAACACTATTAAAATATAAGGAAAGGATGTCACCGATACTGGGATGGGATAACACTATTAATATAAGGAAAAGGATGTCACCGATACTGGGATAACACTATTAAAATAAGGAAAAGGATATCACCGATACTGGATGGGATAACACTATTAAAATAGGAAAAGGATGTCACCGTACTGATGGGATAACACTATTAAAATATAAGGAAAAGGATATCACCGATACTGGATGGGATAACACTATTAAATATAAGGAAAAGGATGTCACCGATACTGGATGGGATAACCCTATTAAAATATAAGGAAAAGGATGTCACCGATACTGGATGGGATAACACAATTAAAATATAAGGAAAAGGATGTCACCGATACTGGATGGGATAACACTATTAAAATTATTTTTATTAATCTCACCACCACACCCCCAATGAAATTAATTAAAGTATATATGATCCACCGGGATTCGAACCCGGGTTATCACACACATATTTTTGCCACCTTAACCATTACACCACCAGGACAGTTAAAAGTTTATGCACACGCCTACGACTTATTATCCATTCTCGAATACTGGATATTAATCTAATCATGTTCATATTCCCAACCGCACTATGGTAGCCTACTGTTTAAGTGAGAGGAAAGAATATTCATGGGGCACAGATCATATAGACCGGCCTCTCGAAGAAATATCCCTAAACCTACTAATAATATTATTTTTATTAATCTCACCACATAATCTCCTTTCACATAAGGAAAAGGATGTCACCGATACTGGATGGGATAACACTATTAAAATATAAGGAAAAGGATGTCACCGATACTGGATGGGATAACACTATTAAAATATAAGGAAAAGGATGTCACCGATACTGGATGGGTAACACTATTAAAATTTAAGGAAAAGGATGTCACCGATACTGGATGGGATAACACTATTAAAATATAAGGAAAAGGATGTCACCGATACTGGATGGGATAACACTATTAACCTCTCCGCGGCGCACAGGGGGTTTTCTACAGGGTAAGACTGTGCGCACCTATGATGATTTTGGGACCTATTGCCAATTTCGATAAAAAGTACATCATCGTGTAGGGAATGTTTGCGTGCATCGGCCCATATATATTTGACCCCCCAAAAAATGTCTGGGGGGGGTAGGGGAACGGTCCGTAGTTGAAAAATGTGGAGCGAATGGCACCGCGCGGCTAGATTGTCATCGAGCGGCGAGATTTCCCTGCCGAATATTTACGCGCGCAGGGGATAGAAGGAGAGGGAGGAGGGGTGGGTTACCGCGTATTATCACGTATATCTCCTTTTTCGAGCCCTTTTAGGCTATTTAGAGTATGTATACGTGTGTAGGGCACCCATATAACAATGAATATGCCTCATAGTGACCAAAAATTGCAATATATAAGGGAATTATAAGAGAATATTTAGGCGGGAATGAAGATGTGTTGGAGGTTTGGCGGCAATTTATGAGCTGAGAGTGTGGTTTACGCCATACATATCACGTATATCTTGTACGTAGAGCACTGTCACGCTATAATACAGACTTGTACGTATGTATACGTGCCATATATCAAAATATATACCGCATATAAACCAATTCATGCGATATTTACGCACATTATCAATGAGTTTCTATGCGTGAACCAAGGTGTGAGTGAGTTGTGGTGGGAATGAAAGGGGGAGAGGGTGTGTTACGCCATAAATATCACGTCAATCTTGTATTTAGAGCACTCTCATGCTATAATAAAGACGTGTACATATGTAGGCGTCCCATATAACAAGGAATATACCGCATATAGCCCAATTGATGCGATATTTACGCAAATTGTGAATGTGTTTCTAGCAGACGGAAGCCTGAAAGGGGGGGTTGGGGGTGGGTGGGTGGGTGGGAGGGAGGCATGCAGGGGTGCAGTGAGTGAGTGAGTCGTGGAGAGATGGAAGTCAGGCAGATCTCTAGATAGATAACCAGCTTAGTGATAATTGTGGAGGCGCCCCAGGCGTATTGATGTTTGGTATTTTGACCCTTATGTCTACCAGATGGCTGGTGTTCGTTGCCATCAACAGGTCTACAATAACATGAGTCAGGAATGGAGAGAGAGAGAGAGAGAGAGAAACTGAGACATGCGTATGTCGTACATATAAATGGACTTCAGAATTGCATTTTTATGCAAGCAGACATTGCATTTTAGACACATGTGAAGTACCACAGAAACATGTAGGCCATTGACTGTAAATAAAGTACTATATTTATAGACCACCAGCGACGGTGCTGAGTCAACACAGGCAGATTGCCTGTTGTGATAGAGGGCTAAATATAGACTGGTGTCTCCTTACACCTGCGAAAGGGTAGATTGCCACCAGAGAAACGTTTACTTATTTATTTCGAAGTAATATGCAATCTAAATGTATATTCGAGACCTACTGCAATTATTTGTATGACAGTCATGACTATGTATAATCCAATATACGCGCGTAGGCGAGACATAAGAAAGCTGGTTGAGCAATTTTCGACACCCACACAGTTATTATTCATTTTTATTTACAATATTATACAATACAAATGTATTTGTGAAGAGTATTTTATCCATTATTGTATTTATACCAATTTTGTTCCCAGACAGAGCTGCTGTAGCTGGAGAATCAAGGAGCGGCAAGGGTCACCTCGTGACCGCCTGACCGTGTGAAAATGAGTGGTCACACTGAGAGGGGCAATTTTGCTGAGTGTTTGGGCAATTTTTGACAGAATAAAGTTATATAATTACTAATTCTTGACAGAGACAAACTATTATAAACCTTGGCATGATATAATTGATAATCCCATCAATTTACAAACGTAAATTGGTGGGATAATTCATTTTTTTTTGTATATTGTCATTTCGATTGTAGACACGAAGTTTTGAGTGATATTTGGTATGAGCTCCTGTGGCATGGTTGGTAAGGTCGCGGACTGGAAAACTCAAAGTGTCGTAGGGTAGTGGGATCGAATCCAGGAGGGGGTTATGGGGAAGGTTTTATATTGTCTAGACATTTTTTATAAATTTTTTTTTTTTACAAGATCATGCCATTGTATTCAAACAATATGAAATATTCATAGAATATATCATATTGTAAGAATACAATGACATGACCTTGTTTTCTTTTTTCTTTTTTTATTGTTTTATTTTATTATCATAGTAGGTTTGACATGATTTATTGAAACATATTTATTTTTGTACAATTCATTTGAGGTAAGAAAATAATTATATACACATTACTTAGGCTAATAACAAACATATATATTGATATACTAAAAAAATAAGGCATATTACATGTAAATCTTTGAAACTTATAAACTAAATAATGAAACATACAATTATATAATGTAAAAGCTATATCACAGGGACATCTTTGGAACTTATACATTATATAATATATATGTTACATTATGAGGTAGCGTGATCAATTAGGTCAGGTCAGGTAAGGTAGGGCGGGAGTCCAGGGCAGGGCAGGGCAGGAGGCGAGTCCAGGGCAGGGCACGGGGCGAGTCCAGGGCAGGGCAGGGCAGGGGCCGACACTCAGTAGTTCTTGAAGGTGTGGTAGTCCCTGAAGCAGTCACCCAGGCAGAGTGCAACTTTGCACTCGGCGCACATTGAGGTGACTCTTTTGGTTACATGGGGTTTCCTCACACTGGAGCTGCAGACGGTGCACTGCACCTGCCTGTGACGAGTGCCAATCAGCTCGGTGTTGGTTGTGTAGTGTCTTTCGACACCCAGCTGGATGCGGTCAGGAACGTGATCCCCACGCCATGCCGTACGTCTGTGAGTGGTGGTGCCATACTTCTCCAGGAGTTGGTAGGAGACGTTGTACACGAACTCCCGGAATTTCAGCTTCTGGTTTGGGGCCATATCCTTCTTCACCAACCACAAGTTGTAGGCGTTCAGCATCGTTATGTCAACTAGGTGGAGGAAGAGCTTGTGATACCACTTCACAGTCTTCCTCAGACACTCAACGCCTGACAGCTGACAGTCAGACTTGTCCACCAGGCGCATGTTTTTGGTGTAGTCCACTACCATGTCGGGCTTGTAGATTGTCTTCCTGGTTCGGTAGTGGATTTTGCCAGAATCCACCTGGGCACCTGTGTGGACGGTGGAAAGCAGGTGGACGTCTCGCTTATCCTTCCACTTCAGGGCTATCAGTTTCCCACACTTCTCGAGCTGCTTGTATTTCTGCCCCTTTCGTCGCCTTCTTCGCACATGCCTCTCGCGGTGTTCCTGGGCCAGGTCGTCTTCTGAAGGTGTGTCACTGGAGGAGGCATCTGTGAGAGGAATGACATCACCTGTGAACTTTGGCATAAACTTTCTTGTCTTTCTGACAGTCCCACATGACCCCGTTTGGTTGTCATAAAGAAACTGGCAGAGAGCAGGAGAAGTATACCAGTTGTCAGTGTAGATGATGTGGCCTTTGCCCAGGTAAGGTGCCAACATTTTCCTGACGATGGCACCTGACATGCCCATGGGGTCATTGGCAGCGGCTTTCGGTACGTCAATGTCAGTTCCTGTATACACGATCATGTCAAGCACTATTCCAGTTTCACAGTCGCACAACACGAAGACCTTGATTCCGAACCTATGCCTCTTCAAGGGGATATACTGCTTGAAAACAAGACGTCCTTTGAAGAGCACGAGCGACTCATCAATCACCAAATTGAGGAAGGGGTAAAAGTATTTCCTATACCTCTCCAACAACATGGTGAACACATCCCGAACTTTCCATATCCTGTCAATCCTGTTAGGATTTTCGTTGTCTGCAAAGTGCATAAATCTTAGCAGCAACAAAAATCTGTCACGAGTCATGAACTTATTGAAAGTTGGGGTGGCGATGAGAGGGTCGTGCTTCCAATAGTGTTGCAACACATGCTTCTTGATCAGAGGCATGAGGAACAACAAGGCAAAGAACGTCAGAAATTCTGCCACAGTCGTATCCACCCAGCCTCGTATTCTCGCTTTTGGAGAAAGGACGTCCAATCTGCCAAACACCCACCTGTAGTAGGCGTTTGTTTGGGCAACGATGTACGTCATTACCTCCATGTCGAAAAAAGCGAGGAAGAAGTCGCTTTCGTTCGCTTGATCATCACAGGGCCAGTCGTCAGTTGTTCCTGACGTCCCAGGATTGAACTGGGGCACGTCAGGTACAAAATTGACCCCGTCAGACCAATCGAACGAAGGCATGCCAGGGATCGGAATGTCGTCTGCGTCTGCTTCTGCGTCTGAAATATCGCTTCCATGGTCGCGATACAGCACTTCATCATCATTACCCTCCTCTTCACTTGACAGACGATGCCCTTCCTCGTTTTCGTCACCGACGTCGGACTCACTCCCACTGTCCACTCCCAAATCCCCCCACCCTTGGTCCCGTGCTAGGGCTTCGTCGTCGAAACCCGGGCTGCCAATGTCCTGCGAATCACCATCAAACAGCAGGGCGGCATACTTAGATGGTGTAAGAGTTTTCCGGGTCACTTTGGCACGTGCGGGAGTCTTATGGACAGGGACAGCAGAGGTGGTGGCAGGGGCGGCGGCAGGGGCGGCGGCGGCGGCGGCGGCAGGGGCGGCGGCGGCAGGGGCAGCAGTGGTGCGTGGCCTTGATGGCAAGATGATGGTGGTGCCTGTCGCCCTTCTCTCTGTTCCTTGGGCAGGGGCGGCATGGGCGGCAGGGGCAGCAGGGGCGGCAGGGGCGGCAGGGGCAGCAGGGCAGGCAGGGACACCAGGGCCAGCAGTCGCTTTCCCAGTCGCTTTCCCTCTCCCTTTCCCCTTCCCCTTCCCTGTTCCTTGGGCAGGGGCGGCAGGGGCGGCAGGGGCAGCAGGGGCGGCAGGGGCGGCAGGGGCAGCAGGGCCGGCAGGGACACCAGGGCCAGCAGTCGCTTTCCCAGTCGCTTTCCCTCTCCCTTTCCCCTTCCCCTTCCCTGTTCCTTGGGCAGGGGCGGCAGGGGCAGCAGGGGCGGCAGGGGCGGCAGGGGCAGCAGGGGCGGCAGGGGCAGCCGGGCCAGGGGCGGCTGGTGGTGTTGGTGGTGGTAGGGGCACTGTGGCTGGCGTACGGGTTCTTTTCCCTACGCCCGTGCCTTTCATTTTTCCTGCCCCCGCAGGTAATGCAGCCCTAGGGCGGCCTCCTGCGTCGCTGGTACCGGTGGCAGGGGTGGCAGGGGTGGCAGTGGTGGCAGTGGTGGTGGTAGTGGTTGTTGCAGTGGCCTGGGTCGTGGTGGCAGTGTCCCGAAAGACCAATGACCTCTGTGCCATTGCCCTGCTTGCACGTGTTTTACGTGATTTTGGTGCTGGTGATTCGTCCTCTGAGCTGTAGGGCGTGTCGTACTGGTAGCTAGGGTCTTTGGCAGCCACCCTCTGCCTTCCACGGCGGCTAACACCACCAGAAGGAGGGCTGGTTGTGTCATCAGGGAGCGAGCGTGAGGGACGTGTAGGCTCCATGACTAGTGCGTGGTTACTGGCGCGGTGGTGCTTGCACGAGTGCGGGGCGAGCGTTTGGCGGGGTGGTATCGAGAGTTGACATGTAGTACTATACCCACACCAATTTTCAGCCGCCTGGCTATAAACGCGCGGTTTTGGTACGTGTTCAAAGTCTCTGCTCTTAAGAGTCTCCCCGCAGTGCGCCGGGGGAACTCTTAAGAGTCTCCCCGCAGCTCCCGGGTTAAAATATAAGGAAATGGATGTCACCGATACTGGATGGGATAACACTATTAAAATATAAGGAAAAGGATGTCACCGATACTGGATGGGATAACACTATTAAAATATAAGGAAAAGGATGTCACCGATACTGGATGGGATAACACTATTAAAATATAAGGAAAAGGATGTCACCGATACTGGATGGGATAACACTATTAAAATATAAGGAAAAGGATGTCACCGATACTGGATGGGATAACACTATTAAAATATAAGGAAAAGGATGTCACCGATACTGGATGGGATAACACTATTAAAATATAAGGAAATGGATGTCACCGATACTGGATGGGATAACACTATTAAAATATAAGGAAAAGGATGTCACCGATACTGGATGGGATAACACTATTAAAATATAAGGAAAAGGATGTCACCGATACTGGATGGGATAACACTATTAAAATATAAGGAAAAGGATGTCACCGATACTGGATGGGATAACACTATTAAAATATAAGGAAAAGGATGTCACCGATACTGGATGGGATAACACTATTAAAATATAAGGAAAAGGATGTCACCGATACTGGATGGGATAACACTATTAAAATATAAGGAAATGGATGTCACCGATACTGGATGGGATAACACTATTAAAATATAAGGAAAAGGATGTCACCGATACTGGATGGGATAACACTATTAAAATATAAGGAAAAGGATGTCACCGATACTGGATGGGATAACACTATTAAAATATAAGGAAATGGATGTCACCGATACTGGATGGGATAACACTATTAAAATATAAGGAAAAGGATGTCACCGATACTGGATGGGATAACACTATTAAAATATAAGGAAAAGGATGTCACCGATACTGGATGGGATAACACTATTAAAATATAAGGAAAAGGATGTCACCGATACTGGATGGGATAACACTATTAAAATATAAGGAAAAGGATGTCACCGATACTGGATGGGATAACACTATTAAAATATAAGGAAAGGATGTCACCGATACTGGATGGGATAACACTATTAAAATATAAGGAAAAGGATGTCACCGATACTGGATGGGATAACACTATTAAAATATAAGGAAAAGGATGTCACCGATACTGGATGGGATAACACTATTAAAATATAAGGAAAAGGATGTCACCGATACTGGATGGGATAACACTATTAAAATATAAGGAAAAGGATGTCACCGATACTGGATGGGATAACACTATTAAAATATAAGGAAAAGGATGTCACCGATACTGGATGGGATAACACTATTAAAATATAAGGAAAAGGATGTCACCGATACTGGATGAGATAACACTATTAAAATACCAGCACCAAGTGACGAAGGCCATATGGCACCGATTCATAGTCAATACTGTTCAGAAAAACAAAACAAAACGGAAGTTAGATATCATTAAGAAGGCGAAGATGAATAAGGAAGGACATGTTATGCCCCTTTCCCACTGATGCGATTTCATACGCTTTTCGTCGCCGAGGACGTAGTCTTGTCAATTCGCAACGAATTTGTGCGACGTCCACGATTTTGACCGTTAAAAACTGTTGACAAGTTTACACTCGGCGACGATGTCGCTGAAGGGTAAGACGTAATCGGCGACATTATGCGACGTCTCGGCAAATTGAGCAGTGGTTCGCCGATGACCTCGGCGAGAACTGTCACATTTGAATAAAATATTACTCACTAATGCCTTGAGGACTGACCTCACCAAAACGGTCAAAGATCGACACAAGATTACGGGGTCTGCAGAGCGCCGATTGGCCCACACCAAGCAGATCCCCCCTCATACCCAACCCAACTCATCGAAAATGTACAAATTTATCTTGAAGGGGGGTCTAGAGTTTTTTGTTTTAAGTTTGATGGAGGTCTAGTGAGGAAACTAAGAAATAAAAGAATGAATGACCAAACAAACGGTCCATTTCCCCTTAAGGAGGATGGGCATAATATTTGCTCATTTATATATTTGTTTATGATTTATTTCGTTTTATCCTTAGACCTTCATCAAGCATATAAAGCACCCCCCAACACCCTCCTTCAAGATCAATTTGTACATTTTTCGATAGAAAAATATCCTGGCCGAAGGCCGGTTCCTCAAAAAGTACAGGCTCGCTATCGCTAGCCAGGAAAAGCTCGACGCCTAAATGACACGAAAGTCTTAATATTGACACCGAAATGGGGTAAAATGTCTTAAAATCGCCAAACTAATGGGCCGAACGTCATAAAATATGAAAACTAATGGGGTTAACCATGAGGAAGAAAGGGGACCAGAAAAACGACCCATCTCTCCTTAATTCGGAGATTGGCAATGTCCAGCTTCGCCGGAGACATTTTTCTCTCAAATAATGTACAAATTTAGCTTGCTCTCAAAACAAAAAATATATATGTTGGCTCGCTACCGCTCACCAGGAAAATATTGAAACCTGGATGGGGGTAAACGTCTTAAAACAGTAGGCTGAACGGGGCCGAACGGATACAAGGCAAAGAGAGAGGGAGAGAAATAGAAAAAAACAAAAAAACGAAGAGAGAGGGAGAGAAAGAGAAAACAAAAAACAGCGAGGTGGGCTCTTTGCCTTGTATCCGTTCGGCCCCGTTCAGCCTACTTTTTTAAGACGTTTACCCCCATCCAGGTTTCAATATTTTCCTGGTGAGCGGTAGCGAGCCAATATATATATATTTTTGTTTTGAGAGCAAGCTAAATTTGTAAATTTTTCGATAGAAAAATGTCTCCGGCGAAGCCGAATTTCTCCATATAATGCTGGTTCGCTATCGCTTGCCAGGAAGATATCGATACTTGGATGTGGATAAACGTCTTAAAACAGTTGGCTGAATGGGGCTGAACAGACCAGAGAAACAAACAAACCAGGGAAAGAGAGAAAAGGAGAGAAAGAGAAAAAAAAAACAGGTGAACCCCCCACGAGAGGTGCATAGAAAAAAGGGTTGACATGTTCACTATAGGCCTAATACATTTTTTTTAACCCACCTCGCCGAAGGTGTTCTTTGGCCTCGGCAGGTGTGTCTTGAGCATTCCGCGACATCGCAAGGCCCTTCGCATGCCTCGTGCATACCCCTGGCGGGTATACTCTCGGCGAGTACTCATGCGCACGTCGACGACTAAACTACGAGGAAATCGCCGATGACTCTTGTGCATCGTCGATGTTCTCAGAACATCTGAGAGCATCGGCGAGCCGCCGTGCAGCGTTGCAAAGTTTTTTTGTGCGAAGTGTCTCGCCGATGATCTCCGAGGGCCTCGCAGATCCCTCTGCGATGTTCGACGATGCTTGCGAGGGCTATGAACCCTCGTGAGTCCTCGTCCAAAATTTTGAACAATCCGAAAATTTGCGAGGGCCCTTGCGAGGCCTTGCGAGTCAAACGATTACCATGCGAGGGTTTAAGATTTTGTTGCGACATATCACGAATGTGCCAATTTATTGGTTGTCGGCGATAAAAATCGTGAGAAGTCGCATCAGTGGGAAAGGGGCATTACAGTCAATACAATGAGAAGGGGACTCAAAAGATTATCAGCAAGACGCGGTGGGCGGCACAATGGAAAAGGAAAGGGACTATGACAGATTCATGATCGTTATAATAGGATAGGCTACTATTCAATTATTTCTATTTTACAGTAAGTATGGTGTTAACCCTCCCGCATCCAGCAACTTAATTATCTAACTTATGGTAAGACATTCTCTAATTTGCCATGAAATATCAGGCTGGGCGAGTTTTCGAAGCCTTGTGTTTTTCTGTATTTTCATCCACCAGAATGCTGTTTATTGTGATGTATCATATGTCAATGGAAAGAGGAATATTTATAGTACATGATAAAAAAAAAAAAAAAAAATAAATCGAAATATGAAAGTGTAAATGAGTCCGGAATACAATTATTTCCCATGCAATTGTCTTCACACCGTCCTAGCTCTAAATTGTGAGTGATGATCATATATTTTTGTTTGCTCAAATAATAGTATATTTTCTCCTCTTTCCAAATCTGAAAACATAAATTGTTTATCATCAATAGTTCTCAAGCAGTGACCGAAAAAAAATAAAAATATTTTGATTGATATGGTTTATAACATTTTCGATTTATTTCGTTGCTACGAAGTGTATGGTTTTAAATTTAGGCTGTATGAATACGGCAAATAATTCTGATAAGTATAAAACAAACTAGAAGTTCCTAGGACAAATACTTTTTGCGCTATAAATATTTGAAATGAAGAGCCAAAATGCGAATATTTATGCTTCACCCATCTCTGTTCCGGCGATGCTAGCCGGGTTCCGAGCTGTTCCCCACCTCGTGGTTGCGTTATTTGCTCGGATACGTATATAACTGTATATATCACCAGAATCGAAAAATTGTGCTCTTTCCAATGGTGAAAACAAAAATAATATAGCGTAATTAGTTCGCGAGCTATGCGCAATTGTTTCCATGCAGTGACCGAAAAAAAAAAAAAATAGATATGGTTTATAACATTTTCGATTTATTTCGTTGCTACGAAGTGTATGGTTTTAAATTTAAGCTGTATGAATACGGCAAATAATGCTGATGAGTATAAAACAAACTAGAAGTTCTTAGGACAATACTTTTTGCGCTATGAATATTTGAAATGAAGAGCCAAAATGCGAATATTTACGCTTCACCCGTCTCTTTTCCGCCAATGCTAGCCGGGTTCCGAGCTGTTCCCCACCTCGGCATTGGTTTATTTGCTCGGATACGTATATAACTGTTTATATCACCGTCATCGGAAAATTATGCTCTTTCTAATGGTGAAAAAAATAATATAGCGTTATTGGTTCGCGAGCTATGCGCAATTGTTTCCATGCATTGTTATTGTTATGTAAATATATGAGAATGTTTATACAGTTGTATATCTTTGCCACAATGTACAACATTTATATAAATATATAAATATAATATATATATATATATATATATATATATATATATATATATATATATATATATATATATATATATATATATATATATATATACCGTATATATATATATATATATATATATATATATATATAAAATATATAAAATAAATGAAATAAAAATATAAATAAAATGAAATAAATCAAATCAAATAAATAAATATATAAATAAAATAAAAATGTAATAATAATATAAATACTCGATTATGGGCCTTGGGCTTGCTCGGGACCTTGGGGCTGATCTGCTAGACACCCTGGGGAACAGGAATAAAAAACAAAAAAAAACAAAAAAATATATATACCGGGTATATATATATATATATATATATATATATATATATATATATATATATATATATATATATATATATACTGTATATATAAATAAAATAAAAAATATAATAATAATATAAATACTCGATTATGGGCCTTGGGCTTGCTCGGGACCTTGGGGCTGATCCGCTAGACAGCCTGGGGAACAGGAATAATAAAGAAAAAAAAATATATATATACCGGGTATATACGTATATATATATATATATATATATATATATATATATATATATATATATATATATATATATATATATTATATATTATACTGTATATATAAATAAAATAAATAAAATAAATACAATAAAAAATATAATAATAATATAAATACTCGATTATGGGCCTTGGGCTTGCTCGGGACCTTGGGGCTGATCCGCTAGACACCCTGGGGAACAGGAATAAAAGTAAATAAATAAATATATATATACCGGGTATATATATATATATATATATATATATATATATATATATATATATATATATATATATATATATATATATATATATATATATATATATATATATATAATAAAAAAAATAAAATAAATAAAATAAAAAATATAATAATAATATAAATACTCGATTATGGGCCTTGGGCTTGCTCAGGACCTTGGGGCTGATCTGCTAGACACCCTGGGGAACAGGAATAACAAAACAAATATATACGGTATATATATATATAATAAATAAAATAAACAAATAAAATGAAATAAATAAAAACAAATAAATAAAAACTAATAAATAAAATATATAAATATTTAAATAAAATACAAAATATAATAATAATATAAATACTCGATTATGGGCCTTGGGCTTGCTCGGGACCTTGGGGCTGTTATATACTGTATATAGGCTATATATAATATATATATATATATAATAATATACTGTAATATAACTAAAATTCCATAGAGTACTTACCATACTTCCTGTAAGCATTCCTGTGACATCTTCGTGATTATAATGTATTTATTTCGTAGGCAGTATTTATTGATAAATATATTTGTCTTTCAAGCAAAAATAGTGTAAAGTCATCAATGATACCTAGACAAAACTGCATCAATACTCAAGGGGTTAACCAAGATTCACTCCCCTCAGTCACCAAAAGTCACAAGTAACATCTTATATACATATATAGTTCGAATTATTCACTAAACACTTTCACTGGGTAGATGAAATAATCCATAATTGCCTGCCTATAGCTAGGCATGGTGGGCCAGAGGGAGGGAGCCCAGAATTTAAAGGGCCGGGACCCTGCCTCACAGTCTGGGGGCCGGGAAACTACTGACTTTACAGAGGCCCGCGCTCCTCAGAGAGGGACGCTATGGGGTTGCTAGATACTTCCTTTTGTAACTTACTGATGCCTAACTTACCAGTCCAAATTGAGTCAAAATCGAGTCATAAACTTATTTTTGGCGAATATTTCTAACTTACAGGTGGCATTATGACGCGATGGCGTCATACGAGCACTCTTGGAGTGGTGGCGTTATGACGCGATCGCGTCCTATAGATGCGGGAGGGTTAAACACATCATTAGACAGCATACAAGTTTTAATTCCACCAACTCAATAACCAAATACTTTAAATTAATGAAATCACCAATAATAGTGTGGCATATAATAAAATAAGAGGTTTTTGCCACAAGGCTCACCTTGTGGCGGCATTGGATATTGGATATATCCTTTCAGTCATATTGAAGTTTTTATATCTTAAGATGGACCTGCCGAATCAGCAAATGAATTACTATAATTTGTAGGTCCTATTGGTAGGTAATATGTTAAGTGATGACTAAAAATACCATATGAGGAGGAGCACTTTTTTTTACAAAGTTTCGCAGACAGCTTCTTCAGGTTAGTAACCTGAAGAAGCTGTCTGCGAAACGTTGTCAAAAAAGTGCTCCTCCTCAGATGGTGTCTTTAGTCATTCTGTCTACTTTTCAAGTGTCTCTCACCAATATGTTAACTATTACCCAATAAGATACCATTTATATTTTCATATTAACCCGTTCACTACCAGCGACGTCTGATATAGTTGGTTTCAGCTACATTTAGACGATTTTATGAAGCTTAGGACGGATATATAGTAGCTTGATGTGTTAAATGATATAGTATGTAGCCTTTAACCTTTCCTTATATTCTGACTACTATTAGGTAATTTTATTCAGCTTAAGAAGGACGTATGCCATACGGCTATGAATCGTGTCAGTTAATCCTTTTAGCTACCATAATACCTTTGTAATGTTCATTAAATTGAGTTAACCCCTTGAGACCCAGGGCGTATTTCCATTTTACTTGAGCCACCATTTAGACGATTTTCTTTATTGTTTAATGCAACTCTTGGTCTCATATTGGTGTAAATACGATTTCAACATACCCTCTGAATTAAGTAGGTCCTTCTTCAACTGCATAACACTGTCTAACTTCAGCCATAATTAAAGGTAAACTGACGTTAATATTAATGAAATATAGTTTAGAATACATCGATGGTACTGTAAGAGTTAATGCTTTCCACTGTGGCCTATCATATCATTCCTTCATCTTATCCACTTGTTTCGTGATATTTGACATCCTTGTTCTTGATACGTTTAGCATATTAGTTCAGTGCCATATGACCTCTGTCGCGTGGCGCTAGAGTGTAGCCTACTAATCCATCTAGTACGGGTGCGGTTTTAGGAGGGGAAGATGGTGTATGGATCAGATGTTTGCAGTAAGGCAGTTAGCCTATGCGAGAAGTATTTAGAGAAGCATAAGGAGATATTTTGGGCTTTTATGGATTTGGAAAAAGCATATCATCGTGTGGATCGTGAAGCAATGTGGAAGGTGAAATTTGAGGAAATTTGTTAGAAGCAGTTAACCCTTTCACGCTCATATGACGCAGAGGTTGCCAGATTAGCAATAAGAAATAGAGTTCTCTCACTCTTATAATTACCTATCCAAAATTAGTTTTCTGCCCACAGCTAACTCAAAGACAACTGCAGAGGTTGAAGTAACTAAACTAAAGGTTTCTAAATACCCCTGATAATAATAATAATAATAAGAACGAGAAGCCCACCACGGAAGCCACGAGCGAACACCACCAGGAAACGGGAACAGAAACACCCGAAAGAAAGGCCCACAGAACGAAAAGACCAGGTGACCAAGCCAACCAGTTAAGACAGGCCGAAGCCCGCAGGGCTAAGCAGCTCCAAACCACACCTGCCTATCCCTTCTAACCACTGACCCTTCCCCCACCTCGCGTATACACTACCCCTCGTGTCCTACACCTCTACCTACGTGATGATGAACATGAATACACCTTAAATTAATACACCCATGCCCTGTCCCTAGGGTGCAGTCAGTGTAACATAGGACACCCTAGACCCCGCCGGAGTGTAAGAGCTGTGATACAAATTATGGATAATGTGATATGAAAATTTCCCTGTTCTATTCAGGGCGAGAAATTGTGCTAGTACAATGTTAGTACAAACAACAGGGTTGTTATAGTAGTTTTAGCTGTGAAAGCAATTTAGTATTAATCAGTGGAGATATTTTGCAAGATGTTTCCACGAATATTATGGGGTTATATGTGCACATGTAAACTTATAACTTGTTATTTTTGTCACCACTCGTTGAGTGGGGTGCCTTTGTAACTACAGATCTGTTCACAGAATCTCCAGAGTTACCCTTTTTGTCAAGCAGGCTTCTTTGAAGCACGCACCTGCTTGAACCCCTTTTTTGTATATATATGGGCTGCGCCATGTGTAAATATATTTTCAAAGTAAGAATACTATGTGGTTGTTTGATTATCTGCTTTTCTAGAGTTATGATATGATTACGAATGTCCCCCTCCAGTCTTAGAAATCAGGCATGTTCGTCAATGATGGAGGGGCCACTAATAAATTATAGGTTTGACTCCTGTAAGGAGATAAAGAAAACCTAATATTTAGTAGTGGCCCCGTAATCATTGACGACTGGGGCCCTCCCGACCATCCCCTTCCCATTCGTTGATGTATTAAGGATTTTGGTTTACTTGATATGTCAGTGAAATAAGAATGACGCCTGAATCAGCGTCTGGTCAAAGATCCACACAAGTACATCCACGATATGATGGAAAGCTTATTGGATAATTATTCTTATTTTCTTTTTGTTTTTATTTTTTACGAAGTTTTTTCGTAGTGAGAACCCAATTCATAATGACTGAAGCCATGAGTGAGGTCGCGTGCGCTCATGATGAAGGCTCCTCAGATTTTAAATGCTCTGCGCGGTAGATTCAAACTACGGCGGATTAGTGTTTGAAGAGGATGCCTTATGTAATAGGCATGTTCGTCAATGATGGAGGGGCCACTACTAAATATTAGGTTTTCTTTATCTCCTTACAGGAGTCAAACCTATAATCTATGTATGTTTTTCCATCCAAGAAGTAATATGTTAACCCCCAGTCTTGCCAGACTAAGTTTCTGAAGACCAACCGCCCCCATAAATCTATGTATGTTCTTCCATCCAAGAAGTAATATGTTAACCCCCAGTCTTGCCAGACTAAGTTTCTGAAGACCAACCGCCCCCATAAATCTATGTATGTTCTTCCATCCGAGAAGTAATATGTTAACCCCCTAAAATACCTTGTCTTGCCAGACTAAGTTTCTGAAGACCAACCGCCCCCATAAATCTATGTATGTTATTCCATCCGAGAAGTAATCTGTTAAAACCCCATGTCATAATTGATAAGAAACTATGAGACCCACAGGTACACCAGTGTATGTATAACCATTATTCCTGTAAGACCTAGACAGAAATGACTGCAGAAGTTAGCCACCATGCAGTACCTCTAATTCTTACCCCAACCAGAGATTGTATACACCACCCTCTGTTACCATTGTCTCGACGCATATCTACCACGAAACAATAACGAAGCTACCTCTACGAACTGCCGCTTTCTTTGCTATATATTTCATAGAAAACGCAGTTCCCAGGGACAACTAGATCAGCAAGAAACCGTGTCAAATAATAGTGTCCATAACCCCTCGTATTGACGAGTAATAATACACCATGTTTTTCTCTACTTTTATCCACAGTCAAGCACACACCTACAGTTAACCTCCTCTTCCCCACAGCCCACAGTCCACATGATTCTATCATTTCCAAACTCATATACCACCACTTATTGCTCATCCCCCGGTAGCGTTTGGCTAACGTACCTTCCCTGTCATTAACCCCCAGGCTACGATACTAACTGTAGCCTAATGCCACCCCTACGCCCAGAGACCTTAGGGTCAAACTCCCACGTAACCCCCCTTAACCCTCTCCCTCTCGTTAATCCCCCCATGCTCCTCAACTCCCTTCCGACCTAGCCTCTCCAGCATACCCCCTGAATATCCTTAACTTTTCCGTTACTAACATTCTCAAACCTTTTGTAGATACACTCCTATCCAGCCTACCTTCCCCCAGTAGAAAGGAACACCATTAGAACTTTACTAACCCTTTGCATGCCATCTATTCCCTCACAACCCATTCACAACCCTGTACCAAATGATCGTCAGTGCGAGGCTAGCCGCCTCGCCAGTGACTAACTTCTATTGCCATACTTCCAGATAAATATGGCAGAGTTAGCAACCCAGTCTCCACCACATCCAACAAACCATGCAATTAACAACCCAACCAATTAAACCAGCTGGTCAAGGCACCTTCGGTTTTGGTATTACGAACACCCACATCCGTCTCATAAACAGAGGGTTATTACAAACACTTGTAATATGGCAAGCCCCCAGCCACAGCCGGACGACCATCACAGAGAGAGGGCGAGCACCTCCCCTTTTTACCCACCCGAGGAGAGAGACCCCGACCCCTGCGGAGGTATACCTGACCCCTGTTTTGACTTCCGGGTCATTGCCAGGTAGCACAGGAATTCTTCCTATCAATGAACTAACCATGTATGACTAACACCTTTACTAACCTCTATTAACCCCCAATAACCCATTAACCTTTCTTGCACACTCCAATAACCAAATTAGCACCTCAGCTATACCATAGAATGAAGACTGAGCAATCTAAGAGAGACGCCCCTATCACAGCTGTCCCAAACCTCCTCGCAAAGTAGATCCAGTCTCTCTCCCCTGAATACTTCCAATACAGCCAAAATATTACCTCTTACTAAGGCTCAGATATATCATATTATGAAGGTTCCATACCGCCATGTGCCACAACAGTAATCACCCCCTTACCTAGTTCCCGTATCCATTGAGAGCTCAATAAGTCCATCAAAACTCGAGATCCCTATGGCCTACAGGGTCCAAAACTGACCCTATAAATCAAGCTCCAGCCCCCAGTAAAATCAGTTGAAAGATAGACACCAACCAGTGGCTGGCCCCCTTAAGTTGACCTCTAGCTCCGCCCTTGTGTTGTTCCTGAGAATTGAGTTCCAGAGCCGGCAGACTCCGTGGCAGATTGAGATAGAAGCATCTGTCCACGTACAAGAAATCTACGTGCACCTTATAACCTTCACAAACCAGTGGGTATATAAGCGTGTAGCCAGCAACGATCGCCAAGAGATCCGTCTTGAGAACTTCCTACATATGGACCACCTGGACGGCCGCGGAACCAGTCGTTAGCCCCCAACATCACGGACGCAATATAACCAGGACCAGACCAATCAAATACTACCCAAGATTCATCTATATCAGTACTACAGTGTTACAGTGCTATTTAGAGACTCACTTATTAATATTTCTATGAAGTGGCTATATCTTTGCCCCAGCATAATTCATATATAACCATTCCATTGGGAAGTGCTAAGCGTATCAGTGTTTATTAATTAACAGGCGATATTAACTCTCGTAATTACCCATATATCCAGATATTATTACATAGAAGTGAAACCCTAGTGATATCTAATGTTCGCCCACTGATTTGCGTTCTACGTGTTTCTGCTATAAGAATATAAAACTTAGATCAGTACCCCCTGAGGTTACTAGAATTCCCGTGCCCTAAAATACGCGTGTCTAATCTAGTCTGAGAACTACTACTTGTGCACCAGAGCTACCAGTAATAAATCTAACAGTGAATTTGAATCTATAAGTACCATTGATGGTTTCCAGTATATAAACTTGCGAACAAAGCCAGTGATCTTTCCCTCTTCCTATGACTTAAATTGCTTCAAACTCCGTGTGTCCAGGCATTTTAGCTCGAACGTCCCTTGATTTTGGCCCTGTCACTCTTTCAACTATGGGGGAGGCACTCGCTATAGGCAGTTATGCCTTTTGCCTCCCTCAATCACATAGAAAAAAAAAAAGAAAAAACAAAAAGAAGAAGATTAATACCTGAACGTTGGAAGTGGGAGACTAGGCTCCATCCAGATCCACTTAATGCTAGTTGTTCGATTCTATCATTTGTCTTGTACGAGTGTTCATACCTTCTTATGCTTCCTATTAATCATCATCAAGAAAAACTACAGAAGTGTGTATATCAATAAACGTGATCGTGTGTCTTGTTACCGTGTATTTATTTTGTGTTCTCTATTCCTCATACCTTGTTTTGTGCATGCAGCCTTCTATACCCAGTCAGTTAGAACTCACCTTACCCAAGTTAATCCTGTAGAAAAACAGGGCATAACATTGGCGGCAGCGGTGGTTCTTGATTCGGATAAAGGGTTGCATTACATTGCAAGTTTGGAACAGCCAGAACACGATAACATCATGGCGCACCGTTCTCACATCCCCATCCCACATTATGATGGGGAAACTTACGAGATCGAAACGTTCATGGACATAGTGAAACCCATACTTGACCTAGTTTATACCACGGACGCAGAAAAGATAGCCGTGACATTAACGCACCTGGGAAAAGCCGTTTCCCTGGTTGCCTACCAAGTGCACCCTGCTCTCACATGGGACGAATTTCGCCCAATAGTGATAGAAGCTATTAAGCCTTCGTTGGGCGTTTTCGTGGCCCACACCCGCATCCAAGACACTAAATTCGAAGGCGATCAAGATGCCACAGTGAATAAGATCGCCCAACATATAAAAGTGTCTTTCCCCACATTGACCAGAATCCAGCAAGAGCAGCAGATTCTGGTCAACCTTGTATCAATATTGCCCTCAGCAGTAAAAGATCATTTCCGTGTGCACGATTTCGTCGGACATCAAAAAGATCTCATCACGATCCGACGTATTTTGGCCGTGCGCACAGAAACACCCACCCAAATCGCTGTAATAAAGAGGTTTCCCACGCACCCGCAGCACCTCGACCACCAAAACCCCAAGGCCCAAACCTTCAACTCCAAGAATGCCTACCCACCCTCATCCTTCCACAACAGACCGACCTACCCTTCCGGCCAGCCCCAACCCAGTAGGCCCCGGTTCCAACCTACCCAGCCACGCAGAATCTTCAACCGGAACAAAACCTACAACACCTACCAAAGTAAAAACATTACATTAATAATTATCAACCCATATGATTTCCCTGCCTGTAGTGCTCAGTGTGCCCTCCATCAAATTCGTGACTCTGCCAAACCTCGCCCCTTTACTCTTCGCATTTCTATAAATGAAGAGGAGTTGGGACAAGAGGAAGAAATGGAGGAAATGCACACCGGAGAAATAGCCCCTATCATGACCTCAGACGATACCGAGGAAACCCTGAAGGAGGTAGAGACCGACTCCCAGGATTTTTAAAGTACCCCCCGCCCACGATGGCCTCGGCGGGGGACACCATAACTGACCGCACTGCCTCCATTTATTAGATGGCCAAAATCATGGACATTCCTGTCCGCTTGTTAATCGACACGGGAGCTGCCAAGTCATGCTTGTTCAAGTCTTATTATGATCAACACCACCGACTATTTGGCCCCTTGTTACCTACCAAATCAGAACTAATCTCAGCTGCTGATACCTACTTAAATCTCCTAGGAGACACTTTGCCCCTGTCAGTAACTACTCCTGCCCCCCATGCTCGTTGTTATCACCCGTTCACCATATTTTCCTCCCACTGTAAACATTACGATGGTTTCCTTGGACTTGACCTCCTTCAAAAACTCCAGGCCCAGGTTTATTGCGGCCAGAGGCTGATCTCATTCAAAAAAAAATCCAACCCAAAGCCTCTGACAAACTAATCACGCAGAAACCTATTCACAAAAAGAAAAAACACCTCCCCCCTCAACAAACTCTGAGTCAGGATTACCAAGTTGCAGCTAGCACTAAGGTAACTCCTAACCCCTCCCCTTGCCCCGAGTTCTCTCAAAATATCACTCATTTCATTGAAAAAATGCCTCAACAAACGAAAGAAGACAAGTCCAAGCAACTCCCTCTCGGTAATCCCCCCCTTTTTCCTAACTCTGTCCAGGATCAATCCTCCCATGTTTCCAGGACAGACTCTGATGTATGTAAAAACCATTCTACCAAATATTTATGTACACGTGTTTCCAGGAAAAATGCCGACCTATGTACCCAACAATGTTTTCCCCATGCCCCCAGAAATGCTCAGCCATTCCACAACCAACAAAATTTCCCTTGTGACAGTTTTCCGTCAGTAGCTCCCTTCCACCCCTACACAATTCACACCCCTAGAAAACTTCAAAACCCCACACTTGACTTGCCCTCTCATGACAGACAAACCCACCAATCCCATATAACCTCTAAACAAACCGTGACTGCCACCAACAAAACTCCCCAAATTCGTCCTGTTAACAACCACAAATCAGTACATCAGTCCTCCACCAATAACCCATGTTCTATACCTAACTCTTCCCCCACCAACCCTCCACAGTCCCACCAACAAATTCCGTTTTCTAAATCACTCACCCCTCACCACGCTGATCCTCCCACACGCGCCGTTAATCCCCCCCTCACGCGTGACACCCACCAAAGTGATTCCCCCCCCCTTATGCGTACCGAGCACCTGCTCACCAGTCGATCCCCCACCATCATTAGCCCAGCTGTAGTTCAAGATAAATGTCAAATTCCCCCCCGCCATCAAAAATGGGTTAACCTTCGACCCATACCCCAAACTCACATGATATTTTCCCCCACTACCACGTCCACCAACCCCAATCGTTGCCTCTTACAACCCGCCATCATTTCCGCTCGCATCAACCACATTCTCGTGGCAAATATCTCTGAAGAATCCCTGACATTACCAAAAGGCCTCATCATAGGAGACCTCGAAACTTTTGATGACCTCCCCATAGATTCCAATGACACCCCTACCAGCCTCAAATTGCCCCCTCTCCCTGACACCTTATCCGACCACCAAAAACACAGCATGTACGAACTATTGCTAGAGTTCAGTGATGTGTTTGCCCAACAACCCACTGAAATCGGACAGACCAATGTGGAACAACACATCATTAACACCACAGGCCCCCCCATAAGACAACCATCCCGTAGAAAAATCCCATACAACGCCAGGAAGAGGAACGCCAAGTCCAAGAGATGTTAGAGGCCGGAATTGCTACCCCGTCCATTAGCCCCTGGTCTTCCCCTGTTGTCCTAGTAAAAAAGAAAGATGGGTCAACACGTTTTTGCGTCGATTACAGGAGATTGAATGACGTAACCATTAAGGACGCTACGCCATTACCCAGGATAGACGATTCCCTTGACTCCCTATACGGATCCAGATGGTTCACTACCCTCGACTTGCAAGCAGGGCAAGTGCCTATCAAGTGCCTATCAAGCCAGAGGACCAAGAAAAAACAGCATTTTCCACTAGTGGTGGCCACCACTACGAATTTAACGTCCTACCTTTTGGCCTCTGTAACGGACCCGCCACTTTCTCCCGTTTGATGGAAGCGGTATTACATGGCCTGACCTGGGAAACCTGCCTAGCGTATATAGACGATATTATTGTGTACTCACAAACCTGGGAAGAACACCTCCTCAGGTTGAGACAAGTTCTTCAAAGAATCTGAGCCGCCGGGTTGAAATTAAAACCCTCAAAGTGCGAGATTGCACGAAATAAGGTAGATTTCCTCGGCCACGTAATATCTGAACATGGTATTACACCAGACCCAAAGAAACTTCAAGCCATACAAAACCAACCCCCACCCACCACCGTTAAAGGAGTACGTTCTTTTCTAGGTTTAGCCACATACTACAGACGTTTCGTCCCCCACTTTGCCGCAATAGCCAGACCCCTCCAGCAACTCGCCCACAAGGACACCACATTCACCTGGACACCTGAAAGAGACCTCGCTTTTAACACTTTGAAACAAAAGCTAATCCAAGCCCCTATTGTCACTTTCCCTGATTACCATAAACCTTTCCGTCTTTATACCGACGTATCTCTGTACGCCAATGGTGCAGTTTTAGCTCAAGTAAGAGACGGAGAGGAACATGTGATAGCGTATGCCAGCTCCACACTCAACCAGCCCAACAGAATTATGCAACCACCAAGAGAGAGTGCTTAGAGATCATTTGGGCACTCAACCACTTCAGGTCATTTGTGTTGGGCGCAAAACTCGATATAATAACCGACCATCAATCTTTGCAATGGTTACGTAAGTGCGAAACCAACTCAGCCATCTTGGTACGCTGGAAGGAGACACTAGAGGACTACGATTTTACAATACAGTATCGTCCAGGTAAACTTCACACCAATGCAGACGCCCTGTCACGTTTGCCAGTACCGAAAGACCCCCCCACCAACCTAGCCGCCTTACAAAACACTGAGCTCTTATCTGCCCTCATCCACCAACATAATTCCCCCCCAACACCCTCACTAATTCAATCTTGGGAAACAAGAATCCGACCACCCTGGATACCGTTAAATATCTTCAGGAAACTGACTCGCTGGGGAGATCAACTTGCCACAGACTCCGGTCACATAGTCCTAGACCCCACCATTGCCCACGACTACATGATTGCCATCCACGAGGGAAACGGCATACACCTTGGACAAAAGAAGATGTTAAAAATCTTCGCGGATCAGTACTGGACCCCCAACCCCTCCAAGATTGCACAACGTGTGACAGAATCCTGCAAACCTTGTTTATTGGGGAAGGACAGATCACGCACCCCAGGCCCAGCTGGTACCATTTCTGCCAACAAACCGTTCCAAGTCCTATCCCTCGACATCATGGGCCCGTTTCCTTCTTACGCTGGCAACCGCTATATCGTCACATTTGTTGACGTATATTCAAAATTTGTAATAGCCTGCCCAGTTAAAGACCACACAGCCACCACCGTCGCCACACTGCTTGCCACAGAAGTGTTCCCTATAATCGGCCTTCCCCTTGCTCTTCTATCCGATAATGCCCCCGAATTTAGTGGACACGTTTGGCACCAGTTCACCCAACAATGCGGTATTAAGATCAAACACTCATTCCCGTACTGGCCTCAAGGAAATGCTATATGCGAACGCAGCCATCGCACCATCAACAACCAGTTACGTACCAAACTGATTGCTCTTAACACCTCGGACTGGCCAGCACAGATAAAGATGATACAATGGGGCATGAACACCTGTCCCCGAGAAGACGGTATTTCCCCTCATGAGCGTGTTTACGGCGTACCCCCCCTGTTACTGCCGTTCCACCATCACGCTCACCTCCCCTCCAACACCTCCACAATTGACCCATTGCAACATCTGCAAAACACCCTCCATACCGCCCAAACCTGTCAAGACACCAAAACTGATAACCCCGATGATAAAAACCCTTTCGCCATCCATGACACCGTAATGGTAGCCAACCTCCCTGTCACCAACAAATTAGGCCCTCGCTATGTCGGCCCCTACACCATCATACAAGTCCCAAATGCCTATCAAGTCACCATTGATTATCACGGCGTGACTCGCACGTTCCGAATTAGATTCGTCCGAGCTTTTAAACCTCTAAAACCACAAGAAATTACCCCACCCCACACGTCCTACCCTGAATTGAACACCCCTACTACCCCTCCCACTCAGGCTATGAATGTTCCCCTACAAACCCCTAAGGGCCTAAACCCTCCAGCACCGAACCGGCCGATCATTCCTCAAAATACCCCCCAAACTAACCTCCACAAACCCCAAGCCCCCACTATCACACCTTCCTCCACCATGACCCATTCCTTCACTTCTGATAGTCAAGTATCTCCCCAACTTATCAAAGTACGAAAACCTCCACCCACAACGGAAACCCTCCTGTCTAGCCCTGACGTACCTCCACCAGGCACCACAGTAAGAAAACCACCACCCCCACCTAAAACCAAGTACACACCCAACCGCACCACACAATCTACCTCAGTAACCTCACGCTACAACTTACGCCCACGACTAAAATCTTTTAAAACCTCCAGAAGACACACCCTGCTAACCAAGTTCCATAGGGCTGCCAGACCACTATCCTCTTCCTCCTCTTCTTCTTCGTCGAATTCTTCTCCACAAAGGGAAAGAAGACGAATAATCACAAGTAAACACCATAACCCCTCTAACTATATTCTAAAAATAACCACCCCCACCCTCCCACGAAAGAACATACCTTCCCCTTCAACCTCATCCCCTCTCAATCCCCACCTCATCACCCCGAATGACCTGCTAGATCTACCCCCCCACCAAACTCCCACAAAACCGCCTATTTCCACCACCATCAAATCACCAACCCCACCAAAGAACACACCCAACACATTTTCCTACCCCCAACCCTCCCAATTAAACCTCCACTCCCTACCCACCCGTCTAGCCCCCCCCCTCATCCACCCCTTTCCCCTCCACTATCCCTGCGACCCCACCCACGCATCAACCAACCTCATCATCTCATCAAACCCCCAACCAACCCCCCCCTAAAAAGTACCCTATGCCAACGACCAACCCCTCCTCACACACCACATCTAACACACAACTAACTCCTAACCAAAGCCCCTCCAAACTGACGTACCCGACCTCCACACCCCCCTTGAATCCCCCCACAAAGTCGCCCCTGAGAGAACCCCCATACATACCCCCACCCAATCCTCTCCCATTCCGCCTACTACCCTCACTCGACAAAAACCTCCACACGCATCTACCTCTCAAATAACCTCCTACCTCACCCCCACTAAATGCCCTCCACCTGTAAAGCGTTCTTCCCCTCAATATAAAACATCGTCGAGCGACTCAAGTCCCACTACAAACATCTACCTTCCCACCAGAACCTCCAAAGGTAGAATCATCAACAGACCCATCAGATTTGAAGACAGTTATGTAAAAACAACACCCCGTTCTGACACTAAAGACCCAAGCCACACAACACACACACCCCCTCTTTCTCACACACCTCCATCACGCACCTTACCTAAACCAATATTGCACATTGCCTCCATATATTTTCCCAGCCTGCAACACCACCCAAGAAAACCCCCAAAACCCCAGACTCATATCCCCCCTTCACCCCCAGCTCCGTTTTCACGCGTTAGCCCCTCCCCTTCAGTTATTAACCCCTTCACCACACTGAAGAGGCCTCCTGTCAGTTCCACACACATCACTCGATACATGACCTCCACCATGAACAAATCCACACCATTCGTCACCCCGTCCCTACCCCACGGAAGCTACCACACTTCATAAGAAAGGTTAAAGTAAAAACGTCCACAGGACGCTTAGCCCGTCTACAGCGCCCACATCAAGCCCGGGCAACCGCCCTTCACAACACCGAGGACACATTCCTACAGGTCTACATAGACCTGCAAAAGACACCTGACCCTCGCTCTCTTGCTTGGTGGGACCTTCTAAATACCCTCAAAATGACCCACCATGACTATGCTTCTTTTTACTTCACCCTTGAGGCTCGAGGACGAGCCTACAACGAAGGAGAGGGAAGTAAAATGCCCCAGAACGAGAAGCCCACCACGGAAGCCACGAGCGAACACCACCAGGAAACGGGAACAGAAACACGCGAAAGAAAGGCCCACAGAACGAAAAGACCAGGTGACCAAGCCAACCAGTTAAGACAGGCCGAAGCCCGCAGGGCTAAGCAGCTCCAAACCACACCTGCCTATCCTTTCTAACCACTGACCCTTCCCCCACCTCGCGTATACACTACCCCTCGTGTCCTACACCTCTACCTACATGATGATGAACATGAATACACCTTAAATTAATACACCCATGCCCTGTCCCTAGGTTGAGCCAATGCCAACCAGTTCAGACAGGCCTAAATCTATGTATGTTTTTCCATCCAATAAGTAATATGTTAACCCCCAGGCTTGCCAGACTAAGTTTCTGAAGACCAACCGCCCCCATAAATCTATGTATGTTCTTCCATCCAAGAAGTAATATGTTAACCCCCAGTCTTGCCAGACTAAGTTTCTGAAGACCAACCTCCCCCATAAATCTATGTATGTTCTTCCATCCGAGAAGTAATATGTTAACCCCCTAAAATACCTTGTCTTGCCAGACTAAGTTTCTGAAGACCAACCGCCCCCATAAATCTATGTATGTTCTTCCATCCGAGAAGTAATCTGTTAAAACCCCATGTCATAATTGATAAGAAACTATGAGATCCACGGGTACACCAGTGTATGTATAACCATTATTCCTGTAAGACCTAGACAGAAATGACTGCAGAAGTTAGCCACCATGCAGTACCTCTAATTCTTACCCCAACCAGAGATTGTATACACCACCCTCTGTTACCATTGTCTCGACGCATATCTACCACGAAACAATAACGAAGCTACCCCTACGAACTGCCGCTTTCTTTGCTATATATTTCATAGAAAACGCAGTTCCCAGGGACAACTAGATCAGCAAGAAACCGTGTCAAATAATAGTGTCCATAACCCCTCGTATTGACGAGTAATAATACACCATGTTTTTCTCTACTTTTATCCACAGTCAAGCACACACCTACAGTTAACCTCCTCTTCCCCACAGCCCACAGTCCACATGATTCTATCATTTCCAAACTCATATACCACCACTTATTGCTCATCCCCCGGTAGCGTTTGGCTAACGTACCTTCCCTGTCATTAACCCCCAGGCTACGATACCAACTGTAGCCTAATGCCACCCCTACGCCCAGAGAGCTTAGGGTCAAACTCCCACGTAACCCCCCTTAACCCTCTCCCTCTCGTTAATCCCCCCACGCTCCTCAACTCCCTTCCGACCTATCCTCTCCAGCATACCCCCTGAATATCCTTAACTTTTCCGTTACTAACATTCTCAAACCTTTTGTAGATACACTCCTATCCAGCCTACCTTCCCCCAGTAGAAAGGAACACCATTAGAACTTTACTAACCCTTTGCATGCCATCTATTCCCTCACAACCCATTCACAACCCTGTACCAAATGATCGTCAGTGCGAGGCTAGCCGCCTCGCCAGTGACTAACTTCTATTGCCATACTTCCAGATAAATGTGGCAGAGTTAGCAACCCAGTCTCCACCACATCCAAAAAACCATGCAATTAACAACCCAACCAATTAAACCAGCTGGTCAAGGCACCTTCGGTTTTGGTATTACGAACACCCACATCTGTCTCATAAACAGAGGGTTATTACAAACACTTGTAATATGGCAAACCCCCAGCCACAGCCGCTGGACGACCATCACAGAGAGAGGGCGCGCACCTCCCCTTTTTACCCACCCGAGGAGGGAGACCCCGACCCCTGCGGAGGTATACCTGACCCCTGTTTTGACTTCCGGGTCATTGCCAGGTAGCACAGGAATTCTTCCTATCAATGAACTAACCATGTATGACTAACACCTTTACTAACCTCTATTAACCCCCAATAACCCATTAACCTTTCTTGCACACTCCAATAACCAAATTAGCACCTCAGCTATACCATAGAATGAAGACTGAGCAATCTAAGAGAGACGCCCCTATCACAGCTGTCCCAAACCTCCTCGCAAAGTAGATCCAGTCTCTCTCCCCTGAATACTTCCAATACAGCCAAAATAGTACCTCTTACTAAGGCTCAGTTATATCACATTATGAAGGCTCCATACCGCCATGTGCCACAACAGTAATCACCCCCTTACCTAGTTCCCGTATCCATTGAGAGCTCAATAAGTCCATCAAAACTCGAGATCCCTATGGCCTACAGGGTCCAAAACCGCCCCTATAAATCAAGCTCCAGCCCCCAGTAAAATCAGTTGAAAGATAGACACCAACTAGTGGCTGGCCCCCTTAGGTTGACCTCTAGCTCCGCCCTTGTGTTGTTCCTGAGAATTGAGTTCCAGAGCTGGCAGTCTCCGTGGCAGATTGAGATAGAAGCATCTGTCCACGTACAAGAAATCTACGTGCACCTTATAACCTTCACAAACCAGTGGGTATATAAGCGTGTAGCCAGCAACGATCGCCAAGAGATCCGTCTTGAGAACTTCCTACATATGGACCACCTGGACGGCCGCGGAACCAGTCGTTAGCCCCCAACATCACGGACGCAAGATAACCAGGACCAGACCAATCAAATACTACCCAAGATTCACTCTATCAGGACTACAGTGTTACAGTGCTATTTAGAGACTCACTTATTAATATTTCTATGAAGTGGCTATATCTTTGCCCCAGCATAATTAATATATAACCATTCCATTGGGAAGTGCTAAGCGTATCAGTGTTTATTAATTAACAGGCGATATTAACTCTCGTAATTACCCATATATCCAGATATTATTACATGGAAGTGAAACCCTAGTGATATCTAATGTTCGCCCACTGATTTGCGTTCTACGTGTTTCTGCTATAAGAATATAAAACTTAGATCAGTACCCCCTGAGGTTACTAGAATTCCCGTGCCCTAAAATACGCATGTCTAATCTAGTCTGTGAACTACTACTTGTGCACCAGAGCTACCAGTAATAAATCTAACAGTGAATTTGAATCTATAAGTACCATTGATGGTTTCCAGTATATAAACTTGCGAACAAAGCCAGTGATCAGAAGATTAATACCTGAACGTTGGAAGTGGGAGACTAGGCTCCATCCAGATCCACTTAATGCTAGTTGTTCGATTCTATCATTTGTCTTGTACGAGTGTTCATACCTTCTTATGCTTCCTATTATTCATCATCAAGAAAAACTACAGAAGCGTGTATATCAATAAACGTGATCGTGTGTCTTGTTACCGCGTGTTTATTTTGTGTTCTCTATTCCTCATACCTTGTTTTGTGCATGCAGCCTTCTATACCCAGTCAGTTAGAACTCACCTTACCCAAGTTAATCCTGTAGAAAAACAGGGCATATCAGTAACAAAGGCTTTAACACCTTACGAGCGGCCTATGCGGTTTATTTATGTGTACCGCACAGCGGGGTGTTTTTAGCCAAAATAGGGCTGTTTACGTGATCATTTTCATGCCTAAATAAGACCCAGAACGTAAAACAAGTACCTATCCCTGAAAGGGCATAAACAGAGCTTTCGAATGACACCATAACGATCCTTGTATGATGGATAGTTTTCTTGCAATAACCGTGCAACGCGAGTGCAAAAAGCAGGTAATTCGGTACTTTCAGTACATAATTGAGTATGTAGCGAGTGAGAGAGGGAGGAGGGAGCTGAGATTTGTGTCAGTAGGTTCGCCGCGGTGGTCTGGAGCAGTCATACGCTCGCTAGTCTCCTGCCACCACTTGTCTCTCTCTCTCAGCCACATTACGTGCTGAAATTGCCACTCGAGTTATGTCGAGCGCCGCCACATAGTCCAGCTTTTTTTAACTCGACTTATGTTGCTCGCCGCTAATTAAGGGTTAAAGTATCCCTAATAGGCTCAAAATCGCGTCATATGTCGGAGAGGGTTAAGAGTGTTTATGAAGGGAGCAGAATATGTGTTAGAGTAGCAAATGGTGAGTTGAGTGAATGGTTTGAGGTAAAGGTAGTTTTGCGGCAGGGTTGTGTATAATGTCGCCATGGCTGTTTAATATGTTTATGGATGATGTGGTGAGGGAGGTGAAAATGAGAACTATGGGAAGAGGATTTGGTTTAGTAGGAAAGAATGGTAGAGATTGGGAGTTGAATCAGTTGCTGTTCGCTTATGACACAGCGTTTGTTGGCGGATTCTGAGGAGAAACTGCAGCGTGTAGTCAAAGAGTTTGGTGTGGTTTGAGGAAGGAGGAAACTGAAGGTGAACGTCAATAAAAGTAAAGTAATGGTGTGTAATAGGGGTGATCGTAGGGTGAATCTAGATGTGAGGCTGGATGGGGAAATATTGGAAAAAGTAGAGTGTTTTAAATATCTAGGAGGAACAATAAGCAAGAGTGGAGGTACGGAAATTGAGGTAAAACAGAGAGTGATTGATTGATTGATTTTATTTAGTAAGAGTCACATACATAACAAGAGGCAGAGCATATACAAGATTGCAAAAAGCACCCCAGTTTCGCATAACACTCCCACAAGGATAACCTATTCAAGTTTAATAAACTTATTTCCAGTAGGGTCCAAGTTTGTGGGGCAAGACTGACAGTCTGTGAGGGAGTAAAGCATGCTACAGTATAGAGTAAAGTTCACCGCATTGTATATCTTGTGATGGAAACGTTCACTCGTTTGCATATCGTTCAGTTTGTTACATATTGTTCACTTAGTTGCATATTGTTTCGGCTCTGCACTTGTTGGGGCTCATTTGTTTATATGCATTTAGTTGTTAAGTGTTCTTATGCATGTAATCTTGTCTAATACTGATTTTAGCTTTCCCTTAAATTTATGAAGTAAGTTTAAAATAACATTTCGGTATGTTATTGAAGTATTTGATAATCTATTTAATGATCAGTTGGTAACCTCAGGCTACAGCGCGAGTCAGGATAGGAGCTGTTATCTAAGGCGCGTTTTTGCGAGCGTTTTGGCTTAAGCCAGTCTTAAGCCAAGAGCGAAATTCGTTTTTGCGAGGACAAAACTTAAGCCAAACTCGAGCCGCGCTTAAGCAGGATCGACTTTTCTCAATCCGCCCTGAAAGGCCGCTTGACTTTGGGACCTTGCCTTAAGCGGGAATTGTTTGTAAACAATATAATTATGTTGTGATGGTTTTGTTTTCATTGTTTTGTATTGGGTAAATAGGCCTACCATAGAGACTAGATCGAGTGTAGGCCTATATTATGAATACATAAGTAATGTAATATATATTATATTACATACTGATATTCTATTATATTATAGTTAGCTTGATATGCACTATTGCAGGAAACACGGTAGGCTATTGGCAGAATCATCCAATCCGATCTGGAAATAAATCATTCTGTGTGTAAAGAACATCCTTCTAGTTCCCAAATCGTGTTATTGATGCCGGGGTATTGTCATAACACTGGATAATTTTGTACTATATTGTGAACGTTACCAAGATATACAAACACTATAGTCCATTCATTCTAGGTTGGGCAGAAATCGTAACCTCTAACCTCTGTAACTCAAAAAGGGCTTAAGCAAATGAGTCGTCAAATTATACACATATTCACTAGTCAAGTCTGCCTAGTTGGTAGAAATATTAGCTCGATTACTGTAGTCCTTTTTGAGTTATGAGAGGTTGGGGTTTACGATTTCTGCCCAACCTACAGTATAATGTACGGACTAGGCCTAGGCCTATAGCAAACTATTTGATAGGCCTTACACAAATAATATAATAGCCGACATAGGCTACTATGCAGAGAACAATAGAGCAGGAAATGGACAAAAAGACAAAAGAAGTTGAAATATCAGTAAATAATCAAAAGCTTAATCAATAACAAATAAGGGGGGGCCGTTGAAAAGGTGATCTCCCCGAACAATTGAGGGAAAAGCCTTTACAACGGCATCAGACCAGACCACTAGGTCGTCTTGTTGTTCCGCCATTTTCAGTGTTTGTGTTTATGTCACGTGACTTGTGGTCGAAGTTGAGCCAAACCATTTTCGCACGGCTGCTCTTGCTTAAGCCAAAAGGGGAAGCCGGGCTTAAGCCAAAAAGCTCGCAAAAACGCGCCTCTTTTGATTGTTACTCCTTGTCTGACCTTTGCGGTGTAAACAGCTCCTGCCTACTTCGCTCTTGCCTGTATTTTGTTGGTTCTGAGGTTTTCTGTTACCAATGGTCACCTTACAGCTAAGTTGTTTTATATTATGAACTCTAGTATTATTATCATAGTTTGTATAGCCAGGTTTAGGCCTATCTATTAATCATTCTATGAATTGAGCAAGTTACCATTTTGTACTTGTATCTTCTGTAAATTAATTGGATTCACTGAGATTAATTATTATTGTATATATTGTAATATACTCAAGGCTTTTAGTTGTGTTTTATCTTCCTCTAACATTGTTTAATTTGAATATAGTGCCATATGGCCTTGGTCGCCTGGCACGCCGGAGTTATTATGTTATACTGATATAACTGATTATGTTATACTGATAAATAACATAGTGTGTCATGTTACTATTCCAGTAATATAATAGCATTAACCCCTAGACATAACGGAACGTAACAATCTCTATCCTCTCAAATTTACTTGCTAAAGACTTAAAAATATAAAAATACTAATACTAAAAGAATGTACAACAATTTGAATACCAGTATCGGCATCTCCAAATTGGTACGGTACAGTAGTCAACAATACAGCACAACATCTGAAACACCGGTACCAGTACTGTATGGTACTGATATGTTAATTAACCCGTACAGCCCCAGCGACGCGCCTGGCGCGTCGGCGATGTATGTAACGCACAGCCCCAGAGACGCGCCTGGCGCGTCACCCTAATTACGCCAACCGTAACCTCAGGTGTAGCCACTCAAGAGGGCTCAGATTTGTATGGGAACTGTGTACGTATCCCACGCAACCGTGCCGATGGTTGAAAACTCTCAAAGTCCACGTGCGTGCGCGTGAGCGCGCAATAACCTGTTTTTTTGGGATAATTGCCTTCAATTTTTTACTCTTGTAAAATACGTTTTCGGGGGCTCTGTAGGACCATTCTTTAAGCTTTTTGAGCGGTTTTTCGTGGTTTTTCCTTCATTCCTAACCCATTCGCTATTGTTTCTGGAATAAAACCATTTTTTGAAAACCGGCCGGGTTCTGGTGAACAAACATTACAAAACTAGCCGGGGCTGGACGGGTTAATAGTATACAAAATCATTCCTTTCTAGACCCCTATCCTGTTCAACAAGGTGTCTCTTCACTGCTTTTTTGAACTTTGAGCTTGAATGGATACCTTGAATATTGTTAGGCAGTGCATTCCATGTCTTTATAGCTGTGTAAAAGAAGGAGTGGGCGGCTATCCCTTGTATTGCTGGTACAGAGAAATTATGCTCACTGCGTCTCGTCCTGACTGAATGTACATTCAAAGTCCTGTGTAAAGGAAGGAAGGTTTTCGGAGCAATGGGAAGTATGAGGAAGACGAGAAATCTCGGAATGAAAGTAAAAAGTGCAATGTATCAAGGAATTGTTGTACCAACAGTGATGTATGGGGCTGAGACATGGGCTCTGAAGGAAAAGGAGAAGAAAGCTGGATGTGATGGAGATGAGCTGCTTAAGAAGTATGTGTGGAGTTACTCGTAGAGACAGATTGAGGAAAGAAGAGATACGTAGGAGAGTGGGGCAGCAGGTGCATTTGTCAGCCAGAGTGGACAGAAGGATGCTGAGCTGGTATGGTCATGTTGAACGAATGGAAGATGAAAGGCTTACAAAGATAATATGTGAGTCAGATACAAGGGGAGATAGAAGGGCAGGAAGACCCCCATTGAGATGGAGAGACTATGTAAGGCAAGCTTTGGATGATAGAAGAATTACTATATATCAGGCAAGAGAAGTGGTAATAAACAGGAATGAAGGAAAAATGCTTGTGAATAGATGAGTGAACACTGGTCATTTGGGGGAAGGGGTCGGATACAAGTTGAACTAGATCAAGTCCATCTGGTGCCTGGCCCGGGGAGACGATTAATATGAACGGTGCGCCTGGAAATGTGGTGGGCGGGCTTGTGGTGGAGGGCTTCGCTGCATGTCTGCCTGCCGAGATCGGAACCTCTCCGGGTGGTCGGGGGCCGTGGGAATGCTGGAGGGACCTTGGTAACCCTGGTCTCTGGGTCTTCTCCTGAATGACCTAGATGTGTGTGCATTTGTGTTTTGTTTTTGTGTGTTCGTTGTTTTCTGTTGTGTTTTGTGTTGTCCCTGTTGTCCCTGAGTAAATAGATAGACAGATAGATAGTACTGGTGACGTCTCATTCATTATATTCTGACAGTTAATGGACGATTCTATTCAGTTTCGAAAGGCTGTCTACCAAAATAAAGGTTACATACTATATACATTAATCTCATTAGCTGCCACGTATTTATCCTTATCTTCATATTATCGTCTAATTATAGCTGAAACAAAATACCACAGACGGCATCGGTACTGGACGGGTTAATGTAACGTAATGTAATGAAACTCAGTTATGGAACAATATGTTAAGTTACCCTGACTTCATATGATGATATATATTTCACAACAACGTTATAGTGGGCGGGTGCCCATCCCCGAAAGGGGTTGAAATAGGGGAGCTATCCCCCCGCCAAAACCAGCTTTCTAGGGCCTTTCCTAGCTGATGCTGAGAGGATTGGGTTCTAGTCATGTGGTGATGGGCTGGTCTATCAGAGTGAGAACTGAGCAATCTCTGCCATACCCATAGCTTACTCTGACTGTTCCTTTTACTTATAAATTTTCTAGATCTCAAGTGACGGCGTCTCTAACGTGGATTGACCTCCCAATCTACCAAGATTGGAAGCCAAAGCATCACATTTTTCCTTTGCCCCTCAACTTTCTCTTCATAATTGCTGAGGGGCACAGGGCCCTGGGTGGGGCTTTGTTTCCCGGGCGTTTCCGCACCCTACTCAGCTTTCCGCCATGGAGTGGCTTCGGTCACCCAGGCTTTATTGTGATTGGCAGGGAGGGTTCTTTGGGGGCGCTCGGTTATGGCCTTGGCCTTGCCTGGGGCCTTGGGGCTGTTCGGCCAGGCAGCTTGGGGAACAACAACAACAACAACAACAACGTTATAGTAAACCCACTGACAGAATCTGTGCTTACTTCTGGATCAGCGAACCTTAAAGAACGATCTGATTGAATAAAAAGATTGATTGAACCCATTTGACTTTAATGAGATCCTTCCTAAGCTGAAAACAATAGTTCACTTCTTATGAAGTAAAGATTCGTCGTAATGAAATACAAATAATAAATCAGTCAATAACTGAGTCTCCATACGGCATTGCAAATCAGCAAACTACTCTACCGCTTCTCTCCTTACCACCCAGCCCCTACACCAACCCACTCCTCTATACCAGCTCGCCACACGTGTAGATATGATCAATGCGTATATAATATTTTGTTTGTATCCGTCTGCTATAAAATGTAATATATCTAATAGAGTTAGCATTTACATTTTGAAGGTCCAATCCCCTTCGTAAGTTGTATATAAGATGTCAAAATGTCCCATAATTCTCAAGCTGTTAATATTAGAATGGGTCTAGGAAAAGCTGTTGAAATATAATGTAGACCTGTACGGGAATGTATTCATTAATAGGAAGCATATAGTATAGGGCTTACATACGAATGTATAGTAGGGAATGAATAAGTGAATTTCCTGTTGTGTCAAAACTTACAAGGTGTTATCTTGTGCCGGTTACGCTTATATTCATCAGGAAATGAACCTATTTTGACACATTATGATACTTGCATAACTCTAGTTTTCAATAGACGATTTTATACAGTTCAGGAAGGATCTGTGGGAGTTATAAGGGCAAAGACTGGCCTAATCAACCCTCTGACGTCCGTATCCCATTCCAACTCTGAATAAAATCGTCTGATGATAGCCAGAATAAACTCTAAAAAACGTTTCATAATCTTCAAGGGGTTAAAACAAAACTGTTTAACCCGGCCCAAGATTTATTTCCTAAATTGATAAAAATAATTTGCCGAGGGCTAAATATGATAAATCCATCTATCCTGGTCTAAAATGGTTAATCTTGAGGCAAAGAATACCGCTGTGATCGTTACTCGTTCACGATATTGATGTTGGTTTAAATCAATAGCCTACCTTTTACATGAAAGGGTTATATTAGCTTATGGAAAACACAAATGAATACCTAAATCACTATATATGTCATTTAAGTATTTACGTCCATAAATTAACGTGTATTAGCTATGTTGTCCTGTCAGCCAATCAGAATCCCTCTGTCATATCACTCAGGTAGGGTGGAGAGAATCCCCCCACCTCCGACCCCATTTCCTCCAATCTGAGCTTTGGCAGCTCATATTGGAGGAAATGGGGTGCCAGACGAGTCGAGAGACTTTTGGCCGGAACTGTACATACCATCATTGTGTTCAAACACAATACTTAAAGTTCACTATCAAATAATCTTTATTGGGGTATCAATATCATTTAGTTGGAAGCACTTCTTTGTAAGTGGTCACCGGTTATAATCTCCAATACCAGTGCGCCCGGTGACAGTGATCATACTTTGAATAGAGGCCACACTAGACACTTGTTACCTCTTTAGTAAAGTTTTAAATCCTATAATTATCTGAAAGAAAGGTAAGGGGTTGATCATTCTGATTTTAATACCTGCGCTCCATCTAGATCCTCGATCGTGCTCGAAGATTGGTTAAACTAGTGTAGGCTATCCATCTCAATTTCGATGTTCTCAGTATTAGCTACTATATATGTTCGTAAAGTTTAAGCCAAATAAACTGTTCTTAAGTATTATTTCGGTGTTATATGTACCCTCTATTGTTTCCTTGCATGTAATGTATGAACTCTGACGTCCCAGTCTTGAAAGAACTCGCCTTTACTAATATGTTAAACCTGAATACAATCAGGGCATAACAGATTTATTGATATTGTTAGTTTGTTGTAGCAGTCATGCTGTCAAGAAGCAATTTTTCTGAATTAAAATACCCCAAAAAGGGAATTCCCCCACCAACCTCCCAACCAACAACCCAGTGGTAATTCCGCAAGAACCAGAGCGAAAACCAACCGGGACGAAAGGACCCAACAGCAAGAAGGGAAAGTGGGACGCTCCCGCAAGATCAAAGGAAGCCGCCAACCCTGTCAGTCAACAGAGGAGCGCACGACTGGACCAGGGGACCGACCCCAACACGGCCGGAAAGAAAAAGGCCCCAAAGGCACGTAGGCCAAAAATGGTGGATCCCCAACCTTTTTAACATTCACAACACTCACATACCAAACCCATGCTCAGCTGTCCTTTTTCTGTTGTAGTAACTAAGTATATAGATAAGTGCCCCCGTGCTCAGTTGCCCCCCTTGCCTTGTTCTTTTAGTAACTAAGTGTATATATAATATTAACCGGAGTATGCCACCTGTATTGATGCGACATAGCGGCACTGTCCTTGTGTCGTATTGTGCCACGTGCATACCAACCCGGGTTCATCATCTTATTAGGACGACGTATATAATGCCGTCGTTTATGCATGTATTCACTCCTTAGGGTAACTATCTGTTATCCACGATGTTTCTCTTTTCCACTTAACTCCGCATGTTACACGCCTATTAAAAACCCAGTCTTCTAAAATACAAACCACATGATTTTCCTCCTAGACATTCCTGATGTACCAACTAAGTATGTATTTCATGAGATAACCACCTTGTGGGTTATAGTACTTTCATTTGTGTAAGTGCGAAGGCGAGCTCAAAACACCTTCGATTTCCACAAATCCACAACGAGCCCGATCATGGTTTATGTCACCCCTATAATTAATTATGTAATCCACATACCCCCCCTTGCTCAGCTGTTCCTTTCTTCTGTAGTAACTAGATATATATAGATATGTGCACCGTGCTCAGTTGCCCCCTTGCCTTGTTTCTTTAGTAACTAAGTGTATATATAATATTAACCGGAGTAGGCCACCTGTATTGATGCGACATAGCGGCACTGTCCTTGTGTCGAATCGTATTCCGTGCATTCCAACCAAGTCCCATTCACCTTAAGTTGACAACAACTAATACCGTCCTTCATGCATGTATTTCAGTCCTTAGGGTAATTATCTTCTATCTGCCATGTTATTCCTCTCTTCCATTTACTTTCCACAATTGTTACACGTCTCCCAATCACCACCTCCTAATCCACAATCCACATTACTCTGTGTTGCTTCGTGACCCCATGCTCAGTAGTCATCTGTTTTGTGGGTCACCCTGTCTTTTGCTCCTTCACGCCCCGCTGCACACGCCACCCTACCTGTTGATCGTAGGGAAATGCCACCCCTATGTCCAGCGCATTAAGGGTCACGACCCTAGGTCACGAGCGGCGCGGCGCCTAGCCTCAAACCACCCCCTTTCCAATATCCAACCCCCACCTGTAAAGACGCCCAGACGAACGTTCTAACATGCCGATCCCGTTCATTTCCTCACCCCAATAAATAGCAGAAAAAGACTCATTCTTGTAACCCCATTTACTACCCTCTAACTTACTAGCCCAACTCACAACCTGAACCAGGAGGGCGGACGGCACGAGGCTACAACAGCCAACCTCTCACCCCTAAGAAGTCGACGGTTCCGCCTGACTTGCATTTTCACGAAAACTACTATTATGAGCCCCATGAGTAATCCTAGTAAGTAAAACCTAGAACCCAGGATCAACCCTCCCTAGGAGTATCACTCTTGACACCACCACATCATAAGAAAACCCCATTAGCGTAGAGAATCCCATATATACATATTTAGGGAGTGGCATGCCCCCCACCCCAAAGGGACCCCCCCAACCCCCGCGGATGTTCACCATGACCCACACGTAGCCAACAACTTCTTGCCAGACACCAGGTGAATTTCCAACAGGTGATGAACTAACCCTATAAATACCTATCCAAATACCATCCTATCCCATCCTTAACCAAAACCAAAATCTTCCTTATCCCATCCTAGATTACGAATAGCATGTCAGCTAGACCAGAGAAGGATATTTAGGTGAATTGATGAATAATACCTCCCAGCCTATTCACGTAGGGCGCCAGTAAAGTAGTCCCTATAAACCTTCACCAAATCCGCCTAAATAACTCTACTAGTACCTCATACTAGAGTTAAGATATCCACGATCATAAATCAGATAACAAGTTACTTACCGCCACATTAAAGACCCCCTCCCTAACCCCCTAAGTTCACCAGAATAAATTAACTACTTCATAGCATTGGCATCCAATACTTCTAGAACATTCCTGAAGCTTCTTTGACCTGCCTATAAATAAGACACAGAGACAACAGTCGGGCAGTGGAATAATAGAGCTCAAAGCAATGGTTGACCGCATTGTGTTGTCATCTAGTGTTCCCCCCCCCCCCTCAAGATTCGCGATAACTTCGGCGTTCCGTGATCTGTGCAACTCTGTGAGGAAGTGAATTTAAGCTTTTTATGAATATATTATTGCGTTCGGGACTGCCGGCAGTAATATTATATTGGTAAACAACCAATTCACCCATTTTTTATTGTTTCCTGAACGTCTGGTAGTGCCTCCTCTACTACTTAAGTTCATGAATAATCATAACTCATAACTGATCTAAGGCAGAAAGATCGTTATGTTAGAAGGGATTATGTGAGCAACCTAATAGAGGATTCTGCAATCATAACTCCTTGGCAACAATTGACTGTAGGCCTTATCAGCATTGTTGACAAAAAGGCGAAAAGCCGCCCGCGTTCCTTGAACCTCTTCTACATATTGGGGCGTCATCACGGCTACGCAAAAAGCCCATCTGTAAACCTTCTCTACACTCCCGGACAACTTGGACGGCCCCGGAGCTGCTGTTAACCCCCGACACCACCGAGACAAGATAACCAGGAAAACTCGATCACAGTGTTAACTCGCAAAGTCCAAATTACGGTACCATTAACTCAACCATCCGGTGTATGCGTTTATGTATCAATCTTCTCTGATGTTAGGAAGCAAGTGATTTATTATGCTAGTATGTATTAACATATATCAGTGAAATTTAGTTTAGGCGAACTGACTCCCGTAATTATTCTTGCCATCAGGTTTTACCTCGCCAAAGAAATAAGTCCACATTATTAGGACTACGGCTCGAGCAAAAGCAATTTTGAAAGAAGTGATTGTGACTCCACCAGAAACCTGATTCGCCCCTCACTGATATTTTTCGGTCTAAAGTGTTACCTAAACAGCCAAATATACTAGACCAGTGCAACTAGCTACAGTTATCCCTTTACGTTAATTCTTGGGCTATAACCATATTACCTATACCTTCATCCTAGATTGAGAGTCATATTGCCAGAGAGTTAATACAGCAAGATACCTAACCCGCGTGATTCGTGTACTCTAATATCTTACAAATAAGGTGATCAGAAGCATAATACCTGAACGTTGGAAGTGGGAAGTGAACCTCCATCCAAATCCGCGAGAAGTGCTAGAGATTGTAAAAAGTCCAAAACTACGTATCTGACTTATTCAATTTACCATTGTTTCAAGTGCACATATAACCATTATTCTACCTAGTGTTTTTTGGAGAATAAAGCTGCATTATAAACCATTACTGTGATGTTATTTATACCATCGGTTGATTCTATTGTGTACTGTGCGTGAAGTCCTATATACCCAATCTTGCAGAACTCACCTATACCAAGTTAATCCAGTATAAAATCAGGGCATAACATTGGCGGCAGCGGTGTTTCTTGATTCGGATAGAGGATTTCATTGCAGTGCATTTTCGAAGCAATAGAGAAAAATAACATCAAGATGGCAACCCGTTCTCACATTCCCATTCCGAAATACGATGGGGAAACCTACGGAATAGAAACATACATGGACATTGTAAAGCCTGTGCTAGATTTGGCGTATACTACGGATCAAGAAAAAATCGCCGTAACACTTACGCACTTGGGAAAAGCCGTTTCACTAGTTGCATACCAGGTATCCCCTACCCTCATGTGGGACGAATTCAGGCCCATAGTGATTGAAGCTATCAAACCTTCATTGGGCATCTTCGTCGCCCACACCCGTATTCAGGACACAAAGTACGAAGGTGATCTGGATGCAACGTTGAACACCATTTCACAACACATAAAAATCTCATTTCCCACCCTAACTAGAGCGCAACAAGAACAGCAAATTTTAGTGAACTTAGTCTCAGTGTTGCCCTCAGCAGTTAAAGATTATTTTGCTGTGCACGACCCCGTCGGGTTCCAAAAGGACTTAATCATCATCCGACGAATCTTAGCAGTGCAACCGAAACCAACAAAAATTGCTGCCATCAAGAGGTATACCACTCATCCGCAAAACTCCAACTCCAACTCCAAGCCCGCCTATTCCTCCGGGAAGCCTCAGCCTAGCAGACCACGATTCCAACCCAACCCACTGCGACGGATCTACAACCGGAACAAAACCTACAACCTAAATCAGAGTAAGAACCCCACCCTGGTCATTATAAACCCCTATGATTTCCCAGCCTGTAGTTCAAAGTGTGCCCTTCATGAAATCCGCGACTCCGCGAAACCTCGATCAAACCAACCTCGCATTTCAGTAAATGAGGAGGAGTTTGTTGAGGAAGATGATGCCGGGGATATGGAGCAGGAAGATGTTGCTCACCTCATGAACCCTGACGCTTCAGAGAGAATCCTGGAAGAGTCAGAAATAGATCCCCAGGATTTTTAGAATATTCCCGCCCACGATGGCCTCGGCGGGGGATGCCCTCAATGACCGAACTGCCCCCATTTATCACCTCGACAAGATTAAGGACATTCCTGTCCGATTATTGATCGACACTGGCGCCTCTAGATCATGCTTGTTTCATTCTTTCGTTTCCAAACATCACCGCAAGTTTGGGGCACTGTCACCCACCAAATCCAAACTAATCAGTGCCGGAGACACTCCCTTACAAATCCAGGGTGAAACACAACCTCTCCACGTAACTACCCCTGCCCCCCATGCAAATTGCTACCATTCATTCATAGTTTTTCCATCCGATTGTCAACATTACGACGGATATTTAGGACTTGACCTCCTTCAGAAACTCCAGGCCCAAGTTGATTGCGGCCAACGACTGATCTCTTTTAAAAAAAAAAAAAAAAAAATCCAAATAAAAAAAAAAAAAAAAAAAACCCAGTCCATAAGCTCCACCAAGAAGAAGTCCCCTCAGCCGCCCTGTTGCACCCTGAATCACAAGAGTGTGAATCAGCCTCACTATCCCCAGAACAGTCACAAAAAGCCCCCCCAGAACAAACAAAACAATAAGAATGTCACCCCCAACACTCCTATCCACCAGACCTCCACGAAACCTAAAAGCTCAACCCCTACCCCCATCAAAACTGAAGGAGGAAAGTCCATGTCTTTATGTAATGCTCATTCTCTTAGCCCATATTCCACTCCTATTATTCCAGGAAACGCCAACCCCTTCTCTAAATGTATTGATGAATACTCCAAATAATATTGGCCATCCTGTGCAACTTTCCATGCCACTTTTTTTTCGACCACCCATGATAAATGTCCTATGCAACCCCTATCCAATGCTCAAACGAATGTACATGCACCCCACAAACTACACACGCCCCCTCTGAAATTCCGTTTTCTATGGTTAACCCTCAAACAACCACAGCCCAAATGTCACAGGTACCTCTCCCATCCGCGGTTTCTACGCGCCACCCTGACACACAGAAAACGAACATACCCACACACACTAATACAAACCACAGGCCAGGACCCCCCTAAACTGCAATCCCATCATTATCAGCCCCGCCATCATCCAAGACAAATGCCATATTCCCCCCCACCATCAGAAATGGGTTAACCTTCGCCCCATTCCTCAAACCTCTATGATCTTGACCCCCACTAACATGTCAACCCCTCAGGACCGCTGCCTCATCCAGCCCGCAATCATTTCCTCCCAAACCAACAACATATTAATAGCCAATATCTCCGAAGAAGTACTCACTTTACCCAAGGGCCTCATTATCGGGGACCTAGAGACGTTTGATGACCTAACCGTAACCCCCACCACCGCCCCCAATAGTTTGAAGTTACCCTCCCTTCCCGAGTCCCTTTCGTACCAACAAAAACAAAACATGTATTCCCTAAAAACTGCTAGAGTTTAGCGACGTTTTTGCTCAAACCCCCACCGAAATAGGACAGACCAACCTAGAACAACACACCATCAACACCACCGGACCGCCTTTGCGTCAGCCCTCCCGCAGGAAGAACCCCCACCAGCGGCAAGAAGAAGAACAAAAAGTGCAAGAGATGTTGGATGCAGGCATTGCTACTCCCTCCAATAGCCCTTGGTCTTCTCCAGTGGTGCTGGTGAAGAAGAAAGATGGGTCCACTCGATTCTGCGTGGACTATCGGCGATTAAACGATGCAACGATCAAAGACGCCACCCCCTTCCACGTATCGACGACTCCCTCGACTCACTCCACGGCTCCAAATGGTTCACCACGTTGGATCTTCAAGCCGGATACTGGCAAGTTCCAATAACACCAGAAGATCAGCAGAAGACAGCATTCTCCACCAGCGGCGGTCACTTGTACGAATTCAATGTACTACCATTTGGCCTCTGCAACGGCCCTGCCACCTTCTCCCGCCTGATGGAATCAGTACTCAAAGGACTAACTTGGGAAACCTGCCTCGCCTATTTAGACGATGTAATAGTTTACTCTGGTACCTGGAAGGAACACCTACGCCGATTGAAACAAGTACTCCAACGAATAAGAGAAGCCGGATTAAAACTCAAACCCTCAAAATGCGAAGTAGCAAGGAACAAGGTTGATTTTTTGGGTCACGTAATATCCGAGCAAGGGATTTCCCCCGACCCCCGGAAGCTATCTGCCATCCATAACCAACAACCCCCCACCACAGTCAAAGGAGTCCGCTCATTTCTTGGGTTAGCCACCTACTACAGACGTTTCGTCCCCCACTTCGCAGACATAGCCCGCCCACTACATCAACTTACCCATAAGGACACAGTATTTTCTTGGACATCTGAGAGAAACGCAGCATTCGAGAAGCTGAAAGAAAAGCTAGTGCAGGCCCCTACTGTATCATTTCCCGACTATCAGCAACCTTTTCGTCTCTACACCGACGTGTCATTATATGCCATTGGAGCCGTTCTCGCCCAAGTCCAAGAAGGACGGGAGCACGTCATTGCCTATGCTAGCTCTACTTTAAATCTAGCTCAACAAAATTATGCTGCCACCAAACGGGAATGCCTAGGAGTCATTTGGGCCCTCAACCACTTCCGGTCTTTCGTACTAGGAGCAAAACTGGACATCATTACCGACCACCAATCTTTGCAATGGCTACGGAAATGCGAAACCAATTCAGCCTTACTAGTACGATGGAGAGAAACACTCGAAGAGTACGACTTCACGATACAGTATCGACCAGGGAAACTCCACACCAATGCTGACGCCCTCTCCCATCTCCCTGTACCAGAAAGCCCCCCCACCAACCTGGCCGCCTTACAACAAACAGATTTTTCCTACACTTCTGTAGTGCAGGACTTACCCAAACCCGCTGTCTCGCTCCTACAATCCTGGGAAAGCAGAATCAAGCCACTTTGGATACCCAAGCCTATATTCTCAAAGTTGACACGTTGGGGAGATCAACTCGCCACAGAATCCGGCCATATAGTCATTGACCCCACCCTCGCCCAAACCTACATGATTGCAATCCATGAAGGGAACGGAATTCACCTCGGTCAAAAGAAGATGTTCAAGATCTTTCAGGACCAATATTGGACACCAAACCCATCCGGAATTGCCAAGCAAGTGACCGAAGCGTGCAAACCCTGTGCGTTGGGAAAGGACCGATGCCGTACAGCAGGGCCAGCTGGCACCATTTCCGCTCAAAAACCATTCCAGATCCTTTCCCTTGATGTGATGGGCCCTTTCCCTGCTCGCGCCGGCAACAGCTATATTGTTACGTTTGTTGACATTTATTCCAAATTCCTAATAGTTTGCCCCGCCAAAGATCACACGGCCACCACCGTTGCTACCCTCCTCTCCACTGAAGTTTTTCCCCATTTTCGGCCTACCTATTGCTATCTTATCCGACAACGCCCCAGAATTTAGTGGCCAAGTCTGGCAACAATTCGCAAAGCAATGCGGACTAAAGATCAAACACTCCTCCCCTTACTGGCCACAAGGCAACGCCGTGTGCGAACGCAGTCACCGTACGATTAACAACCAATTATGTACCCGTATGATTGCCTTGAACACCTCCGACTGGCCATCACAATTAAAAATGATTCAGTGGGGTATGAATACCTGCCCCAAAGAAGAGGGAATTTCCCCCCACGAACGCGTGTACGGAGTGGCCCCCCTCTTATTGCCATTCCATCACCACGCCCAACTCTCCACCACACCACTCCAAACTGACCCTTTGCAACAACTACAGAACACCCTGCGCACCGCCCAAAACTGCCAAAACACTAAAAACGACAACACCCTTGACCAGAACCCCTTCGCCATTCACGATACCGTAATGGTGGCCAAGCTTCCGGTCATCAACAAATTAGGCCCGAGATATGTCGGACCTTATACCGTCACCCAGATCCCAAATGACTACCAAACCACCATTAATTATCACGGCGAGACACGCACCTACAGAAATAGATTTGTTAGAATCTTCAAACCCCTAACTAACGAAGATAGTATTCCCCCTACCACCCCCTGCACTCAACCACCTATTTTGTCCAGACCCGCAGCCCCACCTGACATTCCAACAAAACCAAAACCTCCTACCCAATCTCTCCCCGCTTTTCACCAACACACCCCCCGAACTCCTTCCCCCTCCACACTGTCCCCAGAAGTAACACCCCCCCCTACCGTACCTGTATCTTCCACCTCTGACAACAAATTCCAACAAACAAAAAACATACCTCCCACCGTTACAAACTACGTCCACGTGTGTCCTCCAAAACTCACCCTACAAAACCACATCTAACCAAACGCTTGCGAAAACCAGCCCCCTATCACCCACTCCTCCTCACCCTCACCTTCTACCTCAAACCGAAAACCCCCACCTGGCCCTCGCCCATCTCAAAAGAAAGAGAACCCCACCCCTTCCCTCCAACAACCTCTGGTTTCCTCACAAACCCCATCCCCCCCTAACTCCACCCCCAGTCACCACCCGAACTCCTCCGAAACCACCTCCCCCCTGTCCTCTATATCCGACCCACCAAACCCCCCCAACATCTTAGATCATGATTACGCCCTCAGAAATCCGACCACCGGCATCAACAACAAAAAAACCCGCTCCTCCACAATGACCACCAACTTGACTCCATTTTCCCATATCCCCCCCCCCCCCCGCAACTGGCCCCTTTCCTTCCACCATCCCCCCCTCCACGAGCAAACACCACAGCACACCCACCTCATCTACAACGAATACGGCAACCAACACCCCCCCCACCTCACCTCCTCTCAACCCCACCCCAATACCACCCCGATACAGAACAACATCCTTACCTTTAGATACCTTTAGATGTGTTCGCCGCTCTTCTAGCGGCACCAAGGAGCGCGACGCCCCTCGTTATGGGTGGTGATTTGGTGCAGTAGACTGTTTGAAGCGACAGCTCGCTCCCTTGCGAGGATGGGCTCGTCTGGCACTTTTTGCAGTTCGACATCTAGGGCTCTCTTGAAGTTGTCTAACGAGATGTCCCTCATGTCTCTTACTCGCCGTGGGAGTTTGTTGAAGAGACGTGGGCCTCTGTGTTGTAACCAGCCCTCTCGCAGAGAGCCCATAGCACCCCTGTTATTCATCCGGGGGATTTCGCATTCCCAGCCTCTCCTATCACTGAATTTCATGACTATCGGAGTATGTAGGTTTGGTACTAAACCCTCTGCGATTTTCCACGTGTATATTATTAGGTAACGTTCTCTTCTACGTTCCAGTGAGTACAGATTCAGTGCTCTTAAACGCTCCCAATAGTGTAGATGTTTTATCGAACTTATATGCGAAGTGAAATTTCTTTGTACACTCTCTACGTCATTTATTTCACCTACTTTGTATGGGGATGTTAATACGCTACAGTATTCAAGCCGCGGTAGCACTAGAGATTTGAAGAGCGTTATCATAGGTACTTCACCGCGTGTTTTAAAAGTACGCAGAATCAAACCCGTTAGACGTTTCGCAGCCGCCACTTTGACCTGGTTATGTACTTTGAAACCCATATTTTCAGACATTAATACCCCAAGGTCTTTCACACTGTCTTTCCGTTCTATTATGTGGTTAGATTCTGTTAAGAAATTTGTAATTTCTTTAACACCATTATTATCTCCGTACCGTATTAATTGGAATTTTTCCTCATTGAATTGCATGTTGTTTTCCCTGGTCCACTGGAACACTACATTCATGTCTTCCTGCAGTCGGCCTGTGTCTTCTTGTGTGTTTACTATCTTGCTTAATTTTGTGTCATCAGCAAAAGACGACACCGTACTGTGTCTGGTGTTGGTATCTATGTCGCAAATTAGTATGAGGAACAGAAGGGGCGCTAGCACTGTTCCTTGGGGCACTGAGCTTTTGACATCCGAAGGCTCAGATGTGACTTGGTTTACTGCTACTGATTGTTTTCGGTTTACGAGGAAATTGTATATCCACTGTCCGATTTTCCCAGTTATACCTTTTGCTTTCAGTTTGTGGGCTATTATACCATGGTCACATTTATCAAATGCCTTAGCAAAATCGGTGTAAATGACATCCACGTTTTTCTTTTCTTCTAGCGCTTTAAGAATTTTGTCATAGTGTTCCAAAAGTTGTGAGAGACATGATCTTCCCGCTCTGAACCCATGTTGACCGGTGTTGTGTAGTTCATTTGTCTCCATGAATGTTGAAATTTTTCTTCGCAGGACTCGTTCGAAAACTTTAATGATGTGAGAGGTTAGAGCTACCGGGCGGTAGTTTTTTGGTAGTGCTTTACTCCCTCCTTTATGCAGTGGGGCAATTATTGCGTTTTTCAAGCTATCTGGTATGTCACCAGTGTCTAGACTCCTTCTCCACATTATAGCCAGGGGTTTTGAGAGGTTTTCCTTACATTTCTTCATTAGGATCGAATTCCATGAGTCCGGGCCTGGTGCCGAGTGGGATGGCATGTTGGAAATGGCCTCTTCTATGTCTTTTGGACCGAAATCAATATCCAGCATCTGAGGGGTTTCCGTGGGGGAGGTTTCCATGAAAAATATTTTGGTCTCTGATGACTTTTGTTTCATCAGGCTCACTGAATGCCATTTCATACTGCCTGCTTAAGAGTTCGCTCATTTCCTTTTTGTCCCCTGTGAAAGAGCCGTCCCCTTTGCTCAGTGGGCCGATGTTTGATGTTGTTTTAGCCTTTTGTTTGGCGTATGAAAAGAAGTATTTGGAATTTTCCTTTATACCTGCAATAGCTTTCCTCTCCTCTTCCATATGTTGTAGTTCATATGATATTCTTAGCCTTTGTTCAATTTCCACAATTTCTCTATCTATTTCGGCCTTTTGCCTATCCTGTAGATTTTGATGTGTGCGTCTTTGTGCGAGTAATTTTCTTCTTCTGTACAGCCTCCTCCTTTCCCGATCTTGTTTGCTTCTTCGTTTTGTTTGTCTTGCAGGTATATGGTGGCTACAGATTTGGGTCATGGTTTCTGTTATTAAGACTAGACATTCTGCTGGTGTCAGGTTATTCATTAAATCTTCCCAGTCTATTTCCTCCATTTCTTGATTTACCTCTTCCCACCTAATGTTTTTGTTATTGAAGTTAAATTTACTGAAGGGGCCGGTTTTTGTTCTCGATTCTGAGGTTGTCTGTACACTTTCTAAGGTTGTTTTGATCTCAATTAATTTATGATCTGAGTATGTTGTGTTCGATATGTTAATGCTGTGTACTAGAGAGTCGTTGTTAGTGAAGACCAGGTCTAAGATAATGTTTTCCCGTGTGGGTTCAGCAATATGTTGGGTAAGACTAAAAAAATCGCAAAGTTCAAAAAGCTCTCTCGTATTTGCTTCTCCGGTGTTGTTTGCCACTAACTGGTTTTCTAGTTGTCTCCATTTAATGTTTGGTAGGTTAAAGTCTCCTAGCCATATAATATTTGGTGTTGGGTTCCCCAGGGTTTCCACTTCTGATTTTATTTTGTTGAGCTGGGTTTTGAATTCTTCTCGGGATGAGTCTGGAGGCCTGTATGTAACAATAACTGCTAAATTTAGGGATTCTATTTTAACTCCAAGTATTTCCACCACTTCATTACTGTTATTTAGGAATTCAGTACATATCAGTGAGTCATGGATGTACAAGGCTACACCTCCATGTGATCTATGCATTCTGTCCGCCCTATGTAGGTTGTAACCAGGAATCCATACCTCACTATCTTCCTGATCTTTAATGTGAGTTTCTGTGAGAGCCGCAAATATAGCGTTTCCTTCTTCTAGCAGGCCCCTAATAAATGGTACTTTGTTCGTGGTTCTATTTTTTAGGCCTTGGATATTTGCAAACAAGATTTGGGAGAGATTGTTTGGAGTACTATGTGTACCTAATAGTCTTCGGGAAGTATTTGCCACTCTTGGGAGGCCAGGAGGTGCTCGAGGTGTTCTATGTGCTCCTCCATCTCCCTCAGTCTCTTCATCTTCGTCTGCCCTTTCCCTCCTTGCCTTTTTCCTCTGTCTCGTCCTCGCATAGCTAGAGAGTTTTTTGGGCTACCATTCGTGTTAGGTCTAGCATATCTCCAAGTCCCTTTAATATGAAAAGCTGGGCATTTCATATTGTAGCAGGTCTTGTTCTCAAGTGATGTCTTGCAAAGGGATGGGTGGTGGTATTTGCAGGTTTCACCAAATCTACATTTTCCATGACTGGTTATGTTGTTGCAAATTTTGGGATGAGCAAATCTACATGACTTCCCATTATATTGGCCCTTTTGACCAAAGTAGCACCTTCTTTCCAGATAATATCTGCACACTGGTGTAGACAGCCCCAGTAGGTGTGGCTGGGACTGCGAGGGGTTATGTGGTGAGCTAAGTGTGGTTGTGGTTGATAGTGGGCTTGGTGTATGGGTGGGTGAGGCCTGCAGGGGGGTGGAGTTACGTGTCGGTTGTAGGTGGGCAGGTGGTGAGCTATGCTGCGGGGCTAGGTGGGTCTGGGAGGGGGAGGTCTGGTAGTTGGGGGAGATAGTGGTGTGGTTTAGGGATGGTGTGGTGTTATGAGGTGGTGTAGAGGGGGGCTGGGTGTCATGATCTGCCGGGCGTAAGTAGGCAGATGGCAGAGGTGTGGATGGGGGGGGGTCATGTGGGGAGGTGGGAGGCGGCGGCGGTGTGGTATTTGGTGACGTCGATACGATTGTGGTCAGGGATGTATGAGGGGAAATTCTTGGTGTGTTTCCCCAGTGTTGTTGGAATAACACCACCTCTTGGCTATATTTAGGTCTATCTTGTACCTCTGTTTTTTCCACAGTCTGGATGATTTGCATTGTGAACTCGGCACAGCTGTTGCAAAAATGGAAGTTCTTCCCCTTATTATTATAAGCCATGTTTATCGGTGATGAAAGTCCTATGCAGCACCAATGAAACTTGTCTTTGCATATTTGGCATTTTGTGCCACGTTTGTCTCTCACTCTGTCCCTACAGATACTGCAAACGTCCTTGGTATTCATATCTATAAGAATATTGTACTCGACTTTCTTGTATGTAACGACGCAGGGGAGGGAAAGGGGCTAGAGAGAGAGAGAGAGAGAGAGAGAGAGGGGGGGGGGGGGGCGGTCACTGTTTTGTGGTTAGGACTTGTTCGAGCTTCCAATCATTAACACTGGCTTTGGTTTAAACTTTAAGTAACACATTCGATAAACTTATGAAACAGAATCATCACTGCCCTAACCACTTCCTGTCTCTCTTATCCCCGGTCCGAATTTACACTATTGATGGTTGCATGAGAGTTTCTTCCTCAATAACGTCACTACTAATATCCCGCGATATGCGATTTGTTAAATAGTTAACTTATTATGCTTCTCTGTTTTTTTTTTTTTTTTTTTTTTTATATTTTTTTTACCTGTTCGAGTTTAAGTTCCCATTTCGGTAAAATCGTATACCGGTACCACGGTTTAGAATGTGTCTACGTCAAGGGGGAGGAGTGGTGTTGGTGAGAGGGGGGCCTATGACACTCGTCAAGTGCTAAGCGATTTATGTGTTTTGGTACGGTGGTGGTAGGACGCTCACTTACACTGGCCCTAAACTTTCTTTTGAAATTGTAAGTTCTGTATAAATGCTGGTATTTTTTTTTTTTTTTTCATGAGATAAAGTTTACATACATGAATCGTGATCTAGCCACTTTTCACTAATATGCGATTTTAACTTTGCATACTGGACTAAAAACCCATCGTTCCCTTGGCACTCCCTTGATTATGCCTGGCATTGGGGTATAACGGTTTTTGTTTTCATACGCTTTTGTTATATCTCCGAAGATATTTATGCCATCAATTCGATTTGACACTACACAGAACCGCGACACTAAGTTTGGTTATGTGGATGATTTTGGTTCAGTTGTATCATCAATATCCCGAGTTATGATACAATAACTTGGACCGCGGCGCCGGCGACCTCTCCCCTCACACCATATACACAACCATCCAGTGATTCAAGCCCCGAAATAAAAAACCGCCCCCCCATACGGATAGCCTCAGGACGTTTAATCACTAAACCTGTCCGGTTTTCTCCTATCCGCGAGATTAAATCAGTAAAATCCACAACATCCCCCACAATCAACACAACACACACGCCCATATTAAGAATCGCCCCGATTTTTCCCCCACCACCCCCACAGACACAACACTCAGCCAAGACCTCCGCCACTATACCTGACCAACCAGCCACCAAGATGTCCACGACGCCCTTCATAAAGCGAGTCAGAATGTACACGGACTCAGGACAAATGGTCCGCTTGCAAACCCACCACAAAGCCTTCACAGCAGCCCTAATCAACACCACGACAACTTTCCTTCAGGTCACCATCGACCCCCACAAGACCCCAGAGACCCGTTCCATCAATTGGTGGGGACTCCTCCATACACTACCCATGATCCACCACCAAGGAGCCTCTCTTTTCTTCACCCTTGAGGCTCGAGGACGAGCCTACGACGAAGGGGAGGGAAGTAAAATACCCCAAAAAGGGAATTCCCCCACCAACCTCCCAACCAACAACCCAGTGGTAATTCCGCAAGAACCAGAGCGAAAACCAACCGGGACGAAAGGACCCAACAGCAAGAAGGGAAAGTGGGACGCTCCTGCAAGATCAAAGGAAGCCGCCAACCCTGTCAGTCAACAGAGGAGCGCACGACTGGACCAGGAGACCGACCCCAACACGGCCGGAAAGAAAAAGGCCCCAAAGGCACGTAGGCCAAAAATGGTGGATCCCCAACCTTTTTAACATTCACAACACTCACATACCAAACCCATGCTCAGCTGTCCTTTTTCTGTTGTAGTAACTAAGTATATAGATAAGTGCCCCCGTGCTCAGTTGCCCCCTTGCCTTGTTCTTTTAGTAACTAAGTGTATATAATATTAACCGGAGTATGCCACCTGTATTGATGCGACATAGCGGCACTGTCCTTGTGTCGTATTGTGCCACGTGCATACCAACCCGGGTTCATCATCTTATTAGGACGACGTATAATGCCGTCGTTTATGCATGTATTCACTCCTTAGGGTAACTATCTGTTATCCACGATGTTTCTCTTTTCCACTTAACTCCGCATGTTACACGTCTATTAAAAACCCAGTCTTCTAAAATACAAACCACATGATTTTCCTCCTAGACATTCCTGATGTACCAACTAAGTATGTATTTCATGAGATAACCACCTTGTGGGTTATAGTACTTTCATTTGTGTAGGTGCGAAGGCGAGCTCAAAACACCTTCGAGTTCCAGTCCACAACGAGCCCGGTCATGATTATGTCACCCCTATAATTAATTATGTAACCCACATACCCCCCCTTGCTCAGCTGTTCCTTTCTTCTGTAGTAACTAGATATATATAGATATGTGCCCCGTGCTCAGTTGCCCCCTTGCCTTGTTTCTTTAGTAACTAAGTGTATATATAATATTAACCGGAGTAGGCCACCTGTATTGATGCGACATAGCGGCACTGTCCTTGTGTCGAATCGTATTCCGTGCATTCCAACCAAGTCCCATTCACCTTAAGTTGACAACAACTAATACCGTCCTTCATGCATGTATTTCAGTCCTTAGGGTAATTATCTTCTATCCGCCATGTTATTCCTCTCTTCCATTTACTTTTCCACAATTGTTACACGTCTCCCAATCACCACCTCCTAATCCACAATCCACATTACTCTGTTTTGCTTCGTGACCCCATGCTCAGTAGTCACCTGTTTTGTGGGTCACCCTGTCTTTTGCTCCTTCACGCTCCGCTGCACACGCCACCCTACCTGTTCGATCGTAGGGAAATGCCATCCCTATGTCCAGCGCATTAAGGGTCACGACCCTAGGTCACGAGCGGCGCGGCGCCTAGCCTCAAACCACCCCCTTTCCAATATCCAACCCCCACCTGTAAAGACGCCCAGACGAACGTTCTAACATGCCGATCCCGTTCATTTCCTCACCCCAATAAATAGCAGATAAAGACTCATTCTTGTAACCCCATTTACTACCCTCTAACTTACTTGCCCAACTCACAACCTGAACCAGGAGGGCGGACGGCGCGAGGCTACAACAGCCAACCTCTCACCCCTAAGAAGTCGACGGTTCCGCCTGACTTGCATTTTCACGAAAACTACTATTATGAGCCCCATGAGTAATCCTAGTAAGTAAAAACTAGAACCCAGGATCAACCCTCCCTAGGAGTATCACTCTTGACACCACCACATCATAAGAAAACCCCATTAGCGTAGAGAATCCCATATATACATATTTAGGGAGTGGCATGCCCCCCACTCCAAAGGGACCCCCCCAACCCCCACGGATGTTCACCATGACCCACACGTAGCCAACAACTTCTTGCCAGACACCAGGTGAATTTCCAACAGGTGATGAACTAACCCTCTAAATACCTATCCAAATACCATCCTATCCCATCCTTAACCAAAACCAAAATCTTCCTTATCCCATCCTACATTACGAATAGCATGTCAGCTAGACCAGAGAAGGATATTTAGGTGAATTGATGAATAATACCTCCCAACCTATTCACGTAGGGTGCCAGTAAAGTAGTCCCTATAAACCTTCACCAAATCCGCCTAAATAACTCTACTAGTACCTCATACTAGAGTTAAGATATCCACGATCATAAATCAGATAACAAGTTACTTACCGCCACATTAAAGACCCCCCTCCCTAACCCCCTAAGTTCACCAGAATAAATTAACTACTTCATAGCATTGGCATCCAATACTTCTAGAACATTCCTGAAGCTTCCTTGACCTGCCTATAAATAAGACAAGGAGACAACAGTCGGGCAGTGGAATATTAGAGCTCAAAGCAACGGTTGACCGCATTGTGTTGTCATCTAGTGTTCCCCCCCCCCCCCTCAAGATTCGCGATAACTTCGGCGTTCCGTGATCTGTGCAACTCTGTGAGGAAGTGAATTTAAGCTTTTTATGAATATATTATTGCGTTCGGGACTGCCGGCAGTAATATTATATTGGTAACCAACCAATTCACCCATTTTTTATTGTTTCCTGAACGTCTGGTAGTGCCTCCTCTACTACTTAAGTTCATGAATAATCATAACTCATAACTGATCTAAGGCAGAAAGATCGTTATGTTAAAAGGGATTATGTGAGCAACCTAATAGAGGATTCTGCAAGCATAACTCCTTGGCAACAATTGACTGTAGGCCTTATCAGCATTGTTGACAAAAAGGCGAAAAGCCGCCCGCGTTCCTTGAACCTCTTCTACATATTGGGACGTCATCACGGCTATGCAAAAAGCCCATCTGTAAACCTTCTCTACATTCCCGGACAACTTGGACGGCCCCGGAGCTGCTGTTAACCCCCGACACCACCGAGACAAGATAACCAGGAAAACTCGATCACAGTGTTAACTCGCAAAGTACCAAATTACGGTACCATTAACTCAACCATCCGGTGTATGCGTTTATGTATCAATCTTCTCTGATGTTAGGAAGCAAGTGATTTATTATGCTAGTATGTATTAACATATATCAGTGAAATTTAGTTTAGGCGAACTGACTCCCGTAATTATTCTTGCCATCAGGTTTTACCTCGCCAAAGAAATAAGTCCACATTATTAGGACTACGGCTCGAGCAAAAGCAATTTTGAAAGAAGTGATTGTGACTCCACCAGAAACCTGATTCGCCCCTCACTGATATTTTTCGGTCTAAAGTGTTACCTAAACAGCCAAATATACTAGACCAGTGCAACTAGCTACAGTTATCCCTTTACGTTAATTCTTGGGCTATAACCATATTACCTATACCTTCATCCTAGATTGAGAGTCATATTGCCAGAGAGTTAATACAGCAAGATACCTAACCCGCGTGATTCGTGTACTCTAATATCTTACAAATAAGGTGATCAGAAGCATAATACCTGAACGTTGGAAGTGGGAAGTGAACTTCCATCCAAATCCGCGAGAAGTGCTAGAGATTGTAAAAAGTCCAAAACTACGTATCTGACTTATTCAATTTACCATTGTTTCAAGTGCACATATAACCATTATTCTACCTAGTGTTTTTGGAGAATAAAGCTGCATTATAAACCATTACTGGGATGTTATTTATACCATCGGTTGATTCTATTGTGTACTGTGCGTGAAGTCATATATACCCAATCTTGCAGAACTCACCTATACCAAGTTAATCCTGTATAAAAGCAGGGCATAACATGAATATTGTTACAAATGTATATTAATGATCAGGAGCATCATCTTCTCATATCCTCCATTGAACATAAACAGATTTTCTGGTGAACGATAGCGAGTCTGTATTTTAAGTAAAATCGGCCTTTGGCCGAAAAATGTACTGTCGTGGTCGCGAATTTCTGGACAATATTTGGTGGAAATTTCTGATACACTGTTTCGTTTTTACTAGAAGTGTTCAAATATTCCTATGATTGTACACATTTAGCTTGCAGGGTGTTTGGGGGGAGATTTTTAAGCTTGAAGGGGGTGTAGGGAGCATATTAAAAAAATATTGCAAATATCAATGGTAACCAACAATAATATTTAGAAAATGTGGTAAAGGTGGTGGTGGCATTCATATCTATCACATCTATATTATATCTACCAATCTACATGCAACGAGAGAAGCTACGAGAATCGACCAGAACCTTCAATCAGCGAAACAACTGCAATAAACCAAATCTATAACCCATTAAAGGAAACAACCCAAACGTTTTCCTAACACAACTATGCCCCCCCCCCCATCACACACACGCACACACACACACACACACACTAAAACGAGGGTAAGGCTAAGCTAGTGTTATGGAAATCTATGGACACGTCAGCTTACCTCCCCTGGCATTATGGGTGATGTGGAGCTCCTGTTGATCACTTTTATAACTTGTGAATTACCGAAAGTCACACTACTATAACAATATGTCCACCAATTATGTTGATATGAGTGTGTTAGACTACTTATAATGGTAAATGTTGGACTCGGACGTTGTTATACCACTCTTCTCTTCCTCTGGTATGGCTACAATATACAAAGTTCCTGCATGAACGTAGCACAGGTGTGTGTGTATGTGTGTGTGGGTGACTATGTGTGTGTATGACTATATGCGTGTGTGTGACTATATGTGTGTGTCCTGACAATTGTTCCTACAACACCTGTGTGTATGTTATATATCAAACACTTGCGTAATTTTCACTTTACATCTCTCTCCCTCTCTCTCTCTCCCTCACTTTCTCTCTCTCTCTCTCAACAAATAATGTACTTGATAATATACAACCGAGGAAAATAGCCAGAGTGGCGCCAATTCACGCCAATTCGTGCCAATTCGCGCCAATTGGCGCCAATTTACCTCTAGTCACGCCGACTAGAGGTATTAATATTCCTGATTTAGTTTTCAGTAACAATGAACATATGATAAATAATGTAGAGATTGGTGACCACCTAGGAAATAGCGATCATAAATCTATTTATTTTAATATACAATGGACAGGGAATGCTAAAGAGAATACGACACTTATCCCAGATTTCAGAAAAGCCGATTATGGTGGGCTAAGAAGAGACTTAAGGGTGGACCCTATTGTTAAGCGATTAAGTCAGGATATGCCAGAGTTAAACTTGCCACCTACATATAACCAGTTTATTGCTTCACTCCACAATGCTCAAAATAAATATATCCCTAAAAGAAGATTTAGATCGACGCAGAACCAACCAAAATGGATGACTAATAAGCTAATAGATCTTATAGGAAAAAAGAAAGGAATATATCGAAAAATAAAGAAAGGTGAAAATCATTTACATATATACTATCAGACTCTATCAAGACAGGTCAAAAAGGAAATCAGGAAAGCAAAAAGAAATTATGAAATAAGGATAGCCAGCGACTCAAAAAATAACCCTAAAGCTTTTTACCAACTATATAAATCTAAAGTTAGAGATGTAATAGGCCCCCTAAAAACTTCAATAGGAGAAATAACAGAAAATGATTTAGAAATGTGCAGTACATTAAATAGTCAGTTTCTTTCCGTTTTCACTAATGAAAATTTGGCACAGATTCCAGAAGTCAATATGGTATATAGTGATAGTATAGAAAATATGTTAAGTACAGTTAGTATAAGTAGAAATGATGTGCTTAAGGAAATTGACAGACTGAAACCTCAAAAATCGCCTGGTCCTGACGAGGTATATGCTAGAGTATTAAAAGAATGCAGAGATGAGTTAAGTAGTCCATTAGCATTTATATTTAACAAGTCATTAGAAACAGGTTTAGTTCCAGAAGCTTGGAAGCTTGCAAATGTAGTTCCGATCTTCAAAAAAGGTGATAAATCGATAGCATCCAATTACCGTCCCATTAGTCTCACATCAATCATAGGAAAGTTGCTAGAGTCTATTATTGCTAGGAAAATTAGAAGCCACTTAGTAAAATTTAACTTAATAAATTCTTCTCAGCATGGATTCACTCAGGGACGTTCGTGCCTTACTAATTTGCTTAGCTTTTTCTCAGAGGTATATGAAGCAGTAGATAGTGACAAGTCATATGATATTATATATTTAGATTTCAGTAAAGCTTTCGACAGAGTCCCTCATGAGAGATTGATGAGAAAGGTTGAGGCACATGGAATAGGAGGGTCGTTGTTGGGATGGATTAGGTCATGGCTAATTGGTAGGAAACAGAGAGTCAGCATAAATGGTACCAAGTCAGAGTGGGGAGCAGTCAAAAGTGGTGTCCCCCAGGGATCGGTATTAGGTCCCCTGTTGTTTCTTATATACATAAATGACCTAGATTTAGGTATAACTAGTAGGATAAGTAAATTCGCAGACGATACTAAAATGGGGAGATCAATTGATTCAGATAGCGATATAGAGTGCCTCCAAAGGGATCTAGATACCTTACATGAATGGTCAGTAAATTGGCAGATGAAGTTTAACATTGACAAATGCAAGGTATTAAAGATAGGGAAGATGCAAACAAATGTTAAATATAAACTAGCTAATTTAGAATTAGAAAATTCAGACTGCGAGAAAGATCTAGGTGTGTTTGTTAGCAATGATTTGAAGCCTAGAAAACAGTGTATAAGCGTTCGTAATAAGGCAAACAGGATTCTCGGGTTCATCTCTAGGAGTGTGAGTAACAGAACTGCTGATGTTATCTTAAAACTTTACTTGTCATTAGTGAGACCCCATATGGATTATGCTGTCCAATTTTGGTGTCCTTATTACAGAATGGACATAGATTCATTGGAGAGAATTCAGCGTAGAATGACAAAAATGATCCATAATATTAGAAATTTTCCGTATGAAGAAAGGTTGAAGAAATTAGGTTTACATTCGTTAGAGAGACGCAGAGTTAGAGGGGATATGATAGAGGTGTTCAAGTGGGTTAGTGGGATTAACAAAGGGGACATGACAAATGTACTAAAGATCATTGATAGCGAAAGAACTCGTACCAATGGTTTCAAATTAGATAAATTTCGTTTCAGAAAAGATATAGGCAAATATTGGTTTGGTAACAGAGTTGTAGATGGGTGGAATAGGCTACCAAGTGATATAGTGGGATCAAGAACGATAGGGAGCTTTAAGAAAAAATTGGATAAGCATATGGACGAGAAGGGTTGGGTGTAAAGGGGGATCAGCCGGGTTGGGCCAATCAGCGCTCTGCAGACCCCCGTAATCCTGCGTTAATCTCTAACCGGTTTGGTAAGATGATCCTCAGGGTATTAGAGTGTTGAGCCTATAATTGGGCTTTGTAATTGGGGTTGTGTGGGACAGGGATCTGCCTTGCTTAGGCCAATCGGCTTTCTGCAGACTCCCATTTTCTTATGTTCTTATGTTAAGTGAGAAGGGCACAAAAAACAGCCCTGCCTGTTCACCGCGCGCCCCTCTTCCCCTCAGACGACCACGTCGAGTGGTATATTGGAGGACATACAACATGGCATCAATACAGATGTTATCTACCTCGATTTTGCCAAAGCCTTTGATAAGGTAGACCATGGTATTATCCTCCACAAACAAAGGGAACATGGCATCTGCAAGAGGTTGGGAGAATTGCTGCACAATTTTCTCTCTGATCGGACCCAGCAAGTAACTGTGCACGGAAGCCTGTCTGAACAAAGCCAGGTTATCAACGGTGTCCCTCAAGGCTCAGTTACTGGGCCCCCTACTTTTCCTGATAATGATACAGGACATCGACAAGGATCTACAAAGATTAGTACCAGCCCCTTTGATGTTCATAAATTATGTTAATGACATGTCCAACGGAGTTAATGCATATACGAATATGTTTGCAGATGACGCCAAACTCATGAAACACATCATCAACGAAAACAGCTGTACAGAATTACAAGGAGACCTAAACAGAATCCATAACAGGAGTAATACATGGGAGATGGAATTTAATACTAAAAAGTGCCACGTCCTAGAAATGGGGAAAAGATGCTATAGGTTAGGAAATGAGGAAATAACAAGGCAAGCATGGAAAAGGACCTAGGAGTGATTATTCAAGAACATTTATCCCCTGAGAAGCACATCAATCATATAGTTGGAACAACATGTAGATTAATAATTAATAGCCGTCTGGCTGGCTCAGTTGATAGCGTGCCTGCTTCCCATCTTGCAGGTCTCGCGTTCAATCCCCACTCAGGTTGAAATGTTTTTCTGAGATATAGCTGGCGGTTACTGTCTCCCCATGAGCAAGGGAGATTGGTAATGGTCTCTGGTTGATTAAAGAAGTGTCAAGCGCTTGAGAATCCTCGAAGGAGGAGATACGGGCGCCATATAAGTAACCAGACGATTATTATTATTATTATTATTATTATTTATAACAAGTATGAGAGTAGCATTAAATTATTTGGATGAAAGCATGCTAACCCAGATAATCACATCCATGATCAGACCTAGATTGGAATATGCAGCAGTGGTATGGTCCCCCATTTAAGAAAACATCAATAAACTGGAAAAAGTACAACAAATAGCAACCAAACTGATCCCAGAACTAAAGGACCTACAATACCCTGAAATACTAGAAAGACTAGGGCTTCCCACGCTAGAAGAGACCTGATAGCAATGTATAGATGCATGAGAGGTATTTATTAGTGGCCCCTTCATCATTGACGATGTGCCTTAAACAGTAATGTCACTCTTTGAAACCCAGAGTCAGCTGTTCAAAACATCCGCCCCGGAGCGTTAGAGATTAAACATCGTAAGCGTTCGCTCATAATTACTTAAGGACTCATCCTTATGATGCGGATGCCACTACGAAAAAACTTAATTAAAAAAGAAAAAAGAAAAAAGATTAGAACTACTAATCTGCTATGCTTCCCATCATGTGGATGTTGATAGCGTGGGTTTGCCCCAAGACGCTGACATGTCATTCGTCCTTCTCGCTCCGGGGTTCCACGCCGAGCGGACGTGCGTTCCGACCTCTCTTCATTCTTCGTTCTACTGTCTGAATAGTAAGTCTTTTGCTCATTTATAGTATTCTGAGATGTTTTAGAATAGGTTTAGGTTAGATAAGTCGGGCGTGTCGATTGGCGTGTCCCCCAGGAGTGTGTTTTTTAGGGTGCTTAGGTATTGGCGTCACCTCGGGTCCCCCATGAACGAGGCCGCCATTGTTTATTATATTTCTTGTGTCTCTTATTTTAGCCAAGCTAGTAGGTTTAGAGGCAATTTATTACCAGGGCAACGCTTTTCGGCCACCTTTCTGGTGGGTTAAGCGTGTGTTTGTAATTTTCTTCGGCAGAACCTTCAGTTTAAGGGTTGCTTTACTTAGTACAGGAGCCTTCTTTTGGTATCTGCGTCGTTTCCCCTACGTTCCTGTCGTCGAGATGGTGGAAGGTGCTGGTTCTTCTTGGAGGTAAGAATATTCGTCGATTCGTCGTTCATCTTGCATAAGGCTTCATGGCCAGCCTCTGCGTAGGTGATATTTATGGCTAGGATGTAATTTTAATTATTATTATTACATTAAGTTTATGCCATAAAATGTGACCCTCTTCTTCTGGACGAAATGTTAGTCGCAGTAGTTGAGGGTGTCAGGAGACGTCCTGACATGATATATACATGTGTGTTTTTGCTAACGTGTTGCAGACAAGTTAGAAAAACAAAGGTTAGGATCTGCTTTTCCGGCGGAGGTTCTGTCTCGCAACCGCGTTTCTACCTCGCCGGACGCCCTGCTAGTGGCGTTCTAGTGTAGCACAAGATCCAATTAACTCGTTCGTTGTTTTGAACTAGAACGAACTCCCGGCAGAAGAGGAAGGCTTCCACAGGGATTCCGGCTCAGCCGGAATGACTCACTTATACTATTCATTATTCGGATTATTCCTTGCTTAGCCGGGAAGACTACTAATCTGTCATCGCGGCGGAAGAGTCATTGCTAACCACGTTCCGTCCGCAGGCGGTAGGGTTACTTACTAGACAATCTAGTGAACATGAGTATAGGTCAGTGATAATCGCTATCATAGATAAGTAGTCTAAATTCCTTCATGGAGAAAACCACAGTTGGGTTTTTCCATAAGTATACACATGAAGCTTAGAATAGTGGTGATCGCTATGTCTATTTTTCTTGGGTATTAAAGGTAGCGGTTGTGTGCAACCTCTCCACCCTCTTTGCCACTCCATCTTTGCCTCCCTCTAGCTCTCCTCACCCACTTATTTTGTACCCTAATTTTAGCTACTACTACATTATGGTCTGACAGACCCCTCATGCCCCCCCCCCCCCCAATTCTCCTATACACCCTAGCATCCAGCACAGAATTGTTCATTCGTTCATCCACACATACATAATCAATCAGTGCCTTTCGTTCCTCCACTGTCCCATCCCTCCTCCTCCACAACACTTTCCATGTGTACCTGCGTATCATCTGTGTCGGAATAAGGTGTTGGCTATCAACAGCCTCCTCCCCACACATACGTCCACAATTGCACTAGCATTCCCATTCACCTCTGATGGTACACCCTACCCTCCCACCACTCCATCAACTTCCTGTCACCCACCTTCCCATTCATATCCCCAATCAGAAATATTCTTTTGCTCTTGCCAAACTTATCCAGGCACGCCTCAACATTCACCCAAAACTCCTTTTTCTCTCTTACAGTTTTATCCTCTGTCGGAGCATACACACACACAACCACCCACGTTTGTATTCCTACTTTCATTCTCACCCACACAATCCTTGCACACACAGACCCATAGCCTCTTACACGCTCCTTCCATTTGTTACTTACTAACAAACACGCACCTTCTTTCGCTCCCTCACTCACTCCAGTACACACACCCATTCCACATTCCCACTCTCTCACATTATGTACCCTTCCATTTGGTCTCAGTCGTTTAGTATACATCCAGCCTGGCATTCACTAACACTTCCAGGACCTCTCTCTCTTTTGTGTCATCATTCATGACTCTTACATTCCAAATCGCAATCCTTAGACTGTCCATGGTAGGTCGGAGTTCGTCAACATTAGGTCCGTCCAGATCCTAGGCTGTTCGTTCGTTCATCGTTGCACTAAGTATTTTACACGGGTGGGGGGTCGCAAGCCCACCGACCCAACCTCTTTAGTCGACTTTTAAGACCTTTTTTCTATCCTAAATGACCTAGAGCAGTTAGTTCAGCAACCCACCCGTATCCCGGATCGCATCGGATATCGGCCCAACATTCTTGACCTGTTTCTAACTTCTAACCCTTCTTCTTATACTGTCGATCTTTTCTCTCCTTTGGGCTCCTCCGACCATAAACTTATCTCTGTCACCTGTCCTATCTCTCCAGTACGGCCACCCGATCCTCCTAGCCGGCGGCGCTTGTGGCACTTTGGCGCTGCCGACTGGGAGGCTCTTCGGCAGTACTTCTTTGATTTCCCATGGAATGATTTCTGCTTCCGTGGCCGAGGACCCTCGGAGAGTGCTGAACGCATTACTGAGGTAATCCTATCGGGCATGGAAGCATATATTCCATTCTCTTTCTCTCAGACTAATGCTAAAAAATCTTGGTTTACTCACGCCTGTTCTACTGCTGTCCGCAATAAGGAGGAAGCATTCAAACGGTACCGACGCCTTAAAACTCAAGACTCTCATTCTTCATATGTTTCTGCCCGGAATCAAGCCAAATCTGTTCTTCGACTTGCCAAACACTCTTTCATCAATAATAAATGCACTGAACTATCCAAGATTCCGAGAGACAGAAACGAGCGAGGTACGTGGAGAGTAAGAGGGTGGTGAAGAGAGTAGTGAAGGAAAGTAAGAGAAGAGTAGATGAGGAATTTGGAAGGAATCTGAGTGTAAAATGGAGGGAGAGTAAGAAACTGTTCTGGAAAGAAGTCAAGAAAGTTAGGGAAGGTAGCAAGGGAAACAGTAAGGGTGTGAAAGATAAGAATGGGAGAATGCTAGCCGAGAAGCAAGAGAGAGTCGAAAGATGGGAGTACTTCAGTGAGTTGCTAAATGAAAGGAATGAAGAGCCAGCAAACATAGTTTGGTATGGGAGGGAGAAGAAGAGAAGTAGTGGAGGAGGAGGTGGGGATCAGGAGGTCAGAAGTGTGGGAAGCCATGAAAAGAGTGAAGTTGGGGAAAGCACCAGGAACAGATGGAGTGTGTGGGGAAATGTTGAGGTATGGTGGTGAGATAGTGATAGAATGGGTATGGAAAATGTGCAAACTAGCATGGGAGAAGGGGAGTGCACCCGATGACTGGAAGACTGGCATAATAGTCCCCCTATATAAGGGCAAAGGGGAAAGAGGAGTGTGTGGTAACCACCGAGGAATATGTCTTCTAAGCGTAGTAGGGAAGGTATACTGTAGGGTAGTGATTGAGAGAGTGAGAGTGAGAACGGAGAAATGGATAGGCGACGAGCAGGGAGGTTTTAGGAAGGGAAGAGGATGTGTAGATCAGATTTTTACCCTGAATTGTGTTGTGGAGAAGTATCTGGAAGAAACAAAAGGTGTATGTTGCCTTTATGGACTTGGAGAAGGCCTATGACAGAGTGGATAGAGAAGGTTTGTGGAAAGTACTTAGAATATACGGAGTAGAGGGCAAGTTGCTGAAAGCAGTGAAGAGCATGTATGAGGGTGCAAAGGCGGCAGTACGTGTGGAGAGTGAGCAGAGCGAGTTCTTTGACCTGAATGTTGGTTTGAAACAGGGGTGTGTGATGTCCCCGTGGTTGTTTACTGTATATATGGATGGAGTTATGAAAGAAATACTATCAAGAGCAGTGGATGTTGGTGTATCGCTGAAAAGGGAGGGAATTGAGTGGAAGCTACCTATACTGCTGTTTGCGGATGATACAGTTCTGATGAGTGATAATGAATGGGAGTTGCAGGGTCTGGTAAATGAGTTTGGAACAGTGTGCGAAAAACGGAATTTGAAGGTAAATACGGGGAAGAGCAAGGTTATGGTCTTCGAAAGGGGTGAAGTCACAGAGTGTGAGGTGAAGCTGAACGGCTATGGAGATCGTCAACTCTTTTAAGTATCTGGGCAGTGTGTTGAGTAAAGATGGGACTATGGATGAAGAGGTGCGGGAGAGGGTACAACAGGGGAAGAGGGTTGTAGGAACGCTAAAAGCAGTAACAAGAAATAGGGTGGTCAGTATGGAAGTGAAGAAGTCCTTGCATGACAGTGTGGTAATCCCGACACTGACTTACGGAAGCGAAGCATGGACGTTGGTTGAGAGACTCAGACCAAGAGTGAGAGCAGTGGAAATGAATTACTTAAGGAGTGCGTGCAGAGTTACATATTGGATAGACAGACTAATGAGGAAGTAAGAAGGAGGTGTGGTGTGGAGGTAGATGTGCTGGACAGTGTGAAAAGGAACAACTTGAGATGGTTCGGCCATATGGAACGTATGGAAAGCGAGAGAATGACTAAGAGGGTGTACGAGAGCGAGGTGGAGGGACAGAGGGGGAGAGGTAGACCGAATATGAGGTGGAAGGATGGAGTGAGGAACTACATGAACGAAGGCGGTGCTGGTTGGGGGGAGGGGCGTCGACTGACTGGGGACAGAGGTGCATGGGGGCGGTTCGTTCGTGGCCACCCCTTCGGGGATCACGGCGTCAGGCAATAGATAGATAGATAGAACTTCTAGCTCTTCCCAAGCTTTCTGGCATCTAGCCAAAAACCTCTCCAACAATTTCTCTTCCTCGTCTTTCCCTCCCCTTTCCCACTCTGATGGCACAACCATCACTTCTTCCTCTGACAAAGCTAAACTCTTCGCTCAAACTTTTGCTAGAAACTCCACCTTGGATGATTCCGGTGCTATTCCTCCCTCTCCGCCCTCCTCTCTCTTACTTATGCCTAATATCCTAATCTCTTCTAAAGATGTACTTTCTACCCTCTCTGGGCTTAACACTAATAAGGCGTACGGTCCGGATGGTGTTCCTCCTATTGTTCTCAAAAACTGTGCTTCCGTGCTGACTCCCTGCCTAGGCAAACTCTTTCGTCTCTGTCTATCCTCTAACGTCTTCCCTTCATGCTGGAAGTTTGCTCACATTCAACCTGTCCCAAAGAAGGGTGACCGCTCTCAACCCTCCAACTATCGTCCAATTGCTCTCACTTCTTGTCTTTCTAAAGTTTTTGAATCTATTCTTGCTTCCAAATTTCTTAAGCATTTCTCTTCTCATAATCTGCTCTCAGATCGCCAGTATGGCTTCCTTAAGGGTCGCTCTACTGGTGATCTTCTTTCATATCTTACTAACTCTTGGTCATCCTCCTTTCGGGACTTCGGTGAGACTTTTTCTATTGCACTAGACATATCGAAAGCCTTCGATAGAGTCTGGCATAAATCTTTAATTTCTAAACTACCCTCCTTCGGTTTCTATCCCTCCATCTGTGCCTTTGTCTCTAATTTCCTTTCCGGCCGTTCCATAGCCGCGGTTGTGGACGGCCATTGTTCACTTCCTCACCCTATAAACTCCGGTGTTCCTCAGGGTTCTGTCCTATCTCCTATTCTCTTTCTAATTTTTATAAATGATCTCCTTAACTGTACCTTAATTCCCATCCATTCATACGCAGACGACTCAACCTTACACTACTCCATTACTTTTTCAGGACGCCCCAGCCAGCAATCCCTCAACGACAAACATAATGAAGCCATAGAACTCTTAAATTCTGATCTAAATACTATTTCCAATTGAGGCAGAGAAAACCTTGTTAACTTTAATGCTTCCAAAACCCAATTTCTCCATCTATCTACCCGTCAGGATCTCCCAGCGGACTATCCCTTATTCTTCAACAATACAAAAATCAACCCTTCATCTTCTCTCAATATTCTTGGTGTCTCTTTTTCTTCTGCTCTCATTTGGAAGGACCATATTACCAGTCTTGCTAAGGCAGCCTCCCAGAAGCTGGGTGTGCTCAACCGCCTTAGGGGGTTCTTTTCCCCTGCACAGCTTCTTGCTCTGTACAGGGGCATAGTGCGCCCTTGTATTGAGTATTGTTCACATGTGTGGGGAGGTTCCTCTCACACCACTCTCCTAGACAAGGTTGAAAGGAAGGCCTTTCGTATCATTAACTCCCGTCCACTCACCAACTCTCTGCAATCTCTCTCTCTCTCTCCGCCGCAATGTTGCATCTCTCTCGCTATTCTATCGCTACTATAATAATCAGTGTTCCTCAGAGCTATCCCAGTGCATACCACCTCCTTTACGTAGGGCACGTGGTACCCGTCTTGCAACTCAATCCCACCCCTACTCTGTGCAACTCTCCAACCCAAGAGTGAAACGTTACTCTCAAACTTTCTTCTACTCAACAGCTGAGCTCTGGAACTCTCTCCCAGAATCAGTCTTTCCCTCTTCCTATGACTTAAATTGCTTCAAACTCCGTGTGTCCAGGCATTTTGGCTCGAACGTCCCTTGATTTTGGCCCTGTCACTCTTTCAACTATGGGGGAGGCACTCGCTATAGGCAGTTATGCCTTTTGCCTCCCTCAATCACATAGACAAAAAAAAATAAAAAAATACCACCTCCTTTACGTAGGGCACGTGGTACCCGTCTTGCAACTCAATCCCACCCCTACTCTGTGCAACTCTCCAACCCAAGAGTGAAACGTTACTCTCAAACTTTCTTCTACTCAACAGCTGAGCTCTGGAACTCTCTCCCAGAATCAGTCTTTCCCGTTTCCTATGACTTAAATTGCTTCAAACTCTGTGTGTCCAGGCATTTTGGCTCGAACGTCCCTTGATTTTGGACCTGTCACTCTTTCAACTATGGGGGAGGCACTCGCTATAGGCAGTTATGCCTTTTGCCTCCCTCAATCACATAGGAAAAAAAAAAAAAAAAAAAAAAAAAAAAAAAAAAAAAAAGACACGCAAAAGGCACGTGGGGCCTATTCTATTCCCTGACCCCCAGGGGTACCTTGTTGAAATAATATTTATAAAATGTGTTTATGCATTTCTTTCCTCTGTCCTAGTTCGGAAGAACCCATCACAGTGAAGTAAAATCTCTGACATAACATTTAAGCCAACTAATTACCTTATACAATTGCAGTTGCACTCTTAGCACTACTATAGGATACATTTAACCTACTTATGATGTAATATTATAATGATAATTTTACGCGAGACAAAACAAGTATTATGGATTCATCTAACAGGGAGAAATCAGGAACTTAATACACATATGCAATACAAACATATGCCTTCGCATATGGTGTTAAGCACAGATGGACCTTTCTTATGAGAACAGTGCCTGACATTGGACCGATGCTCCAACCGCTGGAAGATGCAATCAGAGGAGCATTCATACCTGCTTTAACAGAGATGGAAGGCGTCACGCAAGAGCTAAGAGATCTATTAGCTCTTCCGCCAAGGTTTGGAGGTATGGGGATCATAAACTCAGTGGAGGCGGCACCTCATGAGTACCAAAATTCCATTAAACTTACTATGTCTCTGACAGAAAAAATACGGGAGAAAAATGAAAATGATGAGGTGGACGAAAATGAACAACGAAATGCAAGACAAGAAATTACAAAGAGCAGAGAAGAGAGACAGAAACATAGCCTAGAACAAATTAAGACCGAATGTAGTGAAGAACTGAAAATGAGAGTTGAGATGGCACAAAACTTCAAATTGGCTCACTGCATTACCAATAAAGGAAAAAGGCTTCAGCTTAAATAAACAAGAATTCAATGATGCCGTAGCCTTGAGGTATGGGTGGCCAGTTTCGAACCTGCCGCTGAAATGTGCATGTGGTGAAATAAACAACTCAGACCACTGTATGAACTGTAAGAAAGGAGGATTCATCTGTATCCGGCATGATGAAGTACGAGACATCACTGCACAAATGCTGGACGAGGTGTGCCATGATGTCAGAATCGAACCGGAACTTCTGCCTATGGACGGACAGCGCTTGGCCCACAATACTGCAAATACTTCAAATGAAGCAAGAGTGGACGTAAGTGCTCGAGGTTTTTGGACGAGGGGACAACAGGCTTTTTTCGACATCAGAATCTTCAACCAAAGAGCACAAACATATCGTGAGCGAGGACTCAAGGCGGCATACTTGAGAAACGAAAGTGAGAAGAAACGCGCTTATGAAGAAAGAATTTTGAACAGGGATCAAGGAAGCTTTACTCCTCTTGGTCTTCTCATCGTCGGGAGGAATGGGACCTTTTGCAAGTGTCTTCTATGCCAGATTAGCTGAACAAATATCGGAGAAAAATCGCCAGCATAGAAGCCAAGTCATAACTTGGATGAGATGCCGGCTCTCTTTCTCTCTTCTCAGGTCTACACTCCTATGTCTCAGGGGTACAAGGTCCTCCCCGCTACAGAGGACAAGAGTGAGAGACTTGGACTTTGAAATGGTCGTGGCGGAGGGCCGAATTGGTGAACAACTAGATTGATTGTAGGGAGGTACTGGTACAATAAGATAAACTATAAGGGAACTAGAATAAGATAGATTGTACACCATTTTCTAACTGTCACCTTAATAAAAAAAAAAAAAAAAAAAAAAAAAAAACCAGACAAAATGAAAAAATAGAAGGAAACATGCTTACATTACTGAAATGTTTGTGGACATGCAGTAATGCAAGTAATGGTCGCTCTTCTGTAAATCTAAAATTGCTTACTTAAGAATGGGAAAGGGGTGGGACCTTCAATTTTTTTGTTTTACTTTTTAATATAAAAAAAATACAAACACTAGGTATATGTATTTATGTATATACTCAGGAACATAACCTATAGCTGGGGGTGGCCGACTCAGACAGTTTCAATTAAAGTTTCAATTCTTAGCCTACCACTTTCGCATTCCCTCGCCCTTTTCTCTGACTCGTCTAGTAGGTGAAGTCTAAAAGGGGAGGAAAATCTCTAGCCTCCCGTCCCCAGAAGGAAAAGTTGGACAGTAAAAGAGACATACAGAAATTGCTAAGTTTGGGTAGATGATGCCAAACCTCACTTTGGATAGGACCAGCCTTCACCGAACACAAGGCGAGTTATACAAATAGTACGAGACAACATTATATTTACACACAAATAATATATCTTCAATAAATGGCGGGAGGGTTGAATGGGGCGAGCATAGCTCTCTCCCTATGTATCATCCTTCTCAACATCCAGAGGGGCTGTGCCGATATACAGGTACAGAGGGGACCGGTAGTGTGCCAGGTCAACACTAAGCAAGTATTGAGGGACCTCGTCCTTCAGAAATCACACACAAATTAAATTTCTGTCTGTTATGCCAGGTTTTTACTGGGGTTGATTTGTTTAAATAAGTGGATTCTTCCTGACTGGAGAAGTCAAAATCGTTTTAACACAGACACAGAAAGTAATAGAGGATAATTATAACAAGACGTACATTCATACACTGTTTTATTGGCACAAGAATATCGCAGACGTAACTGCTAGAATAATGGTAAAGAACAACACACAAGACGCAAGAATGAGGCTCCACAACATCTGACTCGCAAAACTGTTACTTCTACTGTAATCTAGGTGATTATTAGGGACTGCCTTCAAATTGAATTCTTCCCTAGTATGTCTTACGTCCATTGATCACAAAAATTCACTAGTAGAGGTCCTTCTCACAGGTGTCGCTCCTGTGTATTGATAGCAATATAATGTTTTCACTTTATATTCGTAGAATAGGTAATCCAGTCTTTGGTAGAGGCGTTGGCCGTGGGGTTGTCCTGACGTGGCTGGCTTTGCTGCAGGGTTGAGCCTAACGTAACCGGGTTAGCACAATTTTACTCGAGCTCTTGGATTGGAACCTTAAATACCATCTACCTAGCCATTGCATAGGTAAATAGAATCGAGTTAATGCAGGAGAGAACTCAGTGACTACTCTGGTCTTTATAAGAACTTTGATGCAGAACTTTCAGAGTCTTGAGGTTGGGCCTTGAATAAAGTGTACAAGTATACCATTGTATGTGTCCACCTTATCGAGCTAATGTAAGATAGTAGTTTTTAAGGCAACTTCTCTTAACTGCTCTGACCGTTATAAGAGTCTTTCAGAACTGAGGGTTGATGCGTTTATTTTGCGTTTGGTCTATCCCGGATAAAGCTACTATCCCATTGGTAGCATACTTAATCCACAATAGCGCCGTGTGGGGTAGGGAAGGATATTAGTTAGCTTCTATTGAAGAGTCTAATAACCAGCCTTGTTGATACCCACTACAAACAATTTAAGCAGGGTAACTTCAGTATTCCAACTGTCTTCCGTCCATTGATCGCAAGAACAATTCTTCCTACTGAGTCCTCAATTTACTAACTGTCTTCCGTCCATTGATCGCAAGAAACAGCTTTCCCATTGAGTACTGATATGAAAATCGTCGGTAGTAATATTCCCCTTTCTCAGTGCCAGGGCGGTGGTGTGGTTGGGTGGTAGAAAGGCGCCTGGCTGCAGGATGTCCGTGGTGGTTATTTCCCTGTGGCTTCGAGTTGGGGTGTGGTACCTGAATAGTACTTCTTCATTTTCTTCTTCAGGGCGGTGGTGAAGTTGAGGGGCAGAAGAACGCCTAGACTTCTGGTGTTGATGGTGCCATTTCTTGTGTCGTCTTTTCTTTCTCTTTTCCTTATTATTCTTTACTTCAGGATTGTTCATGTTGATGAATAACTTCTTTCCTGGGGTTGGAGAATGCGTTATTTCGATGGTAATGACTTCTTGTGCCTCTGGAGGGATTAGTGGTTATTCCCTTCTGGTTTGAAAATGTGGTGGGCAAAGACAATAGGAAATAGGCTTGCTGGCCTTGCATGTTGGTTGAGTTGCTTTTCTGTGTTCTTGGCCTTGCGTGGTTTGCATGGGCTTGATGACGGAGATGTGCATGGTTTGCAAGACGTGCAATTACTACATTTATTATCCTCATAAATGCGATGCTGGAAGAAGAAGAAAGAAGAAGAAAGTGAACATTTGTTGCTCAGGGCCTTGGTCTTCTGGCCTTCTGGTTTGTTCTGGGGCTGCTTAGGTGGTTTGTAAGCTGGAGTTAGATGGAGCGAACAGTGGTTGTAAACTTGTAGATTTGGGATGTTGCAGGAGATGTGTAATCTGCGAGAAACTGATCACATGTTTTTTCTCGGCCTAGCGGGGGTATATAATTGTCTGCCCTTGAGTTGTTTTCTTTGATGCTGGAGGGTCCACCATTTTGGATGCGTTCTAGTGTGGGTATGGTGGTGGTGAATTTCGTCTGTCTTGTTTACCTCGCTTATTTCTCTGGAATTCGGGATTGTTTATGATGATGAATATATCCTTTCCTGGTGTTGGAGGATTCAGGCGAACGTGTTATCTTGAGGTTGGCAACTTGTGTTTCGACTTTTTCGGGAGATACAGTTGGCTATCCTGCCAGATGACCTTGAGTGATGATGGAGGTGGTGGTGGGGGGGGGGGGGGGGTAGTCTTTTCGCTCCCTGTTCCCTTTGCCACTGGATTGAATGATCGATGTTTGGTGGTTGAGCAAAACTGCTTTTTCGTTATTTCACTGTCACCATTCCTGCCTGGACAATTTCATACATCGGGAAGACGCCGCAATTTAGCAAGTACTCTGGCACAACCTCGCTACAACACTTACTGTGCTGCACTCTAATTAGCTGCGGAGATATAGAGACCAACCCAGGCCCTAGTTCAACGTTGAAGAAACCTCACCACAAACCAAGTAAGGCAGACACTGACATTTCAACAGCGGCTTGCTTGGTGTAGTGACTAGCGTCTCGGACTTCCACCCAGAAGGCCCGAGTTCGCGCCCACGCTCGGCGCATTAAAGATTTTTCACAAGCACTGAGTCGTTACCATCCCTCATGAGCAAAGGGATGGGATAGTAGTACAGGACCCCAATGGAAATACGCCTAATCGGCCTTATTGAGCTATCCTTAGCTGGCTTAGCATGCGCTAGCTTTAAGAACTATTATTATTATTATAATAACCCCCCCTGGGGGTTAGGGAATAGAATATGCCCCACGTGCCTTCTGCGTGTCGTAAGAGGCGACTAAAGAGGTTGGGTCGGTGGGCTTGCGACCCCCACCCGGAAAAAATATCGAAGCAAGGAAAAACGAACGAACAGCCTCGGATGCGGACGGAACCAACGTTGACGAACCACGACCGACTAAGGACATGCCTTCGGACATTCTGAGAATGGCTACGTGGAATGTTAGTGGCATGAATGATGGCACAAAAGAGAGAGAGGTTCTGGAAGTGTTAGTGAATGCCAGGCTGGATGTATGTGGAATGACAGAGACCAAATGGAAAGGTTCAGATGTGAGAGAGTGGGAGTGTGGAATGGGTGTGTGTGCTGGAGTGAGTGAAGGAACAGCGAGAGAAGGTGCATGTTTGTTTGTAAGTAGCAAATGGAAGGAATGTGTAAGAGAGTATGGGTCTGTGGGTTCAAGGATTGTGTGGGTGAGAATGAAAGTAGGAATACAAACGTGGGTGATTGTATGCGTGTATGCCCCGACAGAGGATATACTTGAAAGAAAGAAAGAGGAGTTCTGGATGAATGTGGAGGCGTGCCTGGAGAAGTTTGACAAGAACGAAAGAATATTTCTGATTGGGGATATGAATGGTAAGGTGGGTGATAGGAAAGTTGAGGGAGTGGTGGGAGGGTGGGGGGTACCATCAGAGGTGAATGGGAATGGTAGTGCACTTGTGGACGTATGTGTGGGGAGGAGGCTGTGGATAGCCAACACCTTCCGACACAGAATGATCCACAGGTACACGTGGAAACGGATGTTGACGATGAAGGATAAGACAGTGGTGGAACGAAAGTCATTGATTGATTATGTATGTGTGGATGAACGAATGAAGAAATCTGTGATGGATGCTAGGGTGTATAGGGGTATTGGAGGGGGTCTGTCTGATCATTATGTAGTGGTAGCTAAGGTTAGGATACAAAAGAAGTGGGTGAGGAGAGCGGGAGGGAGGCGAGAGGAGGGTGGAATGGTGAGGAGGGTGGAGAGGTTGCAGGAGGAGGAAATCAGGGAGGAGTACAGGAGAGCAGTGGAAAGACGATTAGGTGGGTTCGACCTGGAAGTTATGGAGGAAGTGGAGGAGATGAGCAAGGTGTTTAAGGATGAGATCTGTGCAGCATGTGAGGAGGTGTGTGGAGTGAGGAGAAGAGGGAGGGGAGTGAAAGGTACAGCATGGTGGACAGAAGAGGTACGAATAGCTGTGGAAGAAAAGAAGAAAGCATATAGAGAGTGGTTGGGTAGCAGAGGGAATGAAGATTCCGAGAGACAGAAACGAGCGAGGTACGTGGAGAGTAAGAGGGTGGTGAAGAGAGTAGTGAAGGAAAGTAAGAGAAGAGTAGATGAGGAATTTGGAAGGAATCTGAGTGTAAAATGGAGGGAGAGTAAGAAACTGTTCTGGAAAGAAGTCAAGAAAGTTAGGGAAGGTAGCAAGGGAAACAGTAAGGGTGTGAAAGATAAGAATGGGAGAATGCTAGCCGAGAAGCAAGAGAGAGTCGAAAGATGGAGGGAGTACTTCAGTGAGTTGCTAAATGAAAGGAATGAAGAGCCAGCAAACATAGCTGGATATGGTATGGGAGGGAGAAGAAGAGAAGTAGTGGAGGAGGAGGTGGGGATCAGGAGGTCAGAAGTGTGGGAAGCCATGAAAAGAGTGAAGTTGGGGAAAGCACCAGGAACAGATGGAGTGTGTGGGGAAATGTTGAGGTATGGTGGTGAGATAGTGATAGAATGGGTATGGAAAATGTGCAAACTAGCATGGGAGAAGGGGAGTGCACCCGATGACTGGAAGACTGGCATAATAGTCCCCCTATATAAGGGCAAAGGGGAAAGAGGAGTGTGTGGTAACCACCGAGGAATATGTCTTCTAAGCGTAGTAGGGAAGGTATACAGTAGGGTAGTGATTGAGAGAGTGAGAGTGAGAACGGAGAAATGGATAGGCGACGAGCAGGGAGGTTTTAGGAAGGGAAGAGGATGTGTAGATCAGATTTTTACCCTGAATTGTGTTGTGGAGAAGTATCTGGAGAAGAAACAAAAGGTGTATGTTGCCTTTATGGACTTGGAGAAGGCCTATGACAGAGTGGATAGAGAAGGTTTGTGGAAAGTACTTAGAATATACGGAGTAGAGGGCAAGTTGCTGAAAGCAGTGAAGAGCATGTATGAGGGTGCAAAGGCGGCAGTACGTGTGGAGAGTGAGCAGAGCGAGTTCTTTGACCTGAATGTTGGTTTGAAACAGGGGTGTGTGATGTCCCCGTGGTTGTTTACTGTATATATGGATGGAGTTATGAAAGAAATATTATCAAGAGCAGTGGATGTTGGTGTATCGCTGAAAAGGGAGGGAATTGAGTGGAAGCTATCTATACTGCTGTTTGCGGATGATACAGTTCTGATGAGTGATAATGAATGGGAGTTGCAGGGTCTGGTAAATGAGTTTGGAACAGTGTGCGAAAAACGGAATTTGAAGGTAAATACGGGGAAGAGCAAGGTTATGGTCTTCGAAAGGGGTGAAGTCACAGAGTGTGAGGTGAAGCTGAACGGTCAGGCTATGGAGATCGTCAACTCTTTTAAGTATCTGGGCAGTGTGTTGAGTAAAGATGGGACTATGGATGAAGAGGTGCGGGAGAGGGTACAACAGGGGAAGAGGGTTGTAGGAACGCTAAAAGCAGTAACAAGAAATAGGGTGGTCAGTATGGAAGTGAAGAAGTCCTTGCATGACAGTGTGGTAATCCCGACACTGACTTACGGAAGCGAAGCATGGACGTTGGTTGAGAGACTCAGACCAAGAGTGAGAGCAGTGGAAATGAATTACTTAAGGAGTGCGTGCGGAGTTACATGGAGGGATAGACAGACTAATGAGGAAGTAAGAAGGAGGTGTGGTGTGGAGGTAGATGTGCTGGAAAGTGTGAAAAGGAACAACTTGAGATGGTTCGGCCATATGGAACGTATGGAAAGCGAGAGAATGACTAAGAGGGTGTATGAGAGCGAGGTGGAGGGACAGAGGGGGAGAGGTAGACCGAATATGAGGTGGAAGGATGGAGTGAGGAAGTACATGAACGAAGGTGGTGCTGGTTGGGGGGAGGGGCGTCGACTGACTGGGGACAGAGGTGCATGGGGGCGGTTCGTTCGTGGCCACCCCTTCGGGGATCACGGCGTCAGGCAATAGATAGATAGATAGATTATTATTATTATTATTATTATTATTATTATTACCCAAGCATCAAAGTTCAAAACAACAAGCAGGCGCCAAAACTTCCCCTCGCCCACACCACAGAAGCCGCCAGGCACACACTGCCACCCTACCACCCTCACCCTGCCAACACCACACTACCCTCAACTGTACCATTGCTACCACATATATCGGCCACCCAAGTATCTCAACATGCAACCAGAGCTCCTAAAAAAGCAGGTAGCACTCACAAACACATCAACAGTGATGTAACAGCAACGAACAGGAACGACAACATCAGTAAACAACCGCCTTCGAGCCCGCGCCTTGGGGAGGTAGAGGGCCAAGGATTAGGCCTATGTCACGCTCCCCGTCCTACACGACACCGCCACTGCCCAGCTGTTCAGCAAAACAGCAACTCCAGCGCCAGACGTACGATAAATAGTAAGAGGAAATTATGTATAGTCTGTACTATTGGATTCAACAGTAGGAGTACACTTTCACAATGCAATAGTTGTAATGAAATTGTACATAATCGATGTACTTACATTAATAGTAGAAACGAAGTGGAATGTGTTAAATGTGGGACATCAGCTGTACAAAATCCGACAGACATTTGTGATATTTGTGAATCACTCATAACACGACGTCAGAGGATCCAAAACTGTGTTAAGTGTAAAACTGTAGCTCACATAAAGTGCGTTTCTAAGAAGACCGACAGTAAAGAACATGACTTTTTATGCAATAAGTGTGCCTTGCATTTATTACCGAATGTTAATATAAATGAATCACCTGACACCATAAATGACACTACAGAATCAAGCCAGGACACAGTCCAAGATGAATATAGAGTTTTCACCAACAAAGGGCTCCATTTCATCCACATCAACGCCAGATCAATGTATCATAAACTGTCAGAAATAAACTTGTTAGCTGATAAGACCAAAGCTGCAATAATTGCAATTACAGAAACCTGGCTGGACTCGAGTATAAACGATGGTGAAATAAAAATTCAAGGTTTCAATGTGGTTCGTAATGATCGTAATAGACAAGGGGGAGGAGTATGTCTGTATGTAAAAAACAACCTCACACACACAATTAGGAACGACCTTCATATAGAACACCACAAAGCTCTTTGGATTGACTTACTCCTGCCTAGGACAAAACCCATCACAATCGGAGTGTGCTATAGGCCACCAGACGACACACAGTTCTTAAACAAATTTGAACGAACTCTGTCATTACTAGACCCCGGAATGACTCTATTATACTAGGGGATTTTAACTTGTGTTACAAACAACGAAATAATAGGCTTGTACGAGATTATAGGCACACACTGACAATGCACAATCGCAAACAGCTCATCACAACCCCCACACATATCACTGATAACACTGCTACAATACTAGACCATGTAAATTGTAACAAAGAGGACAAAACGCCAAAAATTACCCTAGAGAATCACAAGGTCATTAGAACAAGGTCACTCAGAAACTACAGCAAAGGAAATTTTTTGGACATTTTATGGAATACAGATTAGTCTCCAGTGTTTGGAAGTACAAACGTTAATGACGCATGGGTTGGCTTCAGAACCATGATCACAAACATCCTAGACGAAATAGCTCCTCTGAAAAATATACGTATTAAAGAAAGGTCAGACCCATGGATCAACAATGACATACTATACCGTCTAGAACTCAGAGACACACTGTTAAAAAGGCTAGTGAAACATAGACAAGATGAAGGTCTGAAACAGGAGTTCAACAGGCTTAGGAATAAACTAAGTAGGGAAATGAAATCAGCGAAATCTAATTATTTCCACAGTAAGGCAGAGGAATATCAGAAGAACCCCCAAAAAACTATGGAGGCATTTAAAATAAACAGGCTACAGTAACAAGGCAAGGGATTCATCCAACACTAATATTGCTCTCAAAATTAATGATCAGGTTTGCCATGATAAACGTCAAATTTCAACCTACTTCAACTCTTTCTTCACTTCAATAGCAAACACCCTTGCACAGAACCTATCGCAACCACTCAATAAATACACCACAACCACTTCCACTTTTCAAAATGTCTACAGGGATAAAGGCATACACCCGAACACATTCGGATTGCAAAATGTTACACCAAAATACACATTTGAGGAGCTCTGTAGTCTAAATGTACACAAAAGTACAGGACCAGACAAAATTCCTGCCAAATTTCTACGCGATGGAGCTATTGGTATCGCAGGTCCCCTAACCCACATCATCAACCTGTCAATAAGCACCAACACTGTACCTGATGAACTTAACCCCATATGGACGGGGATGTTTGTAACTTCTACTACCTGCCTGGCGGGCATATTTACCCTAAACGAGCTTCATTCCATGCTCTTTTTCATGCATAAACAAGAGCCAGAGCGTAATACAATTATGTATCCATGAAAAGGCAATAAAAGAGCTTTCCAATGACACCTGAATCATCCTTGTACGACCACGGGTTCTTTTGCAACAATTGCGCAACCCGAGGGCAAATACCCTAAAATACGGCAAATTCCTGAGTTTTCCCCTGTCTCGCGAGGCCAGGGGTGTGGGATGTTATGGTGGGGAGCACAGTCACCTCGCTCGGTCCATGCCGAGCGGTCAGAGCCCGCCTATCGTCCTCCCAACGCGTGAACTCTCTCTCAGAGCCGATAATGTGCTCAACATCCCTCCCGGATATTGTCGGGCCCCGCAGGGATGACCATTGTTCTCTCGCCAGACATATGTGAGGCCCCGCGGCTGAGGTGTTAAGGAAGCTAATGTACCGCCTCTATTCAAGAAGGAAATAAATTAGATGTTAGTAACTACAGACCGGTTAGCATATTATGCATTGTATCAAAAATCCTTGAAAAAGCTGCATACACCCAAATTGAACATTAACTCAAAGAAAATTATCTATTTTACATGTTTCAATCAGGTTTCAGAGGCATGTACTCAACGGACTCCTGTCTCATCCACTTAACAGATCACATTCGTAAAGAAATATCTAAAGGTAACTACACCGGCATGGTTCTTCTTGATTTACAGAAAGCATTTGATACAGTAGACCATGATATCCTCTGTAATAAACTACAAGCATTGGGCATTGGGTCTGTGAACTGGTTTAAATCTTATCTTAGTGGTAGAACACAAAGAGTCAAAATTGATGATAATTTATCAGATCCAACGCCAATTAACTGTGGGGTCACGCAGGGAAGCTTCCTCGGTCCCCTACTCTTTCTCTGTTATGTGAACGACATGGAACTGAGCGTCTCGTGTAAATTATTACAGTATGCTGACGACAGTGTGCTTCTGGTTTCAGGAAAAGACCCAAAAAGTATTGCCGCTTCACTTTTCAAAGAACTAGAATCGTGTAGTGATTGGCTAGTGGACAATAGACTTTCTCTTCACCTGGGCAAGACAGAAGCTATCTTATGCGGAACAAAACGCAAATTGAAAGACATTGAGTGCTTCTCGGTTAACTGTAATGATGTTCCGATAACAACAGTGTCACAAGTGAAATATCTCGGACTAAAACTGGACTCGACTCTGTCAGATGTGAAGCATTCTTGGGATCGATCCTGAGTAAATGTAGAGCACGTATAAAATACCTATATAGACAGGTGGGATGCTTGCCAGTGGCGACCAAAAAGACCCTTTGCCAAGCGCTTGTTCAATGTCATTTTGACTATTCTGTGTCATCCTGGTACTCTGCATCATCTTAATCAGCAAAGCGCAAACTCCAGGTCACTCAAAATAAAATGGTAAGATTTATGCTGAACCTAGGACCCAGATCTCATGTTGGCCAGGAACAACTTCAGTCACTTGGTATGCTCAATGTCTCTGACAGAGCCAAACAAATCAGACTCATTAATGCCTTCAAGATATTTTATGATAGGGCTCCAGAGTATTTAAAGAGTAGTTTTGTTAAATCAAGTGAAAGGAATGGACAAAATACACGGAATACGACGTATAACTTTACAGTTTCGAGAATCCAAGGACAGAGTAAGCTAACATTCTTCTTCACTGCCATCAAAGACTGGAACAACCTACCACAGACAATCCGTGAAAAGAGAACATTGTATTCTTTCAGACGTAGCCTGAAGGAGCACCTGAACCGAACAGCTGCGAGAAGGGAGCACCAAGCTTATGTCTACTATTAAATACGACATAAGAGATAGGCAAATAAACAAACTCATAATCGTAATAATTTTGAATACTTAAATATTTTAACAAGTCCAACTATAGAATGTAAGGTATCTTAGTTTAGCCCCCATAAATTTTTTCTCTAAATTGTGTACTACTCATATTCATTTACATTTCTTGTTCTCCCCTTTTTCCCCCAGCTAACTTAATCCCACAAGGACCCCGATGGAAATACGCCTAACGGCCTTATTGGGCTATCTTTTTTAGTTGGAATTCTGCAAAGCTGGTCATATTAGTAAATGTTGTACCAACATTGTAAAATGCTAACTGAATAAATATTATTATTATTATTATTATTATTATTAAAGTAAAAAGGCCATTTACCTTCTCTCTTCATCAGCTGAATTTGACACTTCGGGCTCACGTCATAAACATGCCACGCCTTCCCGGCCGACCAGTCAGAAGCCTCCATTTTCGGAGCGCACGGCTACATGTACCGCCACACCTTTAAACTCGCTCTCGCTCTCTTCACCGGCCATTTCCTCTGGTTGCAATGGGTCTAATATATCAGTGCCAGCCCTATACTCCCGTAAGCCGCTAAAAGACATTTGCAACCAGCTTCCAGGAACATATTATGAAGAGAAAAGAGTGGAGGCGAGGCGAGAGAGAATGCAAGATGCGCGGGTGGCCGAGCGGCCGGCTCAGCCAATCACAGCGCCGGAGAGCGGGAGGCGTGACTATATTAAGGGGGTGGGGGAGGCTGCAGCGGTCATTCACCTCTCGGAACCCACTGGGTGTGCTTCTTGCAACCCACTTCCTCTCTCTCGCTTGGGCACCAAAGGGAACTCGGAACCACTTATTCCAGCCACCCAGCCCTCACCAAATGTTCCAGTAAAGACCACCTCAGGCCTAGCATCGCTCTCACCTAATAGGCGGATACACCTTCAGTATCCGGCCGCCTGTCGTCACATCGCTGGCATGTATACTTACAGCCAAGCGATTCAAGAGGGACGACAGATAGTAGACGGGAGCGAGAATTTCCAGAAGAGCTATTGGCCAGCTCTGAGGTGGTGAAATTGTTCCAGTACACACCTAGCAGTATACCATAAATATATATTTTTAAAGGACCCATATTGGGCCCGAACCAGACTTAAAGAAAGAGAGAAAATGCATGACTAACCCAGTGGTTCCATAATAATTGATGTGTTCTTATAGGACAAACTAAAGAGAAAAGATACTAGACTTTTGTTGATAAATAAAATGATGATGTGTTAAGAGGGAAATAGTTATTCTTGTTAGAGAAGGCTCCATGCCGATTAGTTATAGCTAGTATAGGATCTGCTAGGACAGCACATAGATATTAATAGTAAAGTAAAAGGGAATAATTGGATAGACACGCAACTATAAGGCTCAGGGGAATAAATAATAGTTGCCATTAGACTAGCTTTAGTTTGAGAAATAGGTAGGAAGGACACTAGTCCGTATGATCAGCGAAATCTTTGGTTATAAAGGAAACATTATCTGTTATCATAGTTAAAGGAATATTCAGTCTGTGTTAAGCATTACGGGTGTTAAGTCCAGGATAATATTGTAATCATAAGAATCTATGTCCTTGTAGAGTTATTGAGGTGCTGCTTACATTAGGTTAAGAATTATTATTAACCAGGTGATTATATGTGAATATAAATTGTTTGTAATAGGATTACCCGTATATATAATCCAAGAGTATTTAGATAAGGCAATCAAGGTAACTTGTAACAACGCCCTGGTCATTTAGAAGAAATGTATTGTATGAAGTAACAAGGATATTATATAATCAAAGAGTATTTAGAAGGGCAATTGAGGTAAAATTGTAACTTCGCCCTTGTCATATGAGTAAATGTATTGTATATGGTTAAGAGGATATATTAATTGAAAGGTCATAATATGTAGTAACGCCTTGGTCTCTGGAGTAGACATAGTAGGCCCGGTAAAAGTATATAATTTCGAAGTTTAGTTTAGAAATATAACCCTTGTTTAGATAAGTGAATAAAGGTATGATTCATTAATGCCCTGGTCTCTGGAGTAGACACAACAGGGCTCGGTAAAAACCATATTATTTTAGAAACTAATAACGTGCCTTTGGATCGAAGCCGACTTAAGTCAATACCTGAATATCGGGAATCCAAATAGGGAGTAATGGGAGTTCTCGGGTTCCAAAGTACAACCTATGTTGGGTCGACGTAATATTCAATCCGTGTCTTGAACTCATCTCGGCCCGAACAGAGAAACAGTTATTAGTGTAGTAGCAAGTTCGTTAAATAAAGTATACAAATTTCTAAATGACTGTCGATTTATCCCCCACTCTAGTAGTATATTCGAGATAGGAAAATAAGTACTACATTTTGGTGGCAAGCGGTGGGATTCGACAAATCATTTAGATTGAGTATAATTATCTAACAGAACAATGACGGCCGTATTACCATTCAAATTATGGGAAGAGGGGAAAGAAGACATCGAGCTATGGATCGAACAATTAGAATGTTGTGACGTCTACCAGCGTTGGCAGAATCGCCTCTCGTTAGCCACTAGCGGTCGCCAGGGACATCGAAATGGGCTACATCTGAGAATGTTGTTCTTTCTTTCCTTGTAATCGCATTGTCACAGACAGTCCAGTGGTGGTCTTTGTTTTCGTCTGTGACAACAGGTTATATTTTATATCTACAGTAGTGATGATAGAACCATCGTGGGAAGGAGAAAGACTTTCAGAGCGAGAAGGTAGTAAGTGTCTGAGTCACGTGTGCATTCCTGCCTCTCGCTCGCCATTGGCCGGTGTGTCTGGCTGTGTCACATGACACCTGCTGTCTTGTGACGTATCGGCCCGTGATTGGCCGACCATCGCGCCTTTGCGGGCTCCTGTGTAACTTGCCTCCTGCATGAGGGTCCACAGGAGCTGTCCTCGTTAGGACAGGCTTGGCGCGCGTGCTTCTAACATCCCCTTGCATACTCTCTCCCGATCACCCCCTTTACCACTGTTTCTCTCTCTGAACTTCTTGTTTTCCATTACTTCTCGTCTTTATTCAATTACTTATCCCCTTTGGTTCTGCATACGGTTTCCATAGCCGGCCCATTGTATTGCATGCGCCGTCCTCAGAGATATTTACATGAACTTAAATAGGTTTGAGGGTTCTTAGTTAGTATAGGTTAAGAACTTAGTGTGTCTCCATTATTGATTTAGTGTTTCTGCTCTTTTATTTAATGCTAGACTGGGATAAGGTTACTGTAGTCGTTGTCTCCGATGTGTGTACGATTTGCCTATACCTACACGACTTCGACCGGTCCTGTTGTAGCCTGGGTTGTCTTTTCGGTTGCGTCCTTTGCGAGTACAGCATTGTGTTGACTGAGGGTTTTGGCCTGTGCCAGTTCCACACTTTGCTTGTCTTTTGAGGGTCGCCAGGATAGAACCAGATACTTGTGATCTGGATCTATCGAGAGAGCACCCGTCAATTAACGTAACTTAAAGGATGCAGTCTTAAGGACATCGCTTGGCTACGAGCCTGTCTTGCTCAACCCCAGTTCCTTACCTAGAGTATCCCAGCTAGACATTATTAATCGAGTAGACACTTGTTAGTTGTTGTTGTTGTTGTTGTTCCCTAAGCTGCCTGGCCGAACAGCCCCGAGTCCCTGAGAAAGGCCATGGCCACGATCGGGCTTTCCCACAGAGCTCTCATTGAGTGTAGATTGTGTTGTTGGCGTAAGTGGTTGTGTGAAATGCAGTCTTCTATGATGTGTTTAATGGTATGGGGTGCTGTGTTACATCCCGGGCAGGCGTCGACAACGGAGTCATCCAGTCTCTTCTGATAGCTCAGGAGAGCTGGATGGTGTCCGCATCTCAGCCTGGCCAGGTGGACTCTGTCCTCGCGAGGAAGGGAGGATTCGGAAGGATGGATTTCGGGAGGTCGTGCATGCAGCTGTGTGTTGTCTGTGAGTGAGTGGATGGATCGGTGAGAGATATGAGTATGGATGTGCTTCTGGAAGTTGGTTCGGGGTGGGCAGGGAGGGAGAGAGGACAATAATTGTGTGTGATACCGTGTGCTGGGTGTTGTTTTGATATTTCTTGGTGTCTGTGGGTGTGTTGCCATGTAGTTTAGTGGGTGGTCTTGGTTCGTGGAGGCTGCTGCCAGGAATTGAGTGCCTCTCATGTCCAGATGGTCTTTGACTTTGAGGATTTTGGTTTCTTGATGTAGGTGATCTGTGGGTGCAGTAGCTGTGCAGCCTGTAATGATCTTCAGGGCTTTGTTTTGAATAGTCTGTAAGGTCTTATGATGTGTTTCAGCTAGGTTAGAAGCCCAGGCTGGGCTTGCGTATTCCATCACTGATCTTATGTATTGTTTATATACTGTGGTGGTAGTTTCTTTGTTGTGTCCAAATTTTGTGTGAGCAAGTGACCTGAGGGCGTTAAGTCTGGGTGTCAGTTTCTTTTTAATGTTTGTGGTGTGCTGTTTGAATGTCATATGAGTATCATATGTTACTCCTAGGATTTTGGGTGTGTGTGTATGTGTTAGGGGTGTGTTGTTTATGGTGAGTTGAGGGATGTATTCGTGTTCTCCTGTCCAACTTGTGAGCAGGGTTGCGGTGGATTTGGCTGGGGCTAGATTAAGTCTGTTTGTAGTGCACCAGCCATGTAGTGTGTTGAGATAGGGTTGAAGGAGATCTGTTGCTCTTTTTGGGTCATGGTGTGTGCATGTGAGTGTTATGTCATCTGCATAGGAGGCTAAGTTTATTTGGGGCGTATTGGGTGTAGTTATATCGTGCATGTACAGATTGAAGAGTGCGGGCGATAGGACGGATCCTTGTGGGACTCCGTTTGGAAAGTTTCTGATTTTAGATGACTGACCGGCAAAAGATACGTGTGCACATCTGCCTGCTAGGAAGTTGGCCAGCCACCGTTTTGTGTTGTTGTGCATGTTTGTGTTGTAGATTTTGTTTGTTAGGTTGTGGCGGGGGATGGCATCGAAGGCTTTACTAATGTCGAGTGTGGCTAATAGTGATCTGTGTGGTGGTCTAGCTGAATTGATGCCGTCGAAAGCTCTTTGTGTAAGGTCTGTGAGAAGAGTGTTTGTGGAGTGCAGTGGCCTAAAGCCATGTTGTGTTGGAGCTAGGGGTAGGTCAGGTGTAATTAGTTGTAATACTAGGCGTTCCATGACTTTGGAGGGGGAGCAAAGGAGTGTGATGGGGCGGTGCGAGGAGGGTAGCGTGGGGTCTTTGTTGGGTTTGGGGAAAGTGATGATGATACCATGCTTCCAAATGTCTGGTATTGTGTTGTGTGAATAGCTGTAGTTTGATATGTTAGTGAGTGCTTGTATGCCTTGTGGTCCCAGGTGTCTGAGGTGTATGTTGCTTATGTTGTCTAGGCCACAGGCGGGTGAGTGCTTGAGATTGTTGATGATATGCTTTGTCTGGTGATTGGTGAAGGGTGTATAGTCAGGGTCTGTGGGGAATTGTCTCTTACGTCGGATGACACGTCGGTCGTCTTTGTGAGGTTTTAGGTGGCTGACATGTGAAAAGTGATTGATGAGAGTGTTTGCTTGTTTGTTACATGAAGGAGTAGAGTCTGTTGTTGTGATTGCAGCATGTGATTGTGTTGTGTTGCTGTTGGAAAGTGTGATGCTGTTTAGTGTTTTGTATAGTTTTTTGGGGTTTGTTTTGTGATCAAGTGTTTGTAGGAAGTTATTCCAATTTAGTTTTTGTTGTTCTTGTATTTGTTGTTAGTTTGGGTGTTGAGTGCTTGAATTTGTTGTGTGATGTCTTGTGTGTGGTGCTGGGGAGTGTTTCAGTATGTCGCATTGTCTGATGAGGTTTTGAATTTCTGGTGTGAAGTTGGGGTTGTGTCTTTTCTGTTACCTCATGGATGTCGTTCGTCTTGGCGTTGAAGTCACCACCCAGGATGATGTGTGGGGTGTGTGATACAAGTATACACTTGTTAGTATTTAATATAAGCTCTTTGATATGTATGCATTATTATTCACAGCATTTATTAGTCTAGGTTGTTGTTGAGCCGCACAACCATAGCAGACTGTTTCGTTGATGAGGAAGTACTTCTTTTAGTGTCGAGCATTGCTACCGTTGCGCATTTATAGTATTCTCGTGTCAGTTAACATTATATGTCCTATCTTTTGGTGTATTCGATTTACACGTGTGGTGTCCTGCCTCCTGCCTTTATATAGTTCAAGATTAGATACGAGCATCTTATGAGCATCAGACTTTCTTCAGAAGTTTCCAGGTCTATGCTGTAGGACTATATTTCACTTTCTTTCAGATAGGAGTGAAGAGTTTATTGTTGTTTAGAGTAACTGTATTAAAGCATCTTTTTATTGTATTAAATCTTGCAGTGATTTAATTGATCTTTCCATAGATTCCTTTTTATGCATTTTAACATAACTTGCATCTTGTTTGTTATCAGGCTATAGCAGTGCCGGTTAGCCTGAAGTAGAGTATATTTATGCCCAGTTAAGGATACCCCGCTATCGCAGATTAACTCTGGAGGGTATAGGTGTTTTTTGTTCGCCAGCATATACTGTAAGTTCGAGGGTTTGGATCTAGCGTACCGTTGTTGCATAGTGCCCTATTACTAGTCCAATCATTAAGTGCCCTTGTTTTATTCGTAGCCCCGGTCGTAACAAATGGCGACCTTGCCTAGTATCTTATCTTAGTCGTCATACCAAATGGTGAAATTAGTGAACTAAGAAATAATTGCAGGATTTTTGGACATTTGTTTTTTGAGGAATATTTTGGACACGTTGGATTTTTTTTTGGCAACGTAGTATAGCACTTGAGTTGTCTTCAAGCATTTTTTGAGTGAATAGTGCTACATGAGAGTTTAGGTACTTTTTTTTTTTATAAACGTTGAGGATTTCCGGTGGACACTATGTCGAACGACGGATCAGTGCACAGTCAGGACACAGTACGGGAAGCAGGCGAGGAGGTGGAGAAGGTGGAGTTGTTAAGAGGCGTTCGGGTGGTGAACAATGAGGAGGATGCTCGGATATTTTTGGAGGAGCCTGTGTCAGCGGGTCGTGTGTCGGGGCTAGACCGGTACGGACTGCAGTGTGTAGCCACGGTCTTAGGGTTTCCCGGTACTAGCGGTTTGTCGAGAGGTGAGCTGGTTACCTGTACTTACTCTAGTTGTACTTACTCTAGTTGTATTGCGGGAGTGAGCATGCTCGTTATTTCCCGCCTCCTATATGCGTAGGTGTTATATGTATCGTTGGAATGGCTGTGGATGTGTGTGTAGTCTGTAGTTTTAGCCAATTGGCGACATCGGAAATGAAGGCTTAGGGTGGATCTGTATGGTACCATTCTCACTATAGACAGTACCGTCTCGCCCGAAGGCTTAGGTAGCCATCAGCTTAGGTGAACCATATGATACCCATCTCGCCTTGTACCATTTTTGCCAACCCCAGAGGGGACGTCACAACGTCATCCACTTATTCCAGGTACCTATTTACAGCTAGGTGAACTGAGGCTAACACATGAAAGGAGACAAGCCCAATTTGTCTCCGCCCGGCCGGGGATTGAACCCCCGACCCCTCGTGTGTGAGACGAGAGCTCTACCTACTAGGCTACGGGCTGTGTGCTCGGTGGGGTGCGTGGGGCTTTGGGGGGAGCGGGAGCTGGGGCACCTTCGGCCCATCCCCCATTCACTCGACTCCTACCATGGCGCCCCCTCGGGCTCCGGAGCCGGGTACGTTCCCGCAGGCCGATGCCCGCTGGCGGTTGGGTATGTCTCTAGGTGATTCACGGGGTGGGTCCCCAATAGTAGCACCCCCTCCTCAGGGTTTGTCTTCCGAGATGTGGTTTCGGCTTGAACAGCAGAAGCTCGAGCTCGAGCAACGAAAGTATGAGGCTGAGCTCGAGCAGCGAAAGCATGAGGCTGAGCTCAGGCAGCGGCAGCGAGAGGCTGAGCTCAGGATTCAGGCTGGGGAGAGAAAGGCCATGTACTGTGCAGACATAGAGCTTGAGAAGTCTCGGGTGGAGTCGACAGGGCAGCGTTTCGGTTCTGGGAATCGAGGTGTGGATCAGTCTTTATCGCACCTTCTTAAGTTAGTCCCTGCATTTGACGAGTCGGGTGTCACCGAGTTTTTCCTGCGTTTTGAGAAGAATTGCCGGGAGCACCAATGGCCCGAGGTTAAGTGGGCAGCCCTTGTTTCCTCTAGGTTGGTTGGCAAAGGACTCAAGGCATATGATGCGTTGCCCTTGGAGTCTTGCATCGATTATGAGGTATTGAAGGAAGCTGTTCTGCAGGCGTACGAGTTACAACCAGAGACATATAGGTTGAAGTTTCGGGGTGTTACGGAGGGTCGTGAGTGCACTTTTCTAGAACATGCCCGGGAACTGTCTGATGCTTTGATAAATTGGCTGAGGTCAGAGAAGGTGACGACGTTCGAAGAGCTTGAGCAGTTAGTCCTTCTAGAGCAATTTTTTAAATGCACAGGCGGCGACCTGACTTTGAACCTCAAAGAGAAACAACCTAAAACTCTACAAAAGGCAGCTGAGTTGGCTGACCTGAGAGTATCGCTGATTCATGGGTGCGGGTCTGCACAACGGACCGATGCAGTTAACAAGGGGCGCAACACTCCACCCCCCCCCGAGTCAGTGATGCAACATTTAATAACGAAAGTAAGAGCAATGATACTAATTTTGATCACAAACCAAAAACCGTCCCGTTTAAGATAGGTCAGGGCCCTTCCCCACCTCAGGGGAAGTCCAAGGGTGAAGTAGAGTGTTTTAAGTGTCATGAAAAGGGGCATTTTGCACGTTCCTGCCCTAGTAACCAACCTACAGCAGTTGTGTCTTTGGCTAGCAACATTGGGGTGTCTCTGAGGTCTTCTGCGTTTACCCGGGGTGATATGTCAGATGCGGGGGCACAGCCAGTGAAGAAGTGTCCGGAAGGCTCGAAACCTGTCCGCGATGCTTTTTGCGACCATAGAGGGCGTGGCTGCGTGAGTTGGGCTGGTTGCAAGCATGGGTTGGAGTTGTTGCGTGATACAGGTGCATCCCAGACTCTGATGAAAAACTTTACAGGCCAACCTATAAACGCGGCACGGGTAGTTGTGGTGCAGGGTATTAATGCTATACGGTCTTACCCGTTGGTTCGAGTGGAGCTGGAGGTTGATGGTGTGACACGAGAGATAGATGTTGGAATCGTAGAGAAACTGCCAGTAGAGGGTGTCGACCTTCTTCTCGGCAACGACTTTGCGGTGCCTACTTCTGAGGTTCCACCTTTAGTCGCTGCCGAGAGGGCGGCCGACGTGAGTAGGGAGGGGCAGAAGTTGGTCGAGAGGTGTCAATTACAGCAGATGGCGTGTGTTGTCACCCGATCTCGTGCATCTAAGGTGTCACAGCCTATTCCTCAGTCTCTAGACCAGCGGAGGAACGGTCGGAAGGAGAAAGCTAAAGTTGGGAGAAGTTTTGTGAGTTTTGATCCAGCAGCTCTTCTTGGCGACTCAGTATTAGGACCAAAGATGAGCTCCGGAGTGGCCCCAGAACCTGTCCCCCCTAGGGACATGGTAGGGCGTGATGGCACTCCGTGACAGAGTAGTTCCCAGGTGGAGGAGAGTTGTGGGAACGGAGCTATTGAACTCGAGGACGGGGAAGCATTTCATGTGAACCTGGCAAAGGAGTTTGTGAGGCAACCACCTGAGCAGCCTACTGTCCCTATGTTGGTCTGCAGCGGCCAAGGTGGAGAAGGAGAGGGGGGCAGTGGGGCTCAGGTGGAGGAGAGTTGGGATTGTCATGTCTCGGTGGAGCAGTGGGCGGGGGACACGAGCCGGATGGCTGTGGAAGCGCTAGAGCACCTGCCTGAGCAGCAGTGTGCAGCGCTCCAGCCCCTGCTCGGTTCATACCCCACTGTTTGTGCCGAGCACCCAGGCCTCACAACTCATGCGGTGCACGAGGTCCCGCTGGCAGGTCACTTGAGTGTGAGTAGACCGTTTGCCTCGTTGTTTCAGTGGTTCAAGGTGGGCGACGAGGCTTTGGCATGGTTGTCGGGTCAGGGTCGACCCATGGCTGCCAAGGGTGGTGGTCAGACTAAGGACATTGAGCAGATTGGCGAGGTTGGCTGTGGAGTGGATGCGCCCAGTCGTCGCATAGCCTCCCAATGCTGCTCTAGTAAAATGCAACAGCCCTACCATAGACCGACTGTATCTGGCCATGTCGCTGAAGGCGGTGATGCTGCGCAGGCAGATGTAGTCGCAAGGAATGCGGGGGTGCGCATGTATGGTATCGGCGGGGAAGCCTTAGCAATTATGAACTATGGGGGTGACTGCACAGTTGGTACAGATTGTCCCTCTCATGACCTGGCTGTTCTAGGGACAAAGGTGGAGAAGGAGGGAGACTATAGTGTAGAAACTGCGGTCTCGGCTGGGTTGTGGGAGGGCAATGAGCATGTTGTTTTTCGAGATAAGTTGCAACCTCTTGTTCCTAAGCGTCAAGAGAGGTTGTTTACTAGGCTGTGGCAGTACGTCCGTATGTTTGTTGATTCTCCAGGCCTGATGTATGGGGTAGAATCCGTCATGGAGGCTGGAGACAGTGGAAGGCTCAAGTTGGCTCCCTACCGTCTAAATCCTGCTTGGACAGCCTGTTGTGAAAGCAGAGCTAGACTAAACATGGAAAAAGGGTCTGAGGGATAAGGGATATCGTGAGTGGTCGTTGCCAGTGAGTTTGCAACCTGAGTTGAGTGGCAAGATCCGTGTGTATGTTGATTGCAAGAGTGTGGGTGCATTATCCCTGACAGATGCCTATCCATTACCCAGAGTTGACGACACCATAGACCGCATTGGGGCTGCCTCATGTGACGCTTCTGCATAGTAGCCACGTGCGGGCATGCGCGCGCGTCGGCTGCCCAGCCGTTTAGAAACCGGCTGGCGGCAGCCGGCCGGCAGGCTTTTCCTTAGTATATATCCTACGACAACGTAACTAATGTCTGGGATATTCTTATGTTGTTTCACAGCTTGAAGCTGCCCTTATTCTTAACCAACGCATCTTAGTATATTTTATTCTCGATAGTTGATTGTTTCATTATAATATATAAGATGTAAGTCTAGTGAGAGTGGGAGGAGACGAGCGGGAGAGAGAGACCGGCTGGGGGACGTTGCTTCGCGCGGAGAGTCCAGCTTGGGACGAGCCTGATGTTGCCACGTGCATTTGATTGCAACGTTAGGCTTAGTTTCGACTTACGCACGGGGTAGAGGATTTTGACCCGGCAACTGTGTTGAGTGTTGCCAAGCATGGGATGTATTCTGCATGCCTAGGGCGGGGTCCAGACAGATTCAAGACTCAGAGCTCACCTCACTTTCGTACCCTTCGGACCCCCCTTGATATCTATCCCTCTCAACCCCACTTAGAAACTTTCTCTCCTATTTTGTATACCTTCTTTCCACTACTTCACCAATCTATTTAATTATCCCATCCCCTTGATAGACCTTATATTATCTATTATTGTATTAACGACGAGCTCTCAGATAACTAGATAGGATTTTGGGCCTTATGCAGAGATGTAATTGTTAATGAGGCCTAGGAAGCTTTTTTGTTGTCTCATATTTGGTGGTTTCATGCTTGCTAGTGTGTTCTTGTGTCAGGTTAGCAGGGGCTAGACCGGAGGGGAGGCTTTTTTGCGATCCTTTAAGTAAAGTCTGCTGGTGCGAGTCCTGTGGACCCGCACGACTTTACTAGGATACCCGTGGGATTCTGGGGGCATTTTCTTGTCTGTGTCCCTGTGTGTCTAGCGTTGTGTTGTGTGAGGGCCCTTGCCTAGTCCACTCAGCACTGCGCTAGCACGTCTTGCTTTTGTTTTAGGGTCGCCAGGAGAGAGTCAGATACTTGCGATCTGAGTTTCTCAAGAGAGCACCCTTTCAATTAGAGTAATTTGGCGCACAGACTTGGGAACGTCCCTAGGCTAGAGCAGGTGGCTCAGCCCGGGTATCCGAAGCCTATATCCTTCCGGCTAGACCTCTGCCACCTGGCAGATTAACAGCTAGGGGTTTATTATTTCTGTATGCTTGTTATTGTGCCACAGTTTACCGTTTTTGTGAGCATTGTGAGTCAGGGTGTGGCTTAGAGACTCTGTCCGAGCAGGCTTGCCTGACTAAGAGTGAGAAGCACACCTGTATGTGGTTATGTTGCGAGTTGCTGCCTTTATTTAATTATACCTATGCCATTATACACTGTATGGCCTATCACTAGTATTTATTCCTGCTTATGAGTTAAGAGTTCTCTAAATCCGTAACGTATTTTCTTTGCTAAGCATCAGATCCTACAGTAGCCGCATGCAGTTTAGAAACCCGCATCTTGTCTACCTGTACGATGTTTTGAGGACTGTTTGCTTTCACCTTCTTTCGCGCAGGGGTGATTAGTTGTATTAATTAACGTAACGTTAAATGTACTTTCTTCTAGTTTGTTATTAAATTGTTTCTGCAATTTAATTCCGTTATCTATCTTTTCCTTGAAGCTTTAAACCCGTCCAGCCCCGGCTAGTTTTGTAATGTTTGTTCACCAGAACCCGGCCGGTTTTCAAAAAATGGTTTTATTCCAGAAACAATAGCGAATGGGTTAGGAATGAAGGAAAAACCACGAAAAACCGCTCAAAAAGCTTAAAGAATGGTCCTACAGAGCCCCCAAAAACGTATTTTACAAGAGTAAAAAATTGAAGGCAATTACCCCAAAAAAACCAGGTTATTGCGCGCTCACGCGCACGCACGTGGACTTTGAGAGTTTTCAACCATCGGGACGGTTGCGTGGGATACGTACACAGTTCCCATACAAATCTGAGCCCTCTTGAGTGGCTACACCTGAGGTTACGGTCGGCGCAATTAGGGTGACGCGCCAGGCGCGTCTCTGGGGCTGTGCGTTACATACATCGCCGACGCGTCAGGCGCGTTGCTGGGGCTGTACGGGTTAAGTCAACTTAATTGTGTGATCTTTTATATAGCCTGCTTGACTATCAGTAGTCTATAGTGCGGGCACCCTGTAACCGAGTCATAGGATACCTTGTTGTCCAGGCAGGACTCTTGACGGTTTAGGGTGGTTTGTTGCCTGGGTTTATAGATAAGGGTTGGATCTAGCGCTTTCCATTGTTGCTTGTTGCCGCATACCTAGTCCAATAGAAAGAGCCCAGTGTTTATATATCCCAGGATGTAACAAATGGCGACCTTGGCAGGATTTACTGAACAGAGGAATATAGTGGTCATTTGTTTTGAGATTTCTTATGATTAGAGGAATACAGTGGACATAGAGTTTTTTTTTTTTGGAGCAACCAATATAACACATTAAAGACTTTAAATATCATTAGTATATACATACTTGCATAGGAGATAAGGCACATTCTATAACCGTGATAATTACTGCAGTACACAAACATGTCTAATACATCAGAACACAGTTATGGGTCAGGTCATGATACGGGCTCGGAGGGAGAAAGACCTGTGGAGTGGCTAGTCGATAGCGAGGAGGGTGCTAGAAGATTTTTAGAGGTGCCCCTTACCGCTGCCAGGGTGTTGAAGCTGAATAAGTATGGCTTAAAGTGTGTGGCAGGTCTTCAGGGTCACCAGGGTTTAAGTGGCATGAGGAAAGATCAGCTGAGGACTTTGATATTGGGTTTAGAAGGGAGAGACCTGGGTGGAGAGGCGACTGGGGGCCCCGGTCCCCAGCCCCCCCTCCACTCTACCCCCATATAAAACGTCAGGGTGCCTGAATTTAGTACATACCCCCAAGTTGATGGTCAATGGCAGCGTGGAATTCAATCACAGGGACCCTCTCCATTAAATGCACCTTCCCCTCCTCAAGGGTTGACTCCAGATTTGTTGTTTCGGCTTGAGATGGCCAAGGTTGAGGTTGCTAGAGCTCAGGTTGAGGCTACCGAAAGACAGGCTAGAGCTCAGGTTGAGGCTGCCGAGAGACAGGCTAGTGTTCAGGCTGAGGCTGCAGAGAGAACAGCTATACGAGAGGCTGAACTGCAGGCAGAGTCTACTAGGTATCGGGCTGACAGGGAGCTGGAGAGATCTCGAGTGGAGGTAACAGGGCGAAATATTGGGGGAGGTAACAGACATCGGGACCAATCATTGTCGCACCTGCTTAAACTAGTTCCTGTGTTCGATGAATTGGGTGTGACTGAGTTTTTTATGCGATTTGAGAAGAAGTGTCAGGAACACCAGTGGCCTCAGAAAAGTGGGCAGCATTAGTTTCATCAAGACTCCTAGGAAAGGGGCTAAAAGCGTATGATGCACTACCTTTAGAGTCCTGTGTAGTTTATGATGAGCTAAAGAAGGCTGTGCTACGGGCCTATGAGTTACAACCAGAAACTTACCGCTTGAAGTTTCGGGGTGTTACTAAGGGCAAGGATAGTACTTTCCTAGAACACGCCCGGGACTTGTCTGATGCACTACGACATTGGCTATGTTCCGAGAGGGCAGCTACTTTTGAGGAGTTGAATGAGCTGGTTCTCTTGGAGCAGTTCTTTAAGTGCACAGGCGGGGACTTAACATTAAATATAAAGGAAAACAATCCTAGAACTCTCCAGGAGGCAGCAGAAATGGCTGACCTCCGACTGTCATTAATTCGAGGGTGCGGAACAGCAGCTAGGAGTGAGTCGGGTGCAAAGGATCGTACCCCTCCCCCTCCCAAGAATTTTGATACACATAAAATGAATACACAAAACCATCTAGCACTGACAATAAAACTGAACATAAACCAAATACCGTCCCGTATAAGAAGTCTAATGGTACCTCCCACTCCCAAGGGAAACCAAAGAGTAAAGAGTGCTTTGCATGTCACCAGGAGGGTCACTTTGCAAATGCTTGTCCGAACAAGCCACCAAACAAGGTTGTGTCATTGGCCCGCAGCATAGGGGTGTCGCCTATATCTTCTGAGTTTGCCAAGGGTAGTTCATCAGAGGGTGGGACATAGCCTGTGTTCAAGAGTCCGGAAGGCTCGAACCCTGTCCGCGACGTCTTTGGGGGTCATAGAGGGCATGGTTTTGTGAGGTGGGCTGGCGAAAGGCGAGGAGTTAAGCTATTGCGTGATACGGGGGCTTCTCAGACCTTGTTAAAGAACTTTACTGGTAGGCCGATTAACGCTGCTCGGGTGGTGGTAGTTCAGGGGTTCAATGCTACGAAGTCCTACCCGCTGGTGCGGATGGAGCTGGAGGTGGGTGGTGTGGCGAAGGAGCTGGATGTAGGAATTGTAGAGAACTTGCCTGTTGGGGGCGTCGACCTCCTCCTCGGCAACGACTTTGCGGTGCCTGCTTCTAAGGTTTCACCCTTGGTCGTTGCCGAGAAGGCGGCCGACGTTAGTAGGGAGGAACAGGAGTGGGTTGAGAAGTGTAGCGTACAAACCATGGCGTGTGTTGTGACGCGTTCTTAGACATCCGGAGCCTTGCAGCCACCACCTCAGTCTATCAAACCGCGGAGGAAAGGTCACAAGAAAACGGGAAGTGTTGGTCAATTGGAGAGTTTTGAGCCAGCAGTGTTTCTTGGTGACTCATTATTGGCACCTATGTTAGAGTCTGGAGAGGCCCCGGGGCCTGTCACCGCTAGTGCAGGTGAGGAAGAGACTCTGCGACAGCATCGTTATGCGCAGCGTGAGGAAAGGATGGCTCAGCGGGACATTGGAGGTGGAAATAAATTATTTAAGATGAACTTGGATAATCTCGCACCTGCTGATATATGTTCCTTGCAGCTGGAAGATCCTGAAGTCAGGGCATGTGGTAATGGTGCTATCGAACTGGAGAGCGATGGGGATGCGCAGCCTGGTGATTTTTTCTTGTCCGAGGGGATCTTGTATCGGAGACATCAGGATCCCAAGAAAAAGTGGGATGGCGGGTCAGGATTAGTGGACCAGTTAGTAGTACCGAGGGTGTGCCGTGAGAGCTTATTGAGATTAGCTCATGATGTGCCTCTGGCAGGGCACCTGGGGGCACGTAAGACGGAGGCAGCTCTGAGCAAGCTTTTCTGGTGGCCTGGGTTAAAGGCGAGTGTCGTGTCATGGGTGTCACAGTGTCACACTTGTCAAGTTGTTGGGAAACCCAATCAGGTCATCCCGAGAGCCCCGTTACAACCCATCCCTGTCATTGGGCCGCCCTTCAGCAAAGTAGTTATCGATATGGTTGGCCCATTGCCCCCCACTAGTGCTGGCAATAAATTTGTACTAACTGTAATGGATGTAGCAACATGGTATCCAGATGCTTACCCCATGCGCAACGGGATGGCTAAGACTGTTGTCAAAAACCTACTTGTCTATTTCTCTCATTATTGCTACCCTCAGGAGATCCAGTCTGATCAGGGATCCAATTTTACTTCTGCTCTGTTTAAGCAGACCATGCAGCAACATGGGATAGTGTCTGTGGTGTCATCTGCCTACCATCCCGAGAGTCAGGGAGTTTTGGAAAGGTGGCACTCGACTCTCAAGAGTATGTTGCGGTGTCATTGCATGGAAAATGGGAAGGACTGGGATCTAGGTCTCCCATACGTTTTATTTGCTGCGAGAGAAGTACCTGGGGAGAGCTTGGGATTTAGCCCGAACGAGTTGGTTTTTGGACACAGGGTCAGGGGGCCCCTCCACATAGTCAAGGAGATCTGGGAGGGAGTCACAAAGCCATGCTCGCTTCTAAAGTATGTAGTTGAAAGCCGTGAGAGAATGCTAAAGAGCTTGGAGGTAGCAGGTCGGAACCTTAAGAGTTCACAAGCTCAGATGAAGGACAGATACGACCAGAAGGTGAAGCTGAGGGAGTTTGAAGTAGATCAGGAGGTACTGATACTACTGCCTCTGGTGGGACACCCCTTGTCTGCCAAGTATTCTGGTCCGTATCGGGTTGTAAGGAAGGTTTCTGATCTCGACTATTTAGTAGCTACTCCTGATCGTAAGAAAAAGAACTAACTTTGCCATGTAAATCTGATGAAAGAGTATGTGAGGCGCCCCTCTGAGCCTCTCACTGTCCCGGTGTTGATCTGCAGCGATCGTGGTGGAGAAGGAGGAAGGGACAGTCAAGCTGCGGGGGAGGGTAATTGGGATTGTCATGTTTCCGCGGATCAGTGGGCGGGGAATTCTAGACAAGTGGCTCACGAGTTGATATTGCACCTGCCTGAGCAACAGCGTGTAGCTGTGCAGCACTTGTTTGATTCAAACCCAGCTGTTTTCGCGGAGCATCCTGGCCTCACTACTCAAGCGTTGCACGATGTCGATGTTGGGGACCACCCGCCCTTTAAATCAGTGCCATACCGTGTTCCCCCTATTAAATTACCAGCACTTAGGGAAGAGCTGGATTATATGCTGAAACGTGGGCTGATTTCTGAGGGTGCAGTAAGGTGGACTTCCCCCGTCACACTGCAGCCCAAACCAGATGGCAAGGTGCGGTTTTGTATAGATTTCCGCAGGTTGAATGGTTTAACCCCCACAAATGCCTACCCTCTCCCTCGCGTGGACGACAGTGTGGATAAGATAGGAAAAGCCAAGTTCCTCACTAAGATAGACCTTGTTAAGGGTTATTGGCAAGTGCCCTTGCCTGAGCGAGCGCGAGAGGTGTGTGGGTTTGTGGTGGACGGGGCCACATATCGTTGCCATGTTATGCTACGGGCTGAAAAATGCCCCTGCAACGTTTCAGAAATTAATGAACGACATTGTAGCCGACATTCCCAACTGTACGGTGTACCTAGATGATGTCATAATATACGACGAGGATTTTAACAGTCACTGTGCTCACATCGGACAGCTTTTTAATAAACTGAATGAAGCAGGTTTGGTGGTAAACCTGGGTAAGTGCGATTTTGTCAAAGCCACAGTTTTGTACCTGGGGTTCGAGGTGGGGATGGGTCAGGTGTGCCCTCCACAGACAAAGATCAAAGCCATCGATCAGTTTCCCCAGCCTACGACTAAGAAACAAATCATGCGGTTTCTAGGTATGATAGGCTATTATCGTCGCTTCATCAAAGGCTATTCGACTGTACTTGCACCTTTAACTGACTTATTAGCTAAGGACAAGAAGTTCCGGTGGTCTCCTGAGTGTGCAGAGGCGTTTTCCTTGGTGAAACACCTGTTATGTACCCACCCCATACTCAGGGCCCCGGACTTCAGCAGACCATTTCAGCTGGCGACTGATGCCAGTGGCGTAGGGGCTGGGGCTGTCTTGTTACAGACAGATGATGAAGGTATCGAACATCCAGTGAGTTTTTACAGTAAAAAATTCAATAGTGCACAAAGGAATTACTCTGTAATTGAAAAAGAACTGGCGATAGTGCTGGCGCTCAGGCACTTCGATGTATATGTTCCTGCTTTCGGACCAGTCGTAGTGGTTTATACCGATCATCACCCTCTGAAATTCTTGCATCAGTTTCATAACCGGAATATGAGGCTGACCAGGTGGTCACTCATGCTTCAGGAGTATAATCTGGACATACGCCATATTGCCGGTTCTGATAACGTGATAGCGGATTGTCTATCAAGGGTGGATGATGTTGGTTAGACTGCCACAGGATTGAGGGTTGAGTGTGGAGGAAAATAGGCTGTCACTGTAGTTCAGCCGGAAAAAAACAAATTAAAAAAGCAAAAACCTTATAAACTCTTTATTTTTATAACGTGTAGAATTTTGTATAAGATGTTGTAGCAGTATCTAAGTTGAATGTTTTCGCTTATTGTCGCTAAGTTAGTTGAACTTGCTCGGTGGAGCGCAACAGTCTTTATTTTTTTTATATATAGTGCCTTGTGTCGCAACAGTGTGTGGTACTATGAGAAGCTTTCTGTTAGATATGAAGAACTTAGTCAAGGGTCTTATATCTTGGGGGAGGTGTGACGCTTCTGCATAGTAGCCACGTGCGGGCATGCGCGCTCGTCGGCTGCCCAGCCGTTTAGAAACCGGCTGGCGGCAGCCGGCCGGCAGGCTTTTCCTTAGTATATATCCTACGACAACGTAACTAATGTCTGGGATATTCTTATGTTGTTTCACAGCTTGAAGCTGCCCTTATTCTTAACCAACGCATCTTAGTATATTTTATTCTCGATAGTTGATTGTTTCATTATAATATATAAGATGTAAGTCTAGTGAGAGTGGGAGGAGACGAGCGGGAGAGAGAGACCGGCTGGGGGACGTTGCTTCGCGCGGAGAGTCCAGCTTGGGACGAGCCTGATGTTGCCACGTGCATTTGATTGCAACGTTAGGCTTAGTTTCGACTTACGCACGGGGTAGAGGATTTTGACCCGGCAACTGTGTTGAGTGTTGCCAAGCATGGGATGTATTCTGCATGCCTAGGGCGGGGTCCAGACAGATTCAAGACTCAGAGCTCACCTCACTGTCGTACCCTTCGAACCCCCCTTGATATCTATCCCTCTCAACCCCACTTAGAAACTTTCTCTCTTACTTTGTATACCTTCTTTCCACTACTTCACCAATCTATTTAATTATCCCATCCCCTTGATAGACCTTATATCTATTATTGTATTAACGACGAGCTCTCAGATAACTAGATAGGATTTTGGGCCTTATGCAGAGACGTAATTGTTAATGAGACCTAGGAAGCTTTTTTGTTGTCTCATATTTGGTGGTTTCATGCTTGCTAGTGTGTTCTTGTGTCAGGTTAGCAGGGGCTAGACCGGAGGCGAGGCTTTTTGCGATCCTTTAAGTAAAGTCTGCTGGTGCGAGTCCTGTGGACCCGCACGACTTTACTAGGATACCCGTGGGATTCTGGGGGCATTTTCTTGTCTGTGTCCCTGTGTGTCTAGCGTTGTGTTGTGTGAGGGCCCTTGCCTAGTCCACTCAGCACTGCGCTAGCACGTCTTGCTTTTGTTTTAGGGTCGCCAGGAGAGAGTCAGATACTTGCGATCTGAGTTTCTCAAGAGAGCACCCTTTCAATTAGAGTAATTTGGCGCACAGACTTGGGAACGTCCCTAGGCTAGAGCAGGTGGCTCAGCCCGGGTATCCGAAGCCTATATCCTTCCGGCTAGACCTCTGCCACCTGGCAGATTAACAGCTAGGGGTTTATTATTTCTGTATGCTTGTTATTGTGCCACAGTTTACCGTTTTTGTGAGCATTGTGAGTCAGGATGTGGCTTAGAGACTCTGTCCGAGCAGGCTTGCCTGACTAAGAGTGAGAAGCACACCTGTATGTGGTTATGTTGCGAGTTGCTGCCTTTATTTAATTATACCTATGCCATTATACACTGTATGGCCTATCACTAGTATTTATTCCTGCTTATGAGTTAAGAGTTCTCTAAATCCGTAACGTATTTTCTTTGCTAAGCATCAGATCCTACAGTAGCCGCATGCAGTTTAGAAACCCGCATCTTGTCTACCTGTACGATGTTTTGAGGACTGTTTGCTTTCACCTTCTTTCACGCAGGGGTGATTAGTTGTATTAATTAACGTAACGTTAAATGTACTTTCTTCTAGTTTGTTATTAAATTGTTTCTGCAATTTAATTCCGTTAGCTATCTTTTCCTTGAAGCTTTAAGTCAACTTAATTGTGTGATCTTTTATATAGCCTGCTTGACTATCAGCAGTCTATAGTGCGGGCACCCTGTAACCGAGTCATAGGATACCTTGTTGTCCAGGCAGGACTCTTGACAGTTTAGGGTGGTTTGTTGCCTGGGTTTATAGATAAGGGTTGGATCTAGCGTTTTCCGTTGTTGCTTGTTGCCGCATACCTAGTCCAATAGAAAGAGCCCAGTGTTTATATATCCCAGGACGTAACACTCATTTATCACGAAGGTAGAACTAGTGAAAGGTTATTTGCAGGTCCCGTTGCCGGAGAGAGCGAAGAGAAGTGCCAGTCTTGTGATGAACTGGGCAGTTTATCAGTGCCAGGTGTTGTTTTGCTGCTGGAACACAAGTTGGATGTGTGGCATGTTAAGGGCACTGATAATGTTTTGGCTGATTGTTTGTCACGGGAGGGTATGTTTGCAGGAGAACCCTCGCCGTTCAGTCAGTGTGTGTTTGAGAGTGGAGAAAAATTAGGCTTGCCCCTGTAGAGCAGCTGTCAAAAACAACATTAAAATTAAATAAAAAAATCACATAAAAACTTTTTCTTTTTGATAGTTAATTGTAAGTTGCCAATGTTATAGCTAAAGTCCTAAGTTGAACCTGTCTTTCACTTAGTAGGCTGGGCTCTGTGAAGCTCGCTCAAGGAGCATAGCAGGCTAAATTATACTATTGTGTTTGGGAGGGGTTGTAAGATTTTCTTTATGTTAATATGTTGTTTTATGTAAGAATTGAGCTTTGCATTTCATTTCTGGTGGAGTAGCTAGGTGTGACGGGTCTTGTCGGCATTCTGCCTTGTCAGATATGGTGCTCGCCTAATGTTGAGCGTCCCATATCTTGGGCGGGGTGTGACGTCTACCAGCGTTGGCAGAATCGCCTCTCGTTAGCCACTAGCGCTCGCCAGGGACATCGAAATGGGCTACAGTTATCCGAGAATGTTGTTCTTTCTTTCCTTGTAATTGCATTGTCACAGACAGTCCAGTGGTGGTCTTTGTTTTCGTCTGTGACAACAGGTTATATTTTATATCTACAGTAGTGATGATAGAACCATCGTGGGAAGGAGAAAGACTTTCAGAGCGAGAAGGTAGTAAGTGTCTGAGTCACGTGTGCATTCCTGCCTCTCGCTCGCCATTGGCCGGTGTGTCTGGCTGTGTCACGTGACATCTGCTGTCTTGTGACGTATCGGCCCGTGATTGGCCGACCATCGCGCCTTTGCGGGCTCCTGTGTAACTTGCCTCCTGCATGAGGGTCCACATGAGCTGTCCTCGTCAGGACAGGCTTGGCGCGCGTGCTTCTAACATCCCCTTGCATACTCTCTCCCGATCACCCCCTTTACCACTGTTTCTCTCTCTGAACTTCTTCTTTTCCATTACTTCTCGTCTTTATTCAATTACTTATCCCCTTGGGTTCGGAATACGGTTTCCATAGCCGGCCCATTGTATTGCATGCGCCGTCCTCAGAGATATTTACATGTACTTAGAATAGGTTTGAGGGTTCTTAGTTAGTATAGGTTAAGAACTTAGTGTGTCTCCATTATTGATTTAGTGTTTCTGCTCTTTTATTTAATGCTAGACTGGGATAAGGTTACTGTAGTCGTTGTCTCCGATGTGTGTACGGTTTGCCTATACCTACACGACTTCGACCGGTCCTGTGGTAGCCTGGGTTGTCTTTTCGGTTGCGTCCTTTGCGAGTGCAGCATTGTGTTGACTGAGGGTTTTGGCCTGTGCCAGTTCCACACTTTGCTGCCTCTTTGCTTGTCTTTTGAGGGTCGCCAGGATAGAACCAGATACTTGTGATCTGGATCTATCGAGAGAGCACCCTAGTCAATTAACGTAACTTAAAGGATGCAGTCTTAAGGACATCGCTTGGCTACGAACCTGTCTTGCTCAACCCCAGTTACTTACCTAGAGTATCCCAGCTAGATATTATTAATCGAGTAGACACTTGTTAGTATTTAATATAAGCTCTTTGATATGTACGCATTATTATTCACAGCATTTATTAGTCTAGGTTGTTGTTGAGCCGCACAACCATAGCAGACTGTTTCGTTGATGAGGAAGTACTTCTTTTAGTGTCGAGCATTGCTACCGTTGCGCATTTATAGTATTCTCGTGTCAGTTAACATTATATGTCCTATCTTTTGGTGTATTCGATTTACACGTGTGGTGTCCTGCCTCCTGCCTTTATATAGTTCAAGATTAGATACGAGCATCTTATGAGCATCAGACTTTCTTCAGAAGTTTCCAGGTCTATGCTGTAGGACTATATTTCACTTTCTTTCAGATAGGAGTGAAGAGTTTATTGTTGTTTAGAGTAACTGTATTAAAGCATCTTTTTATTGTATTAAATCTTGCAGTGATTTAATTGATCTTTCCATAGATTCCTTTTTATGCATTTTAACGTAACTTGCATCTTGTTTGTTATCAGGCTATAGCAGTGCCGGTTAGCCTGAAGTAGAGTACATTTATGCCCAGTTAAGGATACCCCGCTATCGCAGATTAACTCTGGAGGGTATAGGTGTTTTGTTCGCCGGCATATAAGTTCGAGGGTTTGGATCTAGCGTACCGCTGTTGCATAGTGCCCTATTACTAGTCCAATCATTAAGTGCCCTTGTTTTATTCATAGCCCCGGTCGTAACAATGTCAGTTCACGCTAATTGACGTAGGAGAAAATGAAAAAAGATCGCCTATGGAAAGGCACACTTAGGTAAGGCCCTGAACGATCTAAGAGTACGTCTAGAGGGACTAGTGTCATGGGCAGAATTTAGGAGTGCCCTAATTGAAGAATTTGGCCGAGAAACCTCCACCAGGAAGGCCAGAGACAAACTTAAGAGTCTGAAACTAGACGGCCAAAATGTGAGAGCCCTGAGGAGGGAAATCACGAAAAACGTCAAACTTGCGTATCCCCATATGGACCAAGAGAGCCAGGAAACAGAGATTAGAGAGATTATGATCCAAGCATGCCCTGTGGAAGTTAGAAGGCACTGCATTATCCATGAAGTGACTACCACTAAGGAGCTCATGGAGGTAATCAAGAAAATAATGGAAGCCCGAGAGTTAAAAGAGGAGAAAAAGAAAGGGGAGGAGGAGAACCCAAACAAAGGATATCCGAGAACAATGATCCGATGCTTTATATGCAGACAAACCGGACACCTAGCTAAGAACTGTTCCAACCGTTCCCAAACCCCAAACCCTAGATTTAATTCCAGGCCCGCACTTCCAAACGATCGACCCCTACCAAGGGGAACCGATCCAAACCAGGGAGGAATGCTTCAAGTAGAATATAGGGAGACAGAAACCCAGCCAAAAATCACGATGCCGGAAGGGGGAGAAAATTTTCCGTTAAACCTCACATAGAAAGGCGGTATAGTGAGGTCAACATATTAGAAAGACAAACGCCTTGTGAACCTATAGTAATAAATGGGAAAGCCGCAAACATGTTAATTGATACAGGGGCAAACAGAAGTTGTCTTTTGGAGAATTTGTGAGGGTTAGTCAGAAAGAGATCAGCCCCTTAAATCAAACTGGTATTCAGTTGTCAGGAGCCGGGGGTTAACCACTGACGATTCTAGGGAGAACTAATACGGTGGTGGTACAATGGAAAGGAATTAAATTCACCACAGATGTTTGTGTTCTATCAGGAAAGTCTAATAGCGGAGTCGATGGATATCTGGGAATAGATCTTATGAGTCAGTTGGGAGTAACTATACAGTGCGGGCCGAAAAACACGATGATCACCCTACGACCTCAAATAGTAGCTATCACAGGAAACACTCTATTCCCCCTAGATCTTGGAGAATGATAGAAATTCCTAAATCTCAAGGATTTTTGAACCTGATGCACAAAATCAAGTGAGAATATCTCCCACTTTTATTACTACCGATCAGAGGAAATTAGTTCTGGCTAACTTTGGCGATGACATGATTAGTTATCAAAAAGGGAAACTGTTAGGACAAGTTACACCTGCGCAACCCACCACTGTTGGAACTAATGGACCAGTTAACTTACCTGAGATCCCGAAACAATTAACGTCAGATCAAGCCACTACATTACATGAATTGCTCTGGACTTACCGAGACGTGTTTGCTCAAAATGAAGGGGACCACGGATCGGCTCGAACCCGACACACCCACGAGATACATACTCAAGGGCCCCCTATTAGACAACCTTATAGGCGACAAAATCCCATTATGAGACAGAAGGAAAAGGAGCAAGTAGAGGAGATGATCAAGCAAGGAATAGTAGTAGACTCCTACAGTCCGTGGTCATCTCCAGTAGTCCTGGTAAAAAAAAAAGATGGGTTCACTCGATTCTGTGTAGATTATAGAAAATTAAATGATGTCACCATCAAAGATGCACAACCCCTACCTCGTATTGATGACTCGCTAGAATCACTAAATAGGTCAACATGGTTTTCTACCCTAGACCTACAAAGTGGATACTGGCAGGTACCGGTTAGGGCAGAGGACCAGGAGAAAACCGCATTTGCCACGAGCGAAGGCAAACTCTATCAATTCACGGTCTTGCCCTTCGGAGTTTGTAATGGACCAGCCAGATTCACTAGAGTCAAGGACGAAGTACTGCAGGGATTAACCTGGAGAACCTGCTTAGCTTACCTGGATGATATTATAATTTTTTCAACTAGTTGGGAGGAACATATCAATCGACTACAAGAAGTATTAGAGAGAATCAGGGGGGCGGGACTTAAATTGAAGCCTTCCAAATGCCAATTAGGGGCCCGTGAGGTGGCATACCTAGGGCATGTAGTTTCAAAGAAAGGTATCCAACCAGACCCCCATAAAGTAAAATCTATTGCAGAAATTTCACCCCTTTCCTCTGTCAAAGAGATCCGAGCATTTCTGGGAATGGCATCCTATTATCGGAGGTTCATACCCAACTTCTCAAAAATTGCTCGCCCCATGACTAAGAGACTGGAAAAGGGGAGGAGGTTTGACTGGCATCAGGATGGTCAGATAGCTTTTTATGAACTGAAAAAAACAAAATTGACTTCTAACCCCATAGTTTGTCATCCGGATTTTACCAAGCCATTCCAACTATACACCGGTGCTTCCGATGAAGGGCTCGGGGCCGTATTGGCCCAGAAAGTGGACGGAAAAGAAGGCATAGTAGCGTGCGCTAGCCGGACGCTGAATAAGGGCGAGAAGAATTACAGCGTTACTAAAAAAGAATGCCTAGCTCTAGTGTGGGCTGTACAATATTTCCATTCATATTTAGCCGGGGTTCATTTCGAAGTTATCACAGATCACCATAGTTTGCAATGGCTCCGGAAGATGAAAACGGAAGACGGATTGTTTGTTAGGTGGAAGGGGATCCTGGAGGAATACTCCTTTGAAGTTAGACATAGACCAGGTAAATTACACACTAATGCCGATGGCCTATCTCAACTACCGGTAGCACCCGTCCAACACACTCAACCTAATAAGGAACATAATGATCCTATGTATGGCGACAAAGTAAAATATTCTGAGGGAGCCTGGAGGGATTCTAAACACCGGGTAGTATTAGATTATCTGGAGGCTAAACACATGATCCAAATTCTCCACGGACAAGAGGGAAGGGGGGCTCATTTGGGTCAGTCTAGAGTTTTTAAGCAATTTAACGAAAGATACTGGACCTCGAGAGCCGACAAAATTGTTAAAGAAGTTATCCAAAATTGTTTGGGATGTCAAAGGGGCAAAGATGGACGGGGACCTAAGCAGTCGCCCGGACACATTACGGCCGGTAAACCGGGGGAAAAGTTATCTGTGGACATTATGGGACCTCTACCCAGACAGACGAACAAAAGGTACATTCTAACCTGTATCGACGTCTTTTCCAAATATACGGTTGCTTGTGCCATTACGGACAAGAAAGCTGAAACTGTGGCTAGGGTCATCTTGGAGAAGGTCATTTTTGTATATGGCACCCCTGGATGCATTTTGAGTGATAGGGGAAACAAATTTAATAACGAAATCTGGCAACACTTGGGAGATACCTTGGGCTACCAGATCCAACACACCTCCCTGTATTATCCCCAGGGGAATGCGGTATGTGAAAGAAACCATAGGGTGGTAGCGAATTGTGTACGGGCTAGTCTGAGCTCACAAGGGGAAGAAGTAGTCCGAGGTTGGCCGGAACTTCTGCCAGTGATTATCTGGGGGATAAACACCACTGTTTGTAGAACTACTGGGTATTCTCCCTATGAGATTATTTTTGGAATCACGCCGAAACTGCCTCAAGAACGAATACTACCCTATCCTATTCATTCCACCAAATATTCCCAACCAGAACAATATTTGAGGAAACAAGGGGAGCGACGGTAGCAAGTCCATGACCGTATTACACAGCAACAGCCCAAGAAACTTACTCTAAATAATCCATATTACTGGGGGGAATATATTCTGGTGAAGAGACATGATCCCACCCGAGCTGGTAAGCTGGAAGAGAAATACGAGGGTCCCTTCAAGTTTGTGGAGGTAAACGGGCCATATCAGGTGTTGTACTTGCATAATAGAGGTATTTTGTCGACTACCCATATCTGTCATACCAAACGGTACGAAGGTATTTTACCGCCAGACCTGAGGGAGTGGAGTAGTGAGGAAGAAAGTGAGGAGGAGATAGAATTTGGGGCTGGTGATCCTAGTACTTTCTCGGCTCGACCTAATGCTGAGGGTCCTAATCTGAGAAGGAATTATACCGAGGACTCTCCGTTCTGGTGGTCTGTTAGTCGCAAGCCAAACGAGAGTTTCCCTGAGTTCGGGCAAGAGGGGAATGGGGGAGACGAAGAGACTACGACAAGTGGGGAAAGAGATTACTGTGAACATACCGATGATGAAAAGTCTACGGTCCCCAACAGCGAAGTTTCAGATCTCCCGAGAGATTTCAACAAGACTCTAAGTAGTGAGGAAGAGTGTTTCCGAACCGAGGGAAAAGAGAAAGACGTATTTCTTGAAGATAAAAACTCACTCGGCTCTCCTTCAATTAAATTCAATGAATCAAAGGAAAATCGCATGACTAACTTCCCGGGTAAAAGTCCAGCCAAAGCATCTAAGCCCATGGGCCCCGCAGAAACCATTACCCGCAGTGGTAGAATTAGCCGTCCACCAATCAGGTACCCAGACGAGGGTATAAATAGGATCCCCGAGGCGCGTGCCTGCCAGTTGAAAGGCACCATGCCTCTCCCCTCTGACCCTCAGTACTGGCTCCGCCGACTAATAGCCCTAGTCGGTGAGAAAGGACAGAGAGTAAATACTACCCGAGCATTCAAGCAACTCCTCAGTCAACCCGGGCAAGTCCTATTGGCTAAAACTGCAGTTGGAAATAAAAACTCCAGCACTCCAGTTACACAGATGCATTTGTGAGCACAGTGGACTGGTGGATTGGCAGAGTGATGGCCGGGATTTCAGAGGAACGGTATTACGGCGATCAGGAGCTCGCCTTAATTTCGCAGGGAATGACAAAGTAAAAAGGCCATCCACCAATCAGCACGCCCCCTTTTACCTTCTCTCTTCATCAGCTGAGTTTGACACTTCGGGCTCACGTCATAAACATGCCACACCTTCCCGGCCGACCAATCAGAAGCCTCCATTTTCGGAGCGCATGGCTACGTGTACTGCCACACCTTTAAACTCTCTCTCGCTCTCTTCACCGGCCATTTCCTCTGATTGCAATGGGTCTAATATATCAGTGCCAGCCCTATACTCCCGTAAGCCACTAAAAGACATTTGCAACCAGCTTCCAGGAACATATTATGAAGAGAAAAGAGTGGAGGCGAGGCGAGAGAGAATTCAAGACGCGCAGGTGGCCGAGCGGCCGGCTCAGCCAATCACAGCGCCGGAGAGCGGGAGGCGTGACTATATTAAGGGGGTGGGGGAGGCTGTAGCGGTCATTCACCTCTCCTGAACCCACTGGGTGTGCTTCTTGCAACCCACTTCCTCTCTCTCGCTTGGGCACCAAAGGGAACTCGGAACCACTTATTCCAGCCACCCAGCCCTCACCAAATGTTCCAGTAAAGACCACCTCAGGCCTAGAATCGCTCTCACCTACTAGGCGGATACACCTTCAGTATCCGGCCGCCTGTCGTCACATCGCTGGCTTGCATACTTACAGCCAAGCGATTCAAGAGGGACGACAGATAGTAGACGGGAGCGAGAATTTCCAGAAGAGCTATTGGCCAGCTCTGAGGTGGTGAAATTGTTCCAGTACACACCTAGCAGTATACCATAAATATATATTTTTAAAGGACCCATATTGGGCCCGAACCAGACTTAAAGAAAGAGAGAAAATGCATGACTAACCCAGTGGTTCCATAATAATTGATGTGTTCTTATAGGACAAACTAAAGAGAAAAGATACTAGACTTTTGTTGATAAATAAAATTATGATGTGTTAAGAGGGAAATAGTTATTCTTGTTAGAGAAGGCTCCATGCCGATTAGTTATAGCTAGTATAGGATCTGCTAGGACAGCACATAGATATTAATAGTAAAGTAAAAGGGAATAATTGGATAGACACGCAACTATAAGGCTCAGGGGAATAAATAATAGTTGCCATTAGACTAGCTTTAGTTTGAGAAATAGGTAGGAAGGACACTAGTCCGTATGATCAGCGAAATCTTTGGTTATAAAGGAAACATCAACTGTTATCATAGTTAAAGGAATATTCGGTCAGTGTTAAGCGTTACGGGTGTTAAGTCCAGGATAATATTGTAATCATAAGAATCTATGTAAAAGGATAAAAGCGGAGAACTTTGTCCATGTAGCGTTATTTAGGTGCTGCTTACATTAGGTTATGAATTATTATTGACCAGGTGATATATGTGAATATAAATTGTTTGTAATAGGATCACGCGTATATATAATCCAAGAGTATTCAGATAAGGCAATTGAGGTAACTTGTAACAACGCCCTGGTCATTTAGAAGAAATGTATTGTATGAAGTAACAAGGATATTATATAATCAAAGAGTATTTAGAAGGGCAATTGAGGTAAAATTGTAACTACGCCCTTGTCATATGAGTAAATGTATTGTATATGGTTAAGAGGATATATTAATTGAAAGGTCATAATATGTAGTAACGCCTTGGTCTCTGGAGTAGACATAGTAGGCCCGGTTAAAGTATATAATTTCGAAGTTTAGTTTAGAAATATAACCCTTGTTTAGATAAGTGAATAAAGGTATGATTCATTAATGCCCTGGTCTCTGGAGTAGACACAGCATGGCTCGGTAAAAACCATATTATTTTAGAAACTAATAACATGCCTTTGGATCGATGCCAACTTAAGTCAATACCTGAATATCGGGAATCCAAATAGGGAGTAACGGGAGTTCTCGGGTTCCAAAGTACAACCTATGTTGGGTCGACGTAATATTCAATCCGTGTCTTGAACTCATCTCGGCCCGAACAGAGAAACAGTTACTAGTGTAGTAGCAAGTTTGTTAAATAAAGTATACAAACTTCTAAATGACTGTCGATTTATCCCCCACTCTAGTAGTATATTCGAGATAGGAAAATCAGTACTACAATTATTATTATTATTATTATTATTATTATTATTATTATTATTATTAATCAGATATCACAAGTAAAACTGCAATTTTCACTTCATGGCAAGCAGTTCGTTAAGTACTTAGACATTGATTAATATTATATCATCTAAATCAGCACAGCACAAACTTCTGGTCACTCAAAATAAAATGGTTAGGTTCATGCTGAACCTAGGACCCAGATCACATGTTGGCCAGGAACAACTTCAGTCACTAGGTATGCTCAATGTCTCTGACAGGGCCAAACAAATCAGGCTCACTAATGCCTTCAAAATTTTCTATGACAGAGCTCCAGAGTATCTAAAGAATGATTTTGTTAAAGCAAATGAGAGGAGTGGACATAATACAAGAAACAGGATGTTTAATTTTAAGGTCCCAAGAATCCAAGGACAGGGTAAGCAAACATTCTTCTTCACTGCCATCAAAGACTGGAACGACCTACCCCAGTCAGTCCGTGAAAAGAGAACACTGTATTCCTTCAGACGTAGCCTGAAGGAACACCTGAACCGGACAGCTGCGAGAAGGGAGCACCAAGCTTATGTCTACTACTAAATACGAAATAAGAGATAGACAAACCAAACTGAAATGATTACTGATTACGGATTACTGATATTTACTATAGGATGTAAGGTATCTTAAAATAACCCCCTAGAAATACTTTCTCTAAAGTATCTATTTCTTTATCCTCCCCATTTCCCCAGCTAACCTAATCCCACAAGGACCCCAATGGAAATACGCCTAACGGCCTTATTGGGCTATCCTTAGTTGGAATTATGCAAGGCTGGTACATGTCATATTTGTAACATACTATGTGGTACCAACTCTGTAAATTGCTAACTGAATAAATATTATTATTATTATTATTATTATTATTATTATAACACTAACTCTGGATTTGGGGTAAGTATAGAAATAAATCTTTATGTGAGGTCTTAGACTCTAGCAAGCATATATTACATAAAACAATATTATTACCATCGAATTACACTATCATATCAGAGAGGCCTTAAATGTGCCCCAGCTTACAAGTATCCTTCTCTAGTACTTAGCTGCTAGTGTTTGTGTGTGAGGTGTATGTGTGTATGGCATCAAGCTACGTGACCACGAGTCGAAGCGGGTGATGGTGGATGGAATATGATTCCAAATGAAGCTACTACCTTTAAGCTCCTCAGTGGCCTAGTGGTTTAGGTGTTGGAGTGCTACACTACTGACCTGGATTCGAGCCCTGGCTGGGTCATATCACAAAAATATTAAATATATTAGGGCTCTACTTGGTTAATCAGAGAGGCCTTAAATGTGCCCCAGATTACAAGTATCCTTCTCTAGTACTTAGCTGCTAGTGATTGTGTGTGAGGTGTATGTGTGTATGGCATCAAGCTACGTGACCACGAGTCAGAGCAGGTGGTGGTGGATGGAATCTGATTCCAAACGAAGCCACTACTTTTAAGTTCCTCGGTGACCTAATAGTTAAAATGTTGGAGTGCTGCACTACTGGCCTGGGTTCGAGCCCTGGCTGGGTCATATCACAAAATATCAAATATCATGGAGATGGTCTGAAAAACACTTTGGAGTCAGATTTCCTGAGACATTTTATGGAATACAGACTGGTCTCCAGTGTTTGGAAATACAAACGTTAATGACGCATGGGTTGGCTTCAGAACCATCATCACAAACATCCTAGACGAAATAGCTCCTCTGAAAGACATACGAATTAAAGCAAGGTCAGACCCATGGATCAACAATGACATACTACTCCATCTGGAACATAGAGACAATCTGTTAAAAAGGCTAGTGAAACATAGACAGGATCAAGGTCTGAAATATGAGTTCAACAGGGCCGGGAATAAACTAAGTAGGAAAATAAAATCAGCGAAATCTAATTATTTCCACAGTAAGGCAGAGGAATATCAGAATAACCCAAATAAACTATGGAGTCACTTAAAAACAACAGGCTACAGCAACAAGGCAAGGGATTCGTCTAACATTAATATTGCTCTCAACATTAATGATCAGGTTTGCCACGATAAACGACAAATTTCAACCTACTTCAACTCCTTCTTCACCTCCATAGCAAACACACTTGCACAGAACCTACCTCAACCTCTCAATAAAAACACGACAACAACGGCCACATTTCGAAATTTCTACAGGGATAAACGCATACACCCGAACACATTAGGACTGCAAAATGTTACACCAAAATACACTCTTGACGAGCTCTCTAACCTAAATGTACATAAAAGCACAGGACCAGACAAAATTCCTGCCAAATTTCTACGAGATGGAGCCATTGGTATAGCAGGTCCCCTAACCCACATCATCAACCTGTCAATTAACACCAACACTACCTGCTGAACTGAAGGAAGCTATTGTAACCCCTCTATTCAAGAAAGGAAATAAACTAGATGTTGGCAACTACAGACCAGTTAGCATATTATGTATTGTATCTAAAATCCTTGAAAGAGCTGTATACACCCAAATTGAACACTACCTCAAAGAAAATTATCTATTCTATAAGTTTCAATCAGGTTTCAGATGCATGTACTCGACAGACTTCTGTCTCATCCACTTAACAGATCACATTCGTAAAGAAATGTCTAAAGGTAACTACACCGGTATGGTTCTTCTTGATCTACAAAAAGCGTTTGATACAGTAGACCATGATATCCTCTGTAATAAACTACAAACAATGGGCATTGGGTCAGTGAACTGGTTTAAATCTTATCTTAGTGGTAGAATGCAAAGAGTCAAAATTGATGATAATATATCTGATCCTATGCCAATTAACTGTGGTGTCCCGCAGGGAAGCATCCTTGGTCCCTTATTCTTTCTCTGTTATGTGAACGACATTGAACTGAGCGTCTCGTGTAAATAATTACTGTATGCTGACGATAGCGTGCTTCTGGTTTCAGGAAAAGACCCAATAAGTATTGCCGCTTCACTTTCCAAAGAACTAGAATCATGTAGTGATTGGCTAGTGGACAACAGACTATCTCTTCACCTGGGCAAGACGGAATCCATCTTATGTGGAACAAAACGCAAACTGAAAGACATTGTGGGCTTCTCGGTCAACTGTAATGATATTCCTATGACAACAGTGTCACAAGTTAAATATCTCGGACTAAAACTGGACTCGACTTTGTCAGGTGAAACAATTTTGGAATCTATCCTGAGTAAGTGTAGAGCACGGATAAAATACCTGTACAGACAAGTGGGATGCTTAGCAGCGGTGACCAAAAAGACCCTTTGCCAAGCGCTTGTTCAATGTCATTTTGACTATTCTGTGTCATCCTGGTACTCTGCATCATCTAAATCAGCACAGCACAAACTTCAGGTCACTCAAAATAAAATGGTTCGGTTCATGCTGAACCTAGGACACAGATCGAATGTTGGCCAGGAACAACTTCAGTCACTTGGTATGCTCAATGTCTCTGACAGGGCCAAACAAATCAGGCTCACTAATGCCTTCAAGATATTCTATGACAGAGCTCCAGAGTATCTAAAGAATGATTTTGTTAAAGCAAATGAGAGGAGTGGACATAATACAAGAAACAGGATGTTTAATTTTACGGTCCCGAGAATCCAAGGACAGGGTAAGCAAACATTCTTCTTCACTGCCATCAAAGACTGGAACGACCTACCCCAGTCAGTCCGTGAAAAGAGAACACTGTATTCCTTCAGACGTAGCCTGATGGAGCACCTGAACCGGACAACTGCGAGAAGGGAGCACCAAGCTTATGTCTACTACTAAATACGACATAGAGATAGGCAAAACAAACTGAAATGATTACTGATTACGGATTACTGATATATACTATAGGATGTAAGGTATCTTAAAATAACCCCCTAGAAATACTTTCTCTAAAGTATCTATTTCTCTTATCCTCCACTTTTACCCAGCTAACCTAATCCCACAAGGACCCCAATGGAAATACGCCTAACGGCCTTATTGGGCTATCCTTAGTTGGAATTATGCAAGGCTGGTACATGTCATATTTGTAACATATTATGTGGTACCAACTCTGTAAAATGCTAACTGAATAAATATTATTATTATTATTATTATTATTATTATTATTATTACACAATTTATCTTTATTTGCCCGTGTGTGTTTACTGAATATACGTTCTCCTTGAATTCTTGACCGTGTAGGACGGGTAACTTATCTAAATAACTTTAGCAAATAGTTTCACGTCATCTTGTTCTTGTCCTTTTTAGGGGTACTCGCTCTCGGGCTGCTCTCGGGCAGCATGATATGCAGGGGTTGTGCAGGGGAATTATGAGCAAGGGATAGGTTCGGGTCAAGGATTAGGGAGATAATGAGTAGTGATCCTATTTCTAAAGGAATGAAGAGTGGGGCTATTAACTAAGTGAGATGGGAGGTGATTCCACTCTTGGATGCTGCAGGGAAAAAATGAATGTCTGAATATGTCCGTGCTTGCCTGATATGTGTGGTATTTTAAGTTGTGGATGCTTCTCGTAAATCGTATGTTTGTAGGGTGTAAATATGTATATTTTTATCTATGTCCGCTAGATTGTTTGTGATTTGTATAACATTTGTTGTCTGTGTATTTGTCTTCTTGTTACAAGGGGGTCTAGTATAATGTCTTGTTTGAGCAAGGTGACTGATGTAGTATGTCTGTAATCACGTTTGATCCATCTTGCAGCTTTGTTTTGTATGGCCTCTAATTTATTGATATTATTGTGAGTGTGTGGATCCCAGACGGTGTCGCAGTATTCTAAGTGTGGCCGAACTAGTGATTTGAAAGCTTGAATTTTTATGTTTGCGTTACACTTTGTGAGATTCCCGCGAAGGAAGCCCTGCAGGGCCCTATTGGCTTTTGCTCTGACACTGCTCGTGTGTGTGGTCCACCTCATGTCCGCTGAGATGTGGACCCCTAAATATTTGTGGGAGGGAACGGTATCTAAAGGAGTATTGTGAAGTTTGTAAGGGAATGGGATGGTTTTACTGGAACGGGTGAAGAAAATATGGTGGCACTTGTCAGGTACGTCTGAATGTCATCTGCCACTTGGCTTCCCACTGTTCAAGCGCAGTTAAGTTGTCTTCTAGTCGGAGGCAATCGTCCCTATTGATAATTGGTCGGTAAACTAAGCTATCGTCTGCTAAAAGTCTAGTAGTAGAAGTACGAGATAGTGGAAGGTCATTAATATATGAAAGGAAAAGTAGGGGGCCCAAGACCGTGTCCTTGTGGAACCCCAGAAGTTACAGATACAGAAGAAGAATGACAGCCCTCGAGAACAACACGTTGCTCACGATTAGTTAGAAAAGTCTTAAGCCAGTGAAGAAGTGGTCCTCGGATGCCATAATAATCTAATTTAGCTAGAAGCCTCTGGTGTGGGACTTTGTCGAAGGCTTTGGCAAAGTAAAGTATTATGGCGTCTACTTGTCTAATTTTGGGGTCATTAAGGGATCGGGAAATGTCGTGTGGGGTCACCAGTAGCTGAGTTTTGCACGACCTCTTAGGTCGAAAGCCGTGCTGTGCATCAGTAAGTATATTTAACCTATCCAAATGGTCCATAATACTCTATGTCGGTGGAGGATATGTTCTAAAATTTTGCAGGGAACTGAGGTAATTGAAACGGGTCTATAGTTGACAGGGAGGGTTCTGTCTCCGGATTTGAAAATTGGTGTCACGTTCGCCAAAAGCCAGTCATTGGGAAGTTCTCCGGTGTCTATAGTCTGCGAGAATATAACCTGCAGGATAGGAGCAAGAATAGCAGCATTCCCCTTAAGTATCCTGCAGGGTATATTGTCTGGTCCAGTTGCTTTGTCAGTGTCTACCTCAGATAAAAGTTTCTCGATTCCACGGGTGTGTAAAGTCAGTGGAGGTATAGGTGGGTGTGGTGATGGTGACAGTTCCGGCAAGTCTGCATATTCTTGTGTAAATACTGACTGGAACTGTGAATTAAGTGCATGTGCTTTATCTTGTGGGAGTGTGACCAGGGAATCGTTGTGTTGTAATGTTGTTATGCCAGTCGAGTCTTGTTTGCGTGCTTTGAAGAAGCTGTAGTTTTTTTTTGTGATTTTGCATGTTGTTTGTGAGGAAAGTGGTTGTGTAGTTAGTTTCTGCTTGTTTAATTTCTCGTTGTAATGTTTTTGGGTATTTTTGTAGTGTTCCCAGTGTTCTGTATTGTTGTTGTTGTTGTTGTTGTCTTGTATGCTATTACCTTGTTTCTATGTAGTCTGCTTAATTGTCTATTGAACCATGATGGAGACTGGTTACATGTAACAGTTTTCTTGGGTATGTGTTTGTCCATTGTGTCATGAATAAAGTCACGAAGTCTAGTCCAGTTAACCTCAACAGTATTAGTCATTGGGTTGTTGTCAAGGAAGATGTCTCTAAAGTTAGCTAAGTCCTTGGAGATGGCTTCCATGTCAGCTCTGTTGTACTGGTATATCTTTCTGGGTAGTTGTTTTTGTATGTTAGGTTTAATGTTTGCGTCAACGAGTACCATGTCGTGATCACTAAGCCCCGGCAAGACCTGTGTTCGTGTTATAAGTGAGGTGTTGTTCGTAAGGAACAAGTCTAGTATGTTGGATGTGACCCCATGTCTTGTGGTAGGATTATTCCTTGTTACACTAACTTGTGTACGTGTTGGTTCAAGTACTGTTTGTGAGAGTGAGTGGGTGTTGATTATGTCAATAAATGTTTCATGTAATGATCTTCTGTCAGTCTGTGGCAATATAATTTCGCTGCCATGGTTCTCATTCTCCAGTGTCGCGTATGATGTCCAGTTAATGTCCGGTAAGTTGAAGTCTCCAGCCATCCATATATTTTTGGAGGGGTCAATTTTAGATAAACATTCGTCAAGGGACTGCAGGTATTCTACGTTAGAATTAGGGGCCCGGTAAAATGATCCTATATATAATGTCCTGCAGCCCTCTATCTCTGCTTTAATCCATATAATTTCTGAGTCCGCGCTAAGTTCGGTGGCTAGTGTCGCAACTAGTCCTGGCTTTGTCGCTATCAAAACTCCGCCATGGTCTCCGTCCTGTCTGTCTTTCCTGTGTAGAGTCATTTTATAGGGACTGTCCATCGGGAAGACTTCATTGTCCAATATGTCAGGGTTGAGCCATGTCTCTGTCCCTATAATAATGTCAGGGTCATAGGTGTCTAGGGTGTGGTGAAAAGCGGCTCGTTTGTTGATTATGCTGTGGAAATTGATGATAAGTGCTCTGAGCTTGGAGGGTTCCTTTATGAGGGAGTTTTCGGTGGAGGCTGTGGTAGAGGAGGGACTAAAGGCAATAGGGAAGTTGGGTGGTGTTATGGGTGTTATGGATAAATGGGGTTTATGGGTAGGATGGTTTGGAGTAGAATGATTTGGTTGATGTGGTGTCAGGGAAGTCAGGTCATGTGGTCCGTTATGTGTGGGGGAGGAAAAGTCTAAGTCTTGCCTAAGTGTAAGAGGGGTGTTAGCTAAAGGGGAGATAAGGTGATTCGGTGGTGTTGATAGTCGCAGAGGGGAAAGTGTAAATTCGGGGATGCTAAATCTATTGGAAGTGGGTATAGGGTTATGGGAAAGGGAAGCACTGTAGTTCGGGGCTCCACAATCCCAGCAGATCCATGATGTTAGAGTGTCTAAGTTATAGCCAACTATCAAATATCTTCAGTTATATTGATGCCAATGTCCAACTATAGCAATATATTAGATAGGGGATGACAAGGACAGAGTCGTGTGTTGTATTTTCCTAAAGGAATGCAAAGGTTGCACAGGTAGGGACTCGTAAATAGAGACAGATTTACGTTAATTTTGTTAACGTGATTTTCCGGGTGTATGGGGAGATATCAACGATTTATTTATAACAGTTTTAGAGGGGGATTTATTTAAGGTGTCACTATTGGGAATTTGCACTGTGGAAGGTCTCGAACCACTTCCTTTAATTATCGTCGTAACTGGAAACTTCTTCTCAGGCAATCTCGAACCCCATCCTTTAATATGTGTAGAGGTGAGTATCATCTTGGTGGAAGGTCTTGAACCACTTCATTAAATTTGCGTAAAGGTGAGGAGAGGTGCCTGAAAATGCTTGACCAAGTCATCAACTTCAGACATCAATGTCTGTGAGCGGACTGATCGGCAGGAGTTATCGGCTAGCAGACCCAAGACCGGAGGCTGGAGTGGAGTTACAACTTTTAATCGGAGAGGATCATTACTACAGTTTTGTGCATGCTGGATTTGTGAGGAGCAACAATATACTTTTGATGCCCACCATATACAGATATGTTATGAGCGGGTCTTATCAGTCCAAGGAAGAAAGCACCCAAGTTGAAATGGTCACAGTCCTTAAAATTGCTGTGGACAATTTGGATACCCAGATTCGGCATGAGAAAGTTGGGGTCCCTGAAAATAAAGATGTCTGCCTTATGGGAGTTGGACCATATTGGGCTTAGGGCTGACGAGACTGATAAATTATCACGAGAGGGCCTTGAAAGATTTAGTAAGACTGTTGAGGTTTGTGATGAACAGGGACGATACATTGTGAGGTTACCATGGAAGTCCAACATTCATTTATTACCTGATAATTTTAAGTTAGCTTTGGGGAGACTCTGTGGTCTTCGTAAGTTCTCGGTGGATATTCAATATTGTCTGCAGTATGGTAGGGTCTAGCAGGATCAACTGGATAGAGGATTGATCGAGGTGGTGCACAACAGAGATACCAAGGAGGACCCATGCCACTACTTAGCCCATCACAGAGTTAAAAAGGATAGCGCTACTACCCCAGTGAGAATTGTGTTTGATTGCTCCGCGAATGTGCACAGATTCACTCAGTCTCAATGATTGCCTTGAGACAGGACCCTCTTTGGTGAACGACTTGGCCCAGATTCTTCTTCGCTTTAGATTGAATGAATTTGCATGGGTAAGCGATATCGAGAAGGCCATTTTAATGATAGGTTTCAATAAGAGTGACAGAGATGCTACCAGATTCCTTTGGCCAGTTAACCCTTTAGACGTAAGTAATCCTAATACGATTTATAAATTTACCTCTGTACTTTTTGGAGCAACTTGCTCACAGTATCTATTATATGCTACAATTCGCTGTCATCTATCGCGCATTAAGGAAGATTCTGAACTGATAGAACGGTTGATCCATGGACTATATATAGACAATCTTCAGTGTACTTCTGACAGTGAACAAGGCCTACTTCGAGAAAGTTGGAGAGCACAGAGTATCTTCACAAGGGCCAACCTTTTCCTGAGAGAGTGGGTGTCAAATAGCAAAGAGATACAGGAAGCTGCACAGATCAATGGCGTGGCTGCTGAAAATCAGGAAAGGGTGAGAGTCCTACAGTTGATGTGGCTAACTGAAGAGGATGTAATAGCTTACCCAGTAAGGTTGGAGGTACCAAGTGCCTTCACCAAAAGGGAAGCCTTAAGTATCACCACCAGCCTGTTTGATCCAATTGGAGCTTTGTTACCTATAACCATTCGGGCACATCTCTTTATGAAGGACTTGTGGCGACTTAAGTGTGGATAGGATGATCCGATTACAGCCGAATTACAGAATCCATGGCGTGAAATTTATTGTGATTGATTGAAGTGTACAGAGGTCTCATTTTCTCACAGTCACGTTTGGGAGGGAATTTACTTTACATTTCTTCAGTGATGCTAGTTCTGTGGCTTATGGAGCGGCTGCCTATCTGTTAAGTGGAGATACCAGTAGATTATAAATGGCTAAAGCTAAGGTAGCTCCTATTAAAGGATTGACCATCCCTAAGATGGAACTGACGGCAGCACTGGTAGCGGCTAATCTGGAAAAATTTATTAAGGAGGCCTACGCCAACAAGCTGGATATTGTTTCGACCCACATTATGGTCGGATAGCCAGATCGCATTACACTAGGTGACAGGTAAGACATTGTTGCCAATCTATATGCGAAATCGGGTAGATCAAGTTAATATTCTAGTCACTGATGCCCGTTTTCATTATGCCTTCTCTAAGGGTAATCCGAGTGATCTGATCACAAGGGGGATATCTGCAGGTACCCTTGTTGATTCTGTGTTGTGGTGTTGTGGTCTTGGCTACCACACCATGATTCTTGGCCCACAGATAATATCACTGGTATTAATATGATAATGGATCCTGAAGTAGCCATTGCTCCTGTTGAGCATCCTGCCATGTTTCAATGGGATAGGTACAGTAGCTATACTGCATTGGTAAATGTAATGGCTTGGATATTGAGGTATATAAAGATCCTAAGAGCCAAGACGAAGAAAAGACAACTGGCTATGGTACCACATCTCGAGTTAAAAGAGATAGCAACTGCCGAATTGAAGCTTGTGGAATTAGCCCAGAGGGAAAGTTATCCGCAAGAGTATCGCCATTTATGTAGTAATACAGGGACACCTACTAACCAAGTGAAACAATTGGGCCTCTTCCTGGATAAGGGTGTTGTGCGGTGTAGAAGCAGGTTACAGAGTGCCAAGATACCAGAGTCTACTAATAGTCTTGTTCTTTTGCCAAACCAGCATAGATTAATGTTCCTTTATATAGTGTATACTCACAGGTTGTGTCATCATAATGGCGTAGGATATATAGTGGCTTATTTAAAGGGTAGGTGGTGGATCCCGAAAATGAGGCAATGTGTAAAGCGTGCAATTAGAAATTGTATACCTTGTAAAAGGCTACAGGGATTCAACTACCGTACAGTGCCTCTACCTCCACTGCCAGAGTTCAGGGTCCATAAGTTGGAACCCTTTCAGGCAACTGGTGCAGATTATACTGGTGCAGTGACTGTTAAAAGAGCCAAAGATATATGGCGTAAGATGTATATTATCCTCTTCACTTGTGCTGTGACTCGTGCGATACATTTAGAAGTCGTGGCTAATTTGTCAAGCGAGTCCTTTCTCCACGCACTGAGGAAGTTCAGTGGCAGACAAGGTTTTCCACAGTTAATACTAAGTGACAATGCGACAACCTTCACTAGTGGAGAGCGTACCCTGAAAGAGATTACGGATGGTCCGAGTCTTAAGACGTCTTTGAAAGAAATTAAGTGTGAATGTTGGTGTATACCTGCGAGAGCCCCTTGGTTTGGTGCCATTTGGGAGAGACTTATTGGAGTGGTAAAGGCTGGTATTAAAAAGGTTCTGGGTCGGGCAGTCATTACTGTGGAGGAATTGCATACAATTCTCATTGAATTAGAAGCATCAGTGAATGATAGACTTTTAGCCTATGTATCAGGTGCCCTCTATGAGCCTCAGCCCATCACACCATCACAGTTAATAGCAGGTAGAAGATTACGATCGTTTCCCATTCCAGAGGTTAAGGAAGATAACCTAAGGGCGGCTAAGGGATGGGGAATGGTCATTAATGGAGAGCTTAACACATAGATTCCAATATACTTAAAAGCTATCAAATGATCCTTGGAGACGCTGGACTTCGGATTATGTGCTGTCCCTCAGGGAGGAAGTTAGACCTCGAGGATTCACTAGAGGACTTCCCCCACCACAGGTGGGAGATGTTGTACTTATCCAAGATGAAGGACCGAGGATGTTGTGGAACCTTGGAAGAATTACTCATCTGCTTACTGGAGTCAACGGACAAGTTCGGGTTGCAAGACTGAAGACTGCCAATGGAACTACTACTCATCCAATTATAAAGTTGTATCCAATCGAAGGTGTTATTACTCCTTCTTTGGTCGAGAACTCCACAAACAATCCTGATCCACCAATTCAACCCGAGGGGGATGACGTCCCACCTTCTGGACGTCCTTCGCGGCGGGCTGCATTGGGGTCTATCCAGTTGTAGGATACAACATGATTGAGGAAGGACTTTTGTAAATACTGTAAAATAATAGATTCTGTTGCTGGGAGTATATCGTAACTCATAGCTGTAAGCTATAGTACGATATCTATTTGATTTGTAATTTTTGTACTTCTTAACTGTAAAGTACTGTACGATAGCCATTTCATTTATACATTTCATGGTTTCTTATTTCCTTTATTTGTGAGATGCGACGAGAGGAGAATGAGCCAACACTTCGTCCCACGCCATCAACAATCTCAGCCGCCACTTCAACCCCGCCGTCTCGTATTGCGAGCATACGAGAAGGCAATAGCTGCAATATCAGTCGGCAGCAACATGGCGGCAAACGGCGTCGAAAACAAGATGGCGGACCACCGCACCAGGTAGCGAGCGTATCCAGATACGTAGTGGAAGGAGGCTCGAGAGAAAATGTACCGGACAGGGGAAACCATTTTAATCTGCCCAAACTATAGGTTTGACTCCTGTAAGGAGATAAAGAAAACCTAATATTTAGTAGTGGCCCCGTAATCATTGACGAACATGCCTATTACATAAGGCATCCTCTTCAAACACTAATCCGCCGTAGTTTGAATCTACCGCGCAGAGCATTTAAAAACTGAGGAGCCTTCATCATGAGCGCATGCGACCTCACTCATGGCTTCAGTCATTATGAATTGGGTTCTCACTACGAAAAAACTTCGTAAAAAATAAAAACAAAAAGAAAATAAGAATAACTATCTAATAAGCTTTCCATCATATCGTGGATGTACTTGTGTGGATTTCTGACCAGACGCTGATTCAGGCGTCATTCTTCCTTCACTGACATATCAAGTAAACCAAAATCCTTAATACATCAACGAATGGGAAGGGGATGGTCGGGAGGGCCCCAGTCGTCAATGATTACGGGGCCACTACTAAATATTAGGTTTTCTTTATCTCCTTACAGGAGTCAAACCTATAATTTATTAGTGGCCCCTCCATCATTGACGAACATGCCTGATTTCTAAGACTGGAGGGGGACATTCGTAATCATATCATAACTCTAGAACAGCAGATAATCAAACAACCACATAGTATTCTTACTCTTGTAAAAAAGAGATATTCGGGTGCATAAACTTTATACAGCCTAAATCTTCAAAAAGGGGTACAAGCAGGAGCGTGCTTCAAAGAAGCCTGCTTGAAAAAGGGTTAACTCTGAGACTCTGTACACAGATCTGCTAGTTAAGAAGGCACCCAACTTAAAGTAAGTGGTGAAAACTAAAAACTTAGAAGTTTACATGTGCACATATAAACCCCATTAACTAGTGGATATATTCCTAAAAATATAACCAAACATAAATGAATTCTTGTACATTCATAGAAGTACTGAACTCGTGTACTTATGGAGAAGTAATTACTTCAAAAGTAAAAGTCGTAGTTGCAACTACCGAGATTTCTCAAAAATCTATTGCTTCACAGCCAAAGCTACTTACAACAAGAATTGTTGTAACACTACTATTGGCCTTTAGCACAATTTCCTGCAATAAATACTACAGAGAAATTTTATAAAACAATGCCTACAAACAGTATCCCAGCTCGTATGTTCCGAACACATACTCCGGAGGGGTCTAGGGTGTCCTATGTCACACTGACTGCACCCTCCCCCCCCCCCTTTTTCTTGAAATTAAACAAAACGTGACTAAAAGGGCCACCTAGACCCTCTGCCGTAAAGCTATACATGGCAAGGAAGGTTTGTCCAGAGCTACTGAAAGGCATCGCGTCAAAAAACTCCTGATTAGAGGCCCACAACTGTGTGGACTTAATAACTTCCACCGAAAGATTATTTAAGGAAACGTAAAGAGGCTGTCCCCTTGCGTAAATCGTGGGTCTTACCCACAACGCCGGGATTCTTCTCTTTAAAGTCCTTGACCAAGAGAGAAGCCAGTGTACGCTCCATCAAGCGTTCACCCGGACTTGCGACCCATAAAGCACCCTGGTGATTTAGAGGTGCCACTCTTAAATATTTGGTTAGAGCTTGCACTGGGCAAAAAAGATGGTGCACCTTTCCCCTTTTTAACGCCGGCACCGTGAACTCTGAAAACACGTGTTCACTGTGCTCATTCTTGGCTAAGAATCCTGGGGAAGGTGCAATGTGAATACACTCATGAAGCCTATCAAACCTCAGGCAAATAGGTGTGTTGCTCATCGCCGCCAGCTCAGATACTCTGTTCCCGGTAGCCAAAGCCATAAGGAATACTGCCCTTTTGTAAAATCTGCAGTCTTTGGTACATACGGGAACGAGAATAACTACGATGCTTTGTCCAGAGACCATGTAGGCCTGAGCTGACGGGGAGGTGGGCGGAGTTTAAAACCTGCCCTCATAAATCAATTTCAGATAAATGTTTCTGCATGAACAGATACATTAAATAATTAACAACCAACGCCACCGAGGGCACAGTTTGGTTTGATCTAAGAATCCAAGACATAAAAGCTTGCCAATGCGATTGAAACTGTCGCTTTGTAGACTGGGTATATTGATTCGTGAATATCTTGGTCACGTCGCTACCATATGGTGCTAGCCACTTGGCCTCCTGAATGTCCATAATGAACAAGTCCGCGAGGTTTCTAGGTTGTCAATTGTGTTCTAAGTGGAACAACCCGACCGGGAGTGACACTGGGTGCGGGCACCACGTGTACAAATGCTGGTACCAAACTGCACCGGCCACAGGGGCGCGATTAGCGAGACTACGCCTCGCTAATCCTGTAGTTTGTTGACTACGTGGCACATTAGAGACGCGTCTGGCGGCGGAAAATAGATAAAAGGAACTCAACCTGTTCTCGTCCGTCATCAGAGCGTCAGGTCCGCCCGCCGGCGTTATCGTCCGGCGGGTGAGGTACAGTGGGAGTTTGCAAGTCTTCTCAGACGCAAACAAATCCACTTGTGGATGGTCATGCTCTGCACACGCAAGAGCGCCCATTCCACTGAAGTGCTTTGTCTCTGAGACAGAGCGTCTGCCCAGACGTTTGCAACGCCTGGGAGATAAGATACGTGAAGATGAATGTTCAGCCTGTTGGCTAGTATAAAAATCTTTTCTGACACGTTTAGCCACTTCCGAGATCTTATTGACCCTTGTTTCTGAATACAGTGAACCACATTCAGATTGTCCATTCTGAAGGCCACCGACTAGCCCCGTAAAGCAGAGCCGTGAGCCTAAAGGACAGATAAGGGGACTAGAAAGTCTTTGACATTGATGTGGAAGATTTCTAAATGGGACCAAAACCTTTGACCCTGATGCCCGAGGTTTGACTACAAGCCCCAACCTATCGTGCCTGACGCATCCATGTCCACCCATACCGACGGCGGAGGAGAGGTTCATGACATGACTGCGTGCAACCTTTCTCTCGTCGCCCAAACCGCTAGTAAGTTGTGTAATAACGTTGGGATAGGCCATACTATCCCCGCCGGTAATAGTGGGATAAATGTGTTGCCCTCCAAGATTAAACGTTAGACTTTCAACCGGCCCAACTTCACAGTTAGCTGAACCCCGTTGAGAGAACCGACTAGAGATTCCCAAAGTTTCTGTGTCGTATTCAGACTGTGGAGAAACATAAACAGTTTTTGCGAAATCTGTTTCGAGTGTCCACACTCTGACTCAGAGTGAGAGAAGCTGTGTCCTCGACCAGCCCTATCCCCTGAAATACTCGTGGGGGAACAAGGGTTTGACTTTTACTAAGTTGACCTTGAATCCTAGAGATATGAGATGGTTTAACGTAACGTAGACATGACTGATGCGTAACTTTTCTGTTTCTGCCACCACCAGTTAGTCGCCCAGATACCACCAGACCCTGATCCCTTGTTCTAACAAGGGCATCAGGGCTTGCGGGGACCTTGCTTGAATGCTTGTGCCAAATTGAAAACAGTCTTCCAAACTGCTGGTGAAATCAAAGAAGGAATTAGAACTGGAGACAGAACTACTTGGCTTGCAATACGGTCAAGAAGTTTCTTCACTAAGAACATCCTCAGATCCTGCCTTGCTCGAACTGCCTCTAATAAGGCCGTCCGAATATCTCCTAAAGACTTGGATGGAAGTCTGGAGAAGCAAGCGCCGGGAAAATTCAATGGCTTTCCTGACTTCCGCGGCTTCTATTGCCTGAGAAGAGCGTAACAGAGACTTTGTTACTTGCTGGGAACCATATATTGCGAAAACAGTTTAAACGCTTTTCCTCTTAACCTAAACTCGCGGTCTAGGTAAGCTGGGGAAGGCGTGCTAATGGCAGCCAAGCAGAGGGGACTCCGCCGGCACCAAAAACCGGAAGAGAGAACCAAGAATGGCGTTCTGGAGGGATTTGGTGGTAAGAATAAGTCATGGTTATAATAACTTGGAATGTCCGTAATATGAACATTCAAAACATTTCCGTAACATTGCTACCCCTGACTCATCAGGCCCGTAAAAAGAGGCATAGCTCCTGTTTTTTGACTGGCGCCTTGTCTAAAGGAGGGGGAGATATGTCTGATATGACTCGCACAGTGGAAGTAGTGAGAGCTGTTTTGCCTGGCACATTGGAAATTGGGCCTGACACAAGCGGATGGCTAGGTATTTTCGCTAAAGCAAAGGATGTAGCCAGAGGTCGCACATTCGTCGACATCGCGGGATCTCCCGTATCAGAAGGAGTTTCCGGCGTAGGGCCAAAGAACCTATTAAGTGCATTCAATAGTAGTCCATCAATCTCTTCCGCCGGTACATACCTAGCCGATGACGAACTCCGTGGAGATTCGACAGTACCCTGAGAGTCGCCTAGAAGGTGACTGGACTCTTCAACCTCCATCTCTGAGACCAGAGATCGTTGTTCTTCATCCGTTAAGTCTGGCTTATCATGGGAAGATCCCGCCGAAGCCGGGACCTCCACATGTTGCCATGTTAAAACTGGGGTAGAAGATGGTACATCGGCATCCCGTGGACGTCAGCACTAGTTGAGTCACAAAGGGATGTGTTCTGTCCTGCCAGGACTGTGAGTATCGCCATACACCTTGGCTGTGGCTGTCCCTCGCTTGCGAGCTCGGTATACTCTCTAAAAGAGAGCCCTGTAAAGGTTTATGATAATTAAAAGCTCCCATAGCTCATTAACACATTGAAAGCAGAGCTGGTGAGCAAAATCATAAAGTATACTAATTAATTTAATTTATATTTAATTGTATTAAAATAAATTACTATAAATAAACACAATATTATCCTAATATAATCATAGAAAATATATATGGTTATTATTATTCAGTGATTAAATTATTTCATTAACAAATGAAAATATATAGGGATACCTGATCTTAACGGCGTTGAACATACAGCAATGAGAGGTTCAAGTGCCGACATGGCAGAGACTGGGGGAAAACTACCCCGCCCCCGGGAACTACCTGGTCACCTGGTGCAACACCGGTACTCCGCCCTGGAAAGAGAATTTTCCGGGGATTAATGCTCATAGGGTTACACCCAAAAAATGGTACAAAATATGTGTCACAAGACCGCCGGTCAACGAACCGTAGCACTCCACCACTACTTTTCGTTTTCCTTTAGTTTCATATTAAAGATTTCAGGATATATTTACCTGTCCAGAAGATTTTAAGCATATCTTTTGAATCCTCATAAAGATGAAGTATATCTTTATTAAAGATGAAGTCTTTCAAGTATCCTTTACACTTGAAACATTAGTAAGATTCCGGCATCTTTTTATCCCATAAAAAGTCTAAGCCTATCCTAATCTCTAATCCGGCTTCTCCCAGAAGCCCTCATAGATCGCCGTCTTGAAGGCCGTGATACCCTATTGTATCAATCAATTGTTTGGCAAATGATCGCGAATTGCTAATCAGTTAATATAACCACCCGAAGGTATAACCGCCGGGTTTTATATGCAATGTCAAACCAATTGTACCTGCCCCAGACCTTTTTTGTAAAAAGGTCGCCGGGAGAGAAAGACTAAACAAACAAACAACATTGTTCCAATTGTTTATTAAGGATTTCAGCATATCTTTTACCTGTTCGAAAGAATTAAGCATAACTTCTGAATCCTCATAAAGATGAAACATATCTTTATTAAAGATGAAGTCCTTCAAGTATCCCTTTACACTTGAAACACTAGTAAGATTCAGGCATCTTTTTATCCCATAAAAAGTCTAAGCCTATCTTAATCTCTAATCCGGCTTCTGCCAGAAGCCCTCATAGATCGCCGTCTTGACGGCCGTGATACCCTATTGTATCAATCAATTGTTTGGCAAATTATCGCGAATCGCAAATTCGTTAATATAACCACCCGAAGGTACAACCGCCGGGTTTTATATGCAATGTCAAACCACTTATACCTGCCCCAGACCTCTTTGTAAAAAGGTCGCCGGGAGGGAAAGACCAAACAAAATAACTGTGTGGAGCCCCCCTCACCGGGAATAACACAGGAAGCCTGATCCCAGGCTTGACCACAGAAAACGCAGTTTCTGATGAGCCCTCAAGCGACCAAACTCGTCGGGGTAACTTACCTATTTTAGCCATCCTGACTAAAACTCGGTAACCAAAAACGGTGTTCTCGGAGCAACGAGAAAAAACGCCGGAAAGGTAACCCACACCAAACGAGACATAACAGGAGGGCGTAATGCATAAAGCACTGAATAACACAGGAAGCCTGATCCCAGGCTCGACCACAGAAAACGCAGTTTCTGATGAGCCTCAAGCGACCAAACTCGTCGGGGTAACTTACCTATTTTAGCCATCCTGACTAAAACTCGGTAAACAAAAACGGTGTTCTCGGAGCAACGAGAAAAACGCCGGAAAGGTAACCCCCACCAAACGAGACATTTTAACACATTTTATACAAAGGGTGTGCGCAAAAATAGGGATACCTGAACAGGAGGGCGTAATGCATACAGCAAAAACCGGGGCAAAGGTAGCCATGACAGAGACTGGAGGGAAACTACTCCAGGTTCTGCATAGACCCGCCGGGACCCAGCTCTGGAAAATTTAAAATTTCCAGGAATTAATGCTCATAAGGTTAACCCACTCATGTTCGCACACAGGTGTTAAATAACCCGCCGGGTAACGAGACGTAATACTCAACGACCACAGCTCGCTACGCGGTGGGGTTTCCTAAGTAAAAGATTTCAGAATATCTTAATTTGTCCAAAAGATTTATGAATACCCTCTGACATAATATATAAAGATCATCATGGCGTTTATAAGTGATTAAGTCTTTCCGGTGGTGTTTGTTTCCATATTAAATATTGGAAAAAAAACCCTAAAAAAGACTCCGGCCCCCGAATTATCTCGTAGATAAAAAACTGGGAAGCCTGACAAATATACGAGATCTAACTTCTGCCGAAGTATCTTTTTAGATCGCCGTATGTTGAAGGCGGCGATACAAAACGTATCCCTCAAATGTCTGGTTAACTAACTGAATTGTAAATTCGTTATTCTCATCCGTGCAAGAAACACCCGCCGGGTGTGAATAATAGTTTAAAAAACGTTAACCCCAATTGTGCCCTAAAGCGCCGTATGTTGAAGGAGGCGATACACAAAGCATCCCTCAATTGACTGGTCAACTAAACTGAATTTTGCAAATTCGGTCATCCCACCCTTCCAGGTTGCACCCACCGGGTGAATTAAAGTTTAAAAGTTAACCCCAATTGTTCCTATCCCCACTTCTTTGAAACAGATCGCCGGGGAGGAAATACAACTACAGCATAGTTTTATATTGGCTTTGCAAAACCGAAAAAACTACAAACAACACGTGTCCGTATGAACACTGTTAGATGGGTACAGCCAACCCGCCGGGAATCAGAAGGAGCCTGAAACAGGCACCCCAGAGACGCAGACCTGGGGAGCCACAGACACCCACTCGCCGGGGAAACAAGCCTGTTTTAAACCACGCGTGGCCAAAACTTGGCAACCAGCCGGGGTTATCAAGGTGAAACCGAGAAAAACCCGCCGGAAAAAACCCACCCCGTCCAGATACCATCTGAACGCAACACCGGACCGAGGCGTAGCTAAAACACAACTAACGCCGGGCCCAACATAGTCCGTGGAATTAGCCAAAACACAACTAACCCAGGACACATAAATAGTCCGTGGAATTAGCCAATACACAACTAAACCAGGATACACATGACAAAGTACATATTTAGAAAATAAATCAATAACACTTGTATATGTGATAAAGCTACGAGAGGCTGGCTAGGCCTAGGCAGACGGATAACAGTAACATGTCGGAATATAAACAAAAAGCACTGAATTATATCACAACAGGAACCACCGCCAACACACCACTGTAGCAAACACTTCCGGCAAAGGGAAGAACTGACTCGGGACCCAGAAAAAACTTCACTAAGTGAATAAAAATACGCTGGGAACGACAGCAAAAATACGCTACCTCATCAGAAAGATAAAAGGAAGCAATAACGCGTAATGAAAGCCGCCTGCATCACAAAGCTAGCTTAACTGTGAAAAAATTCACCTGTCCACAACAGGACCACGAGGGTACATCCGAAATAGATGCCCCAAACATACGACCCAAAATACACTGCACTGCGGGCAACCAGCCCAGGACACTCCTGCTACGCATATCCTAACCTTACTCGATACATCCCGGAGTAAACAAATGAGAAAAAACTCACTAGGGACGCAACAAATGCGGAACCCGCGGAGCGTGGGGAGACAGGTCCGGGCAGGCTGAGCGCAGAGCAGAGAACAAAAGCCTGTCGATTCACCAGAAAACACCTTTTCCCTCACCACGACTGTAACTCACGCCTAAGATACACCAAAGTCCACCCACACATCCAACCTAAAGGCATGCACCTAGAGAAACAACAAGAAACAAGGTATCTCACCTCGCTCCCCACATAAAAAGCGATAATACGATATCCACGTGGGCGCAGCTGTCCCAGACACCTCCACCCTTCAAGGCCCCCATAGACGAGTTACACTGCAAACCTCCCAACCCAGTTGCAGTTTCGACCAGACCTCCACAGCGTGCATCCAACAAAATACCCAGAACTTGATCGCAGACCAAATCATCATAATTAAGGGAGCCGAAATAACCTACGAGACTTCGTGAAAATGCAACCTCGAATATTTGCCAATTCTCGTTGCTCTCAGACACCAACCCAATTCCACCTCCTGCACGACTACTCAACCTACCTGAAATGCAAATTGCAACACGTGCACCTTGCTCTACAACCTCACGAAAAAACGATATGCTTACCGTGCCCTTGATGCCCGTGCACAGGATACTGCAGAAAAACAAGTCGCTGCTCACACTGACCAACATATCAGCAAGCATTCAGTCTGCTGGCTTAGATTAAATTTTTGAATCCTTTCCAAGTAGTCCTAGGGTAGAAAGGACAGTTACAAATGCTGAGGCTTGTTGTAATCGACAATTTAGGTGTCTAGAGTCACCCAGTTATAACGTTGGAGGCCGAGGAACACTGAATCGACTAGGTTTGAGTACCGGTCGATCAATTACTATATTTAACCTTTAAACGGCGAAGCTATGGTATTTGAAAGTGCCCGCCAGGTGAAGGTATTTTGGTTCATTCCTGACGAAAAGCGTAATTTTCCATAAATAACGTTATCACTTATTCATATGCACCAATTTTATGTTTAATATGAAGATATTAACATGTAACAGCAATTAAACAAGTGGGAATAATATTTGGGTGGTCAAAAAGACGTATTATTGCTGACCGATCGTATCAGGAGGAGAGAGCCGGCGCGATGTAGATCCTCTCTCTCTCACTTCCCGATCGATACTGAATACTGATGTCTTGCACGTGAAGTCTCTCTGTTGGTAGGATCTATATCTGCCTCCCCTGTCACCCTGAGACCGCGGGCGGGAAATTCGCGCCAAAAATTTTCCAATAAAAGGGGGAATAAGAGGAAAAATAGGTGATAATTGAGGGGGGGGGAAAGGGGAGGAAGGAGGGGAAGACGGGTTGTGGTTTGGACACATGTGGATGAGTGATAGAAGGTATGGAGGGGAATGATCTCACTTAATCACATATTGCTTTGTTTTGAGTGCCAGTGGGGTGTTTTGAAAGGCATATTTTATGCCTAACCTCTTAAGAGTCCCGTCACCTTCGCCCAGTAAAACCTCTTAACCCGGGAATGGTGCCGAGACTCTTAAGAGGTTTTACTGGGCAAAAGCGACGGGACTCTTAAGATTCAAGGCCTAAATAAGCCTTTTAAAAGACCCCAGAAGCACTCAAAACAAAGGAATATATGATTAAGTGAGATACTTCCCCTCCATTACTCCTATCACTCATCCACATGTGTCATAACCCTCCCCCCTTCCCCTCCTTCCCCCCCCCCCTTCAATTATCATATATTTTTCCTCTTATTCCCTTGTTTATCGGTTTATTTACCGTGCCAATATCTCCTACCCGGTTTCAAGGTCATATGGGACGCATATAGAGATCGTGACAAAAGAGAGACTTCACTAGTGAGACATCAGTCTGGCTTCAGGCCTCGAAAGGGAAGGGTGAATGTCTCACGCGCTTCTCACCTCATGACTGGACGGTCGGCAATAATTCGTTGTGACCCAAATACTATTCCCACTTGTTTTATTGCTGTTACATGTTAATATCTTCACATTAAACGTAAAATAGGCGCATATGAATAAGTAATAACGATATTTATCGGGAATGAACCAAAATATGCTCGCTTGGCGGGCACTTTCAAATACTAATGGCTCGCGCATGCCGGGTTAAGAGTCTCGGCGCCTTTCCCGGTTAACAATTCAGACATAACTCAGGAGTTCAGGAGTTATTACGATCCTCCAAGATCTGTAATATCACCTAATGAACTCAGTGTTTTGAGTACGAATCCGTCCCAACTATCTAAGGCCGGAATTGTCTTACAACACAGTACTTGTTGTGAGGACTCCCACAAGCTTTCTGAACAATCTCGTTCTTGCCCTACTTTGTCCAGTACTAAAGACGAAGTTAAGCTAGTGTGTGATCGTTCGCAAAGTACACCTACTAATAAGTCTAGCTTGCCTCTTACTCCTGGAAAGACTTTTGTTGATCTTAAAGTAAGGGAAAAGTTAGACAAAACTCACAGGTACAGCGTGAGTGAGTGTCCGAGAGCCAGCCAGAAGACGAAGCGAGAGAGTGATCGAGTAAAGAAAATATGTAAGCTATTCGGCCCAGTACCTAGCCCGTGAGAGTGAGAGGGACGTAAGTGACGCGTGCCCTGTCTCCTTACCTGACGTTGTGCCCAGACGTCACAGAACTTAACTTCAAACCAGTGTCTCGACTCGTTCTACCGGCCCTCATCTAAACTGACTCCTTTAAGTGCCTCTCTCAGTTTCGTAGTGGTAACAGTGATTATTGTGAGGGTTTAGAAACAGATGTGCCAAGTTCTCGTATTTAATTTAACGTAAACCTCTCCGGAAACGTACTTTCCATTTCCATATCCTTTGCTAACCATTGTCACGTTTGTTGGGAAACAATACAAACCTATCCTACACCGGTAACATATATCGATATTTCTTTGGGTCTGGGCTCCCGCGACTCACAGTAGAAGTGATATACATATATTGTTGTTATATTAGTTGATACATGCACCTTTCACGTCATCCGAGAATCTTCATGCAGATCTGCGTTTATACGTATACTATCACTTGGGATCATATCAAAATAGTGAAATCTAAATGCAGAGTTAATGTGCTTTTCAGTCACTTCACTTGGACTGTGTAATAAGTTTGTGAATATTGTGTTTATTTGATCTTTAACTAATTTTCGTCCTTCATTTATCTCGAGCCAGTTATTAAAATTCTTATTCATTGTGTATACTTGAATCAATTCGTATTGCTATTATAATTTGTCGCATACTCTGCTAGCTTTTAAGAACGATTCTAATGTGCTATGACCGATTGTCTTCATTTAATCTTATTTAATTATTGTCTAATTTATAAGCCAAAATTGACCATTACCAACATACTATTTTGATGCCCATGTTCCCTAGTTGTTAAGAATATAAATCTGTGTAATCTTTCTTTGTGTTTTATGTCTATTTGCCTGTTATTTAAGTGGTAATTTGGGGAAATAAGGTCAGTCCTCGCCCAGTCGAGAGCTCCTTAGTTGAAGATAACTACACATTCCCAGTCCGGGAATAGTAATCAGAATATATCACGTTTCTTAGAAACGTGACATAACACTGGTGACAGCGGTGTCTCAACTCGGGGGGGATGGCCAGTTCAGGTTTCCATACCAAATTTTTTTCACCACTGAATAACAGAAATATACAGACAGACACTCGAGATTATATCCTTTTAAACCTGAGGATCATGACATTAATACGTACCTGGAGGTGGTCAAGCCTGTGCTCGACATTGTTTTCAAGGAGGAAAATTCTCCCAAAATTCATACTGTTGTCATGAAGCTGGGGCGACATATGTCCCTAGTTTCTGGTTAAGTGCGTGACCACCTCGGCCTGACTTTGGAGCAATTCGAAAGTTACGCTAAAACAGCCATTAATCCAGCCCTGGGAAGAGTGATTGCGGACCAGAAATTCTATGATATAAAGTTCGAAGGAGACCTAGACGTTACGATCAGAAAACTGAACCAGCTGGTCATTGTCGCTTACCCTACCGACCCTACCATCGGAAGGAAAGGCCATGTTTCAGCGCCCTCCTAAGAATCTTGCCCTCAAATGTCAGGGATCATTTCGCCATCAACGAACCCAGAGGATATGATCAAGACCTGCCAGTGATAGGACGCATCTTGGCAGTGCAAAAGACTCGTGAACTGGAGAAAATAGCTGTAATCAGAAGAGCTCCAACTCAACCTCAAGCACCTCGTCCCCTAACAGCTGTCCCTGCTGTACGCCCTTAGGAAAAGCCCGAGGAATGGACACGAGTGAAACCTGCATACTGGAAGCCCTGCAGCCCTAGATGCCCTTTGACCAGTATGAGGAAGTCCTTCATGGATCTAGTGGCCCATCGACCCTGGCTGCCCGCGTTCTGGGGGCAGATCCCGTGGATCAAGCCACGACGCGTCACCACTACCCTAGATGACGGAACTGGAGGAGCCGACGAAGCTCCCGAGGATGTTCCTGCCGGAGACGCATCTGACAAACTGTCAACCCAGGCTGAGGACCCGGGTTTTTAAACCGCCCCCGCCCACAAATTGTCAGGCTGGCAGGGGCTCGCGATGTAACCCCTTCCACTTTAGTGAAGCCTCCTATTTATGCACACCTCACTATTCAAGGGGTGAAATTCCATCTACTCATTGACACGGGTGGATCTAAATCATGTTTGTTCACACCATACTAAATGAACCTTACAGGCACCGTCAGGCCTATCCAATCTTCGCCCATCATCCTCATCAATGCCAACGACCAGATCATCCAAAATAAAGGAGAGATTATAGGTTTGAGTCCCGGAGGGTAGAAAGAAAACCTAATATTTATTTAGTAGTGACCCCGAAATCATTGACGATATGCCTATTATATAATAGCTCTCTTTCTAACACCCGCGGTCAGCCAGTTTGAAACACCCGCCACAGGGGAAAGAGTGCAACGCTCATTCTCTTATGGAATCGTCTTTATGATTGGGTACTCACTACGAAAAACTTTGTAAAAAAGTAAAAAAATAATTAATAACTTAAGAATTGTTATAATAAAGCTTTCCAACTTCGTGGTTGTCTTTCTGTGGATTCTATCCGAGACGCTGAAGCGACCATTGTCATCCCGCCTTCAATGATATATCAAGGTTAAACTTAAGACATAATGGGAAGGGGATGGAAGGGAGGGCCTACATCGTCAATGATTTCGGGGACACTACTAAATATTAGGTTTTCCTTCTTCCCTCCGGGACTCAAACCTATAATATATTGGTGGCCCCTCCATCATTGACGATATGCCTGATATCTCAAGACTGGAGGGGACATTCGTGACAATATCCAAACCACTAACAAATTACCATAGTTATATAATCATATAATAATCTTAAATATATTGTATGCAAACAATATTTTTGGTAAAAAATTGGAAAGAAAGCAGATTGCGTGCTTCGAAGAAGTCTGCTTATAAGGAGCCTTGCAGGTACATTAGTAAATTAATATCACATTGAGATTCAATAAAAATATTTTCCAAGAATGTTGTATTCTTGTCCAAAAACAAAAGAAGTCTTTGACCCTTCCTAGGCGTCAAAGTTCTATAGGAACAAACAAATCATTTGATTATATATATTTGGTCCTTAAGATTAATTTGTACATACTGTATATTTTGTACAATTTATCTTCTATATCTCATAGTGTAACTATTAATGATATATATTCAAAAATAAAAATTTGAACTGTTAACCAGTTCTGCTTATCAAGTATCACAGCTCATATACTTATCACATTATCCGGCGGAGGGTCTGAGGGTCTTGGCTCTCCATTACCTCCCCCCCACCCCTCCTTTTTAACACTTAAGATTATTCTTAAATCTAGTAGCACAAAAGACCAATTAGACCCGCTGACGTAATGCCACGCAGGTGAGTTTTGCTTTATCCAAGGCCACAGATAGGTAGCGCATCAGGAAATTATGATTGGATGACCACAATCGTGTATCAGCTATGTCATCTATGGAATAATTATGCAAGAATCTTAAAGAAACTGCCCACTTCCTGATGTCGTGGGCCCTTCCCACTATGCTGGGATTACTTTCTCGGATTACATCTACAAGCAAGGATGATAATTTTCTTCTTGTGGCGCGCTTACCTGCACTATTGACCCATAAAGCTCCCTGCTGTTGAGGTTGTGACACTCTCAAAAACTTGATCAGAGATTGCACTGGGCATAAAATATGGTGTGTGTCTCCGCGCTTGAGCGCCGGGACAGTAAACTCAGAGAAAACATGATCGCTATGTTAATTTTTAGCGACAAAAGTGGGGGATGGAGCAATTTGTACATTAATATTGCGTCTCCCAAACCTGAGGCAATTAGGTTCATTGCTCATCGCCGCCAGCTCAGACACCCTGTTACCTGTGGCCAAAGCCATAAGGAACACAGCCTTCTTTAACAGTGAGTCAAAATCCGGCGCATGATTATACTTGCGCGAATGAAGCAAAGACAATGCTTTGTCAAGTGACCAGGTAGGCATGAGCTTGAAACATGCCCTGATGAACCCTTTCTCCTCTGCCTGCGGTATAGATAGCCCTGTTAAGTCATAAAAGGGAGTTTTGATAGCTGACAAATGATTTTTCAGTGTAATTACAGAAAGGTGTTTTTGTTCAAATAAGTAGTCCAAATACTTGAAGACCAAAGCTACTGATGCGTCAGTTTGCGCCGTTTCTACTATCCAGGTCGTAAAATACTTTCAATGCGATTGATATTGACGCTTGGTAGAAAGAGTATACTGATTGAGGAATTTATTAGTGACGCTCTCCCCATACGGGGTTAACCATTTGGCATTCTGAATGTCCAAAAGGCAAAAGTTAGCGAGGTCTCTAGGTTGCCAATTGTCTCCAAGTGGAAGTACGAGATCGGGAGTGACACCGGGTTCTCGCACCACATTTTCAACTGGTGATACCACACCTGAGCCAGCCATAGAGGCGCGATCATCGAGACTAAGCCCCGGTAACCTCGTAGTTTGTGAACTACCTGACACATGAGTGAAGCATCTGGAGGCGGAAACAGATAGATGGAATTCCACCTGTTCCAGTCCTCCATCAATGCGTCTGGACCCCCCGCCGCAGACACTTCCCGGCATGTTAGGTAGAAACGAAGCCTGTGGTTTTCCTTGGACGCGAATAAATCCACTTGTGGACGGTATGGCTCTGCATTGCCTGCAATCATCTGGTTGAAGATGTTTTGCATGATCGCCCATTCTACTTTGGTGCTCTGTCTTCTTGACAGGGCATCTGCCCAGATGTTCGCTATGCCTGGGAGGTATGATGCATGGAGATGAATGTTCAGCTCTTCCGCCAGAACAAAAATCTCTTCTGACAACTCTAGCAACTTCCGAGACCTTGTTGACCCTTGCTTTTGAATGCAGGCTACCGCATTCAAATTGTCCATTTGAAAAGCTACTGATTTCCCCCGCAAGGTGGAGCCGTGAGCCTGAAGGAAAAATAAAGGGACTAATAGTTCTTTCGCATTGATGTGAAAACTCTCGGATTGGGACCAAAGACCTTGACCCTGATGGCCTAGGTTCGACTGATAACTCCAGCCTATTGTCCCTGAAGCATCTGTGTCCATCCATACCGTAAATGGGGGAGACGTCCACGTCATTATTGAGTGCAACGTTTCTCTCCTCGCCCAGACTGATAGTAAGTTGTGAATCAACAGTGGAATTTGCCATAACTTTCCCGCCGGCAACAGCGGGAAATGTTTGTTTCCTTCCAATATCAATCTCTTTACTTTCAACCGGCCCAACTTTACAGTTAATTGAATCCAGTTGAGAGAGCCAACCAGGGATTCCCATGTCCTTCTCGTGGTAGTCAGACTGTGGAGAAACAAAAAATATTTCGTTCGAAATCTGTTGCGATTGTCCACACTCTGACTGAGAGTAAGATATGCTGTGTCCCAGACCAGCCCTATAATAATAATAATAATAATAATAATAATAATATTTATTCAGTTAGCAATTTACAGAATTGGTACCACATAGTATGTTACAAATATGACATGTACCAGCCTTGCATAATTCCAACTAAGGATAGCCCAATAAGGCCATTAGGCGTATTTCCATTGGGGTCCTTGTGGGATTAGGTTAGCTGGGGAAATGGGGAGGATAAAGAAATAGATACTTTAGAGAAAGTATTTCTAGGGGGTTCTTTTAAGATACCTTACATCCTATAGTAAATATCAGTAATCCGTAATCAGTAATAATTTCAGTTTGGTTTGTCTATCTCTTATGTCGTATTTAGTAGTAGACATAAGCTTGGTGCTCCCTTCTCGCAGCTGTCCGGTTCAGGTGTTCCTTCAGGCTACGTCTGAAGGAATACAGTGTTCTCTTTTCACGGACTGACTGGGGTAGGTCGTTCCAGTCTTTGATGGCAGTGAAGAAGAATGTTTGCTTACACTGTCCTTGGATTCTCGGGACCTTAAAATTAAACATCCTGTTTCTTGTATTATGTCCACTCCTCTCATTTGCTTTAACAAAATCATTCTTTAGATACTCTGGAGCTCTGTCATAGAAAATTTTGAAGGCATTAGTGAGCCTGATTTGTTTGGCCCTGTCAGAGACATTGAGCATACCTAGTGACTGAAGTTGTTCCTGGCCAACATGTGATCTGGGTCCTAGGTTCAGCATGAACCTAACCATTTTATTTTGAGTGACCAGAAGTTTGTGCTGTGCTGATTTAGATGATGCAGAGTACCAGGATGACACAGAATAGTCAAAATGACATTGAACAAGCGCTTGGCAGAGGGTCTTTTTGGTCGCCGCGGGCAAGCATCCCACCTGTCTATACAGGTATTTTATATGTGCTCTACACTTACTCAGGATAGATTCCAAAATTGTTTCACCTGACAAACTCGCGTCCAGTTTTAGTCCGAGATATTTAACTTGTGACACTGTTGTTATAGGAATATCATTACAGTTGACCGAGAAGCCCACAATGTCTTTCAGTTTGCGTTTTGTTCCACATAAGATGGCTTCCGTCTTGCCCAGGTGAAGAGATAGTCTATTGTCCACTAGCCATTCACTACATGATTCTAGTTCTTTGGAAAGTGAAGGCGCAATACTTATTGGGTCTTTTCCTGAAACCAGAAGCATGCTGTCATCTGCATACGGTAATAATTTACATGAGACGCTCAGTTCCATGTCGTTCACATAACAGAGAAAGAGTAAGGGACCGAGGATGCTTCCCTGCAGGACCCCACAGTTAATTGGCATAGGATCAGATATATTATCATCAATTTTGACTCTTTGGGTTCTACCACTAAGATACGATTTAAACCAGTTCACAGACCCTATGCCAATTGCTTGTAGTTTATTACATAGGATACTGTGTCAAACGCTTTTCGTAGATCAAGAAGAACCATACCGGTGTAGTTACCTTTAGATATTTCTTTACGAATGTGATCCGTTAAGTGGATGAGACAGGAGTCTGTCGAGTACATGCATCTGAAACCTGATTGAAACTTATAGAATAGATAATTTTGTTTGAGGTAGTGTTCAATATGGGTGTATACAGCTCTTTCAAGGATTTTAGATACAATACATAATATGCTAACTGGTCTGTAGTTGCCAACTTCTAGTTTATTTCCTTTCTTGAATAGAGGGGTTACAATAGCTTCCTTCAGTTCAGCAGGTACAGTGTTGGTGTTAATTGACAGGTTGATGATGTGGGTTAGGGGGCCTGCTATACCAATGGCTCCATCTCGTAGAAATTTGGCAGGAATCTTGTCTGGTCCTGTGCTTTTATGTACATTTAGGTTAGACAGCTCGTCAAAAGTGTATTTTGGTGTAACATTTTGCAATCCAAATGTGTTCGGGTGTATGTCTTTATCTCTGTAGAAATTACGAAAGGTGGTCGTTGTTGTCGTGTATTTATTGAGAGGTTGAGGTAGGTTCTGGGCAAGTGGGTTTGCTATGGAAGTGAAGAAGGAGTTGAAGTAGGTTGAAATTTGTCGTTTATCGTGGCAAACCTGATCATTAATGGTGAGAGCAATATTAGTGTTAGACGAATCCCTTGTCTTGTTGCTGTAGCCTGTTGTTTTTAGGTGCCTCCATAGTTTCTTTGGGTTATTCTGATATTCCTCTGCCTTATTGTGAAAATAATTAGTTTTCGCTGATTTCATTTTCCTGCTTAGTTTATTCCTGGCCCTGTTGAACTCATGTTTCAGACCTTGATCCTGTCTATGTTTCGCTAGCCTTTTTAACAGATTGTCTCTGTGTTCCAGATGGTGTAGTATGTCATTGTTGATCCATGGGTCTGACCTTGCTTTAATTCGTATGTCTTTCAGAGGAGCTATTTCGTCTAGGATGTTTGTGATGATGGTTCTGAAGCCAACCCATGCGTCATTAACGTTTGTACTTCCAAACACTGGAGATCAGTCTGTATTCCATAAAATGTCCAGAAATGTTTCTTTATTGTAGTTTCTGAGTGACCTTGTTTCGATAACCTTGTGATTCTCTAGGGTAATTTTTGTGGTTTTCCGTGTGCAATATGTGACGAAGTGATCACTTATCCCAGTCTGTATAACCCCTGATTGGGATATTTTGTCCTCTCTGTTACAATTTATGTGGTCTAATATTGTGGCAGTGTTCTCAGAGATACGTGTGGGGGTTGTGATGAGTTGTGATGAGCCACTGAATTGTGATGAACCACTGAATTACCCGTGTGGGAACAAGGTTCGACTTTGCCAAGTTGACCTTGAACCCTAGGGATTGAACATGGTTTATAATTTGAGTGACAAGGATTTTTCATTGACTCTCTGACTCCACCACCACTAGCCAGTCGTCTAAGTACCACAACACCTTGATCCCTTTGATTTAATATTGGCATGAGGGCTTGCCGGACTAATTTTGTGAATATTCTCGGTGCAAGGTTCAACCCGAATGGCATTCTCTGAAAGACATAAGTCTGATGCTCTATCCTCAAAGCGAGGAATTTTTGGAACCTTTTGTTTACAGTGACGTGCCAATAGGCTTCTGTCAGGTCTAACGAGCACATCCAACCTTGCGACGGAAGTGCTAGCCTGATATGATTCACATTGAGCATCCTGAACGATGTGTTGTGAATGTGTCGATTCAAACAAGATATGTCTACGACTGGTCTCATTTGAATACTGTCCCTCTTTGGTACGAAAAAATGTCTGGACGTGTAAACTGGGCAAGTTGGATTGACCGGGACAATGATATGCTTGGTGATCATTTCCTGGACTAGTGACTCCACCTCTAAAGACACATGATTTATTTCTAGTGGTTGACGTAAACGAGGTCGCCGGAGCTACCGCCAGGTTATGCCCTTGCGTACCACTGTCCTTGCCCAAGTCCGCCGGGGCCAAACCCGGTGACACGCCCGAAATGACCCAGTTACTTGACTGGGCTTGTCCGGCGTAACTATCCTCGGATCCAACTCGCCCACGACAGGCCCCGGGAGTGAGAGAGTTTGTGATATGACTAGTTTTTTTATGGTGGTGGGGTAGGGTTAGATGGCTGACTAGTTTTGGCAGATGTCGATCCCTGACCTGATCTTTGTTTTGGTTGATTCTTATGCCATTTACCTGATTGTTTTCCCTGCTGATACTTGGGCTGAGTGCTTCCCTGTGCTGAAGGAGACTTATGGCTCTGAAAGGGCTTGGACCCACTAGGTTGAGGTTTAGCACTGCTCTTGGGCTTGGAATAAGGTTTCTTAAAATGATCTTTTCTAGCCTGGGAAGCACCCTGCTTGGCAGTATCTACCATATTGAATACTGTTTTCCAAGTGTTGGGGCAAAGTAAAGAGGGCGTCAACACTGGTGAAAGTATTACCCGGCGACCAATATCTTCCGGTAATTTTGTCACCAGATAGACCCGTAAGTCCTGACATGCGCGGACAGCCTCCAACAAGGCTATCCTGACATCGCCCAGAGACTGAATCGAGTTCTGTAATAGGAGTCGACGGGATAATTCCGTGGCCTTCCTAACATCTGTGTCATTAATATCATCTATCGTTCTATTGAGGGACTGGGCTATTTGGCGACTTAACAAGAACTGGGAGAATAGCCTGAAAGCTTTATGTCTCAATTTAAAGTCTCTATCCAGATGTGCAGGAGGAGGAGTTGAAAAGGGCTCCTGCAGGTCCCATAAAGCTAATTTAGGGGCGGCAAGAAAATAAAAAATAGCAGGTGGAACTCCCCCGGCTTTGTTGATAGGCAAAGAGAACCAACTATGATTCTCTTGAGGTATTTGGTGGGAGGAGTTTGACGTTATAGTCGCCGCAAACTGTTGCGCCTCAATTTCCCAGTCCACCCAAGGGCCTGAACCTACCTGTCCCACCTGCAGGACTGGATTGCCGAACTGGTCGATCACCGGAAGTGTATCCTGTTCCGGCGTGAGCGTGGCTAGGACTTTAATGTCATTCATGCCGTCAGTCTTGGACCAATCCGCAAATAGTCAGGCAGAGGAGGCAGGAGGAATAGCTGGAGTGGGGGAATACACGCATTACTCATAGGAATAAACATTAGGTATGGCTTTGAGAGCTACATCCAAAATATGACCCTGTGTGTCTTTTGCTCTTATTTTCTATTTTTATTCATCTGGATTACCCACTCACTCGGGACTGGGAGCTCCCCTGCGATTGTCGTTTGTTTTATGGCTGGATTTTGTGCCATTATAGTCACCCATGAGCAATTGGGACCGTAATGCAAAGGCATAGGGCTTTTCTTTAACGGAACCTTTTCTAAAGGAGGGGGATTAATGTCCGTAATAACACGCACGTTAGTGGTAGTTAACGCCAGACCTTGAATACTACTAGAAGAAGTAGTTGGTTGAGTTATGTTAGGTAGGGAGGGTGGCATACTAGATGGAACAACGACTCTGGTTGGCACTAATGGCCGCACAACAGACCCAATCGGAGGAGCTCCCGGTACGGCTGTGGGAGTTTTCTGTGACTTAGGTGGTACATTATATTGTTGCATCATATTATGGAGAATGTAATCTAGGTACTCCCTAGTGAAATACTGTTTCTGGGAACCCTTAGATGACTCAGACCCTACCTCCGACCCTTCCTCAACCGGGTCAGGTTGAGCTGAAGATATCTGTTCTAAGTCCTCCTGCTCTTGCCCTGTAACCTCCATCTCTTCCGGTTGTTGCCGGGGTTCAGATGTTAATTGTTCATTACCTGGCCATACTAAGTCAGGGACGGAAGAAGGGATAGTGTCAATATTTTCACTCACTCTATTATCCGCCGGGTATTGGTTCAAGGGCTCTGTTTGCACGGCTTCAGGGTGTTTCCACTCACTGCGGCCTTGCTCTACTCTAGTCTGTGAATCAGGGATAAACTGAGAACTCTGAATGAATTGTGAACCTGTGTAATAGCCATGTGGCTCACTCACCGTGTACCCTCTATACTGTTCCGCTAGAACTCTTTGAGACACCACAGGAGCCCGATTAAGTGTTGTATGTAACTTTGGGACAGCAAAATTCACATTAAGTTCCACATATCTGTCACTAGACCCGTCCCTGGGAGTTGACTAAGCTCCCTCCGTCCCTACCTCAGAACTGCCAGATTGGACGTTAGGCATGGTAGAGGTAGGGGCGGTAGGCGGTGGACGCAACCCCGGCGATTGCCGGGGCCGCGAGCACATCGCCTCCTTAAGGGAATGTTTATGACCCTTTCCCTCTGACTGCTTGCCACTAGACGTCACCGCGTCAGTTTTCAACCTCTTGAGCGATCTCGACGTCTCTGTGGACGACTTATAGGACCCTTGAGTGGCGATCTCGACCGGGACCTGGAACGGTCCTCTTGTGGTGATGTAGACCGCGCTCTCTTATGGCGGCCGGGGTGGAGGTGGGGGGGGTGGGGTTGCCCTACTGGAGGAGTCACTATTGTCACTGCTGCTCACTATTTCTTTAGATAGAATTTTGGGCTTTGGCTTTACTTTAGAGCTGGACCGAGAAGGGGGAGTTTTAATCACTGGCGATTTAATTACTAATTGGTCCCAAAGTGCCTCATCATCACAGTGAAGGGCTTTATGAGCTATGTCTTTTGAATAAGAATTATTATTTTTTTGTATTTCTTCTAATGCTACTAGACATGATTAATCTCTTTGATTTAGTAATCCATTCCTCAGGTCTGTGCATACACCACACCTCTTCGAAACCCAGAGTCCCTTGGACCTATCGAGGCACTTTATGCATTTTACACATAGTTTATGGTAAAAGACCAGAATGTTAGAGCAAGTTGGGGTAGAGCATAGCGTGACTAAGGGCATGATGGAGACTTAACGCACCCCCCCCCCCCCCCCCCCCCCGCCGGGATCGGCCCCTTCCCCTGGTGCCCGGTGCCCCAACAGATGTGTTGTGATCTGGAAAGAAGATTTCCAGGAATCAAAGCTCATAAGGATAAACCGAGACATTTACACATCATTATACCTCAAATGCGCCGGAAAATTAGATGTAGCCACACCGCCACTCTAATCTTCCTTCACACTTGTCTTCGAAAAGACCAAGGAGATCCTTTCTCATTTTGAACTGCTTACCTGTGACCAAATGTCACTGACCCATACTTTAGGTAATTCCTTTCGGATATTTATTAACTAACGAATCGTCTACAAGGACCTGAGTGATAGTTAATTACCCCACTGGATTTTTCCGCCGGGCGGATTCAAAGTCATGTCATGCCGTGTGAGGCTATCTGTATAGGCGAGTTCTTTCGGCCGGGCCAAAATCACCCCCTTAGGAATCTGCACTTTCGCCGGGAGTCTAGTGGTACTCCAGACCACGCCGGGTTCATTGGATCTATTCCCTGCCCGCCTGCAAGGCGAGCCTCTGGCATCAATACCCGGTAAAGATCGCCAGAGGGAAACACCAAGCTTTTTAAGAGTGCTGACTTGTCCAGGTAAGGCAGCTACCCACATAAGTCAGAAAGTCTCCTGACACCTTCCCAACATGTATAATAACACCACATGAAAGCGAAGGTCACATCTTAGGGCTAAAATATATTAATAATTAAGCAATTAATAATAACCCCTAGCCGACTAAGAATACCCCTAATGAGGCTGGCCACGAGGCTCAAGGTAAATATTTCGACGAATAATACACCTTTACCTCCCAAGAAGACAGCAGCAGCAGCACGCATGGCGCCCAACGCCAGAGGGGAAAAAGCAAACTCGGATTCTGGAAAGTTCCCCACCACGTGGGACAACTCTTACACCAGCACGTCTGCTAAAAAAGCAAAAAATGCTACTCCATCATAGTGATGGCTGGTAACATAGCTCTGCGGATATATAGCCTCCTAAATAACTAGGTTATAGCAAAGCTAAGGCGCAGAAACAAAAAGAAAAAACAAATGGCGCGCGTGTCCAAGGTGGACCGACGAGGCGCCTCACATAAGTACCCTATTTTAACACTTCCTGTGGACGTACCAATGTGGCCGACCGTCCTAGCTAATCTAAACCTATTATAGAACATCTCAAATAAATACAAATGAGCAAAAGACTCACTAGAGGTGAACGAATGTCGAATGAAGCGGAGGACAGGCTAGGCACACCTGCTCTTCAGGAAGATCCCGCAGTCTGTATCCACGTACCAGTACTGAGGGTGTGATTGGGGTAAGGTCTTCCAAATCACCAGAAGCATAGTATAGAGGGCGTTCCATGATTGGGTAGAATATATTATTCTATAATTGTATATGGGAAAGTATTGTAGGATTATAATTCCCATATATATATATATATATCTTTGTATTATTTAAGATTGTTTATAAGTATCTCATTGTAAAGAAGATGGGATACATTTTCCATATGTCATGCGCGCGGGCCCTCCTCATGGATGGTTACCACGTGCCCTACCCTAGGCCAATGACCTTTTAATGGTGTTAGTTTATTCCTTTGCGCTTCCCTTAAAGTCACCAGATATTCTGTTGACCAGCGATGCCAAATATCTCGCGATAATTTACGAATGTATTTGTAGCAGGCCGATATCACTTCCTTACTTATGTAGTCTGGATCTTCCATAGTATCCTCGTCATGCTCTTCAGGAAGATCCCGCAGTCTGTATCCACGTACCAGTACTGAGGGTGTGATTGGGGTAAGGTCTTCCAAATCACCAGAAGCATAGTATAGAGGGCGATCATTTACGGTGGCTTCAATCTCCAAGAGAATGGTGTTGAGTTCCTCAATCGAGATGAGAGCTCTACCCAACACCTTCTTCAGACCCGCCTTCACGATGCCTATGGCTCTCTCCCATATGGCGCCAAACCAAGGCGCTCTGGCGGGAATGAAACGCCATTCGCATTTTACATCCGCTAGGCAGGTCTGAATCTTAGGATTGTTGCTCACTTCTTTTAGATATGTAGATGCCCCTATGAAAGTCTTTGCATTGTCACTCAGCATGATACGTGGATATCCCTGTCTACTGCAGAATCTTCGGAAGGCATGTAGGAAGCTATCACAAGTGAGGTTGGTGACCAGTTCCAGGTGAATTGCCCTGGTAACAGCACAAGTGAAAAGTATCATATACACCTTAAGATTGGGTGAATCTTTCACAGGGATTGCTCCACTGTAGTCAACCCCGGTAACTTTGTAAGGGTCACCTGGGGTAGTTCGCAGGTTTGGTAAGGGAGGAATTCTGACGGGATCATAATGTGTTCCCTGTACTCTTCTACACTTTAAGCATTTGCGAAGGACTTTCTTGACCACCTGCCTGATTCTAGGCACCCACCATCGTTGTCTTACATAGGTGACTATATGACCAACCCCATAATGACAACAGAGTCGGTGACACCTATCGATGATAAGATGGGTGAAGGGATGATTGGGGGGCAGTAGTATTGGATACTTACTTGCCTCAGAGAGGGCTGCCAATCGTAATCTGCCTCCGCAATGTATCAAGTCCCCCTTCAAGTGTAAGCCCAATTGGTTGATCAGGTTATTCCTAGACTTTGTTCCCTTAACCAGTAATTTATATTCCTGCGTATATATTTCTTGTTGACAGAGCTTATGTAATAATTGATCTGCAATTCTGATCTCCTTCACATTGAGGTAAGCACTACCTGTGGACGGTGTGCCTTTAATTTTTGCTTTTACATTTTCTACAAATCGTATCACCCATGCTGTAACACGTTGTAACTTTTCATAGCTGCTGAATCTATCCCACTCCCATAACCGTGTGTCTTCGTCAGGCACCGAGTCAATTACCGGTGCCACAATAGCAGTGTGTTGCTCGCTCAAATCTATATTCTCTGGCCATTCGTTGGGATCATTAAGCCAGCATGGGCCATTCCACCACAACGCAGAAGATTTGAGAAATTTAGCAGAGACACCACGAGTAATGCAATCACTTGGATTCTCTTTGGTAGACACATACCGAAACTGTGCGGTTGGGAGCAGGGTACGAATTTCGTCGACACGGTTGGTGACGTACACTGGTAGCCTCTCACGGCTATGTAACCAGTAGAGCGTAATTTGGCTGTCACTCCATACAACTGTCTCCGAGACATTTAGCAAATTTTTAAAAGTTTCCTCTACAAAGTGAACGAGTCTAGCAGCCAACAGAACTGCAGTCAGCTCTAATTTTGGGATGGAAAGGGATTTGATCGGGGCGACTTTCGCCTTCGCTATGACGAGACGGCTGCCACTTGTGTCAACAAAGAATATGGCGGTGCCGTACGCGACTTTGCTAGCGTCTGAGAAGGCATGAATGGACACAGGATGGTCCATGACAACTCTCCGAGGAAAATGAAAACCCTTACAGAGACGAAGATCCGAAATAATGTCATCCCACTCCTGAACCAGATCGCCAGTCAAAACCTCATCCCATCCTAACTTTACCCTCCATAATTGCTGAAGGAATAATCTCGATTTGATCGACACCGGTAGAACTATCCCCAAGGGGTCAAAAAGTTTAGCTGTCATACTTAAGCAAATTCGTTTTGTAATCTGCGAATATTGCGCGTACTGAACGCCGAATGAGAGGGTATCGGTGTCCGTTTTCCAAAACAACCCAAGCACTCTAACATGTTCCTGCTGTACAGCCGCCACACCATCCCGTTGCAGTACAGTCCGCAAAACAGAATTATTAGTCGCCCATTCACGCAAATGTAGATGGGCGTCATTCATAATCTCTCGGACTACAGCGTAGGTATCAACCAGGAAATCTTCTTCATTTCCTGTACCCAGTAAATTGTCTATATATAACCCTGACCGAATCTGATGAATAATCTGCGGATCTGCACTGACATAAGACAAATGTTTCAAAATGGTGGCGTTTACAAGTCGCTCCAAATAAAACTGCCCGGAACCGGTAACAAATTAGGGGAGAATCCAGTTGCCTCGGATACTTGGGCCACATAAATCGCGTATAGTCCTGGTCGTCTTCATGGAGTCTTAACATGAGAAATGCCTTCTCAATATCAGACACCCAGGCATACTTACCGAGTCGAAACCGAAGCAAAACCTGCGCCAAATCTGGCACCAGTGAGGGTCCAGTGTACAGGCAGTCATTAAGACTAGGATGACGTTCACTCATCTTGGCGGAACAGTCGAAGACAATACGCACTGGCGTAGTTTTGCTCTCCTTGACTACACCATGATGAGCCAAGTAATGCCCGGTATCTGATTTATCAAAAGGCACCTCTTCAATAAAACCCCGGGACACCTGTTCCTTTATGACTTTTGAGTATTCCTCGCAAAAGTCAGGCTCCTTGAGGAATCTTTTCTGAAGTCCCCGAAGACGGCCTATGGCCAAACCCTTGTTAGATGGCAGCTGATCCTTGGAATTGTTCCAGGGCAGTCTCACTTTATACTGTTGGCTGTCGGGATCGTAGGTAACGGTATCCTCGTACGACGATAGTGCTTGACGCTCAACCAGTGAATATTCCTTAGGGGTTATCCCGATATGATCTAATTCCCACAAAACATTTAAGTCAATTTTGCATGGTGGAATATTGCCAGTGGATATGTATTCGTCCATTGGTGTTACTGCTACTTTCAATACAGTAATTACCTCTGTGCTGGAGCTTGTAGGCTGTGTCACATATGAACCACTGATGGCGTACCCGTACTTGGTAGGAAGCAGAATTAGGCTACCTGACCTTTTATACCCAGGTCGCACTATATCGTAGTAGTGATCCGCTCCGATGAGCAGCTCCAGCTGATCTGTGTCCGTTGCGTGAGGATCGGCTAATTTTATGCCTTTACTTTGTAAACTAACCAGTTTAGACTTTAGGTTAATTTCACCTTTATGGTCTGGCAATTCATCAACCACTATTGCGTCTAGATGATGAAATTTACCTCTGTGTTTGTATTGCAGTGCCACAACATTATATTCCCTAGAGGCCTGTTTCCCGGTAAATCCGTGAAGACATAACTCCTCAGTTCCTTTAGAAATGTAGGAAAGGGAGGATAGAACAGAAGACTTCACAAAGGTCCTCTGAGAACATTGGTCAAGTAGCGATCTGATTTTAACACAAATATTATCCTTACCCTTTACCGGCAGCTGTACGGTGGGCAAGATTACTGTATTTTTACCTGTGGCAACGGACATTGTAGTTGAAGTAGCAGCAGTATGCTCTCTCTTGGTGTTATCCTCCGTTGGTCTACTTTCTTTCCCTTGTTTTTGTGTACACAGGGAATGAAAGTGTTTGCCCTTACAATTATCCTGTACTCACTCTGGGCGGTAAATGTTGCCGTAGCTATGGGTGTACCCCCTACTCTGTCTTGACCCGCCATATTGTACACCTCAGCCTGGAGGCAATGAGTGAATTTCTTATAATCCAGGCTCGAGTCTCCCATTACCCGTTTTATGGTTTCTTTTAGTGGTGATGGTAACTTATTGACAAGAGTCACCACACAAAATTCCTCCAGACAAATACCATGGCTAATGATTGACCTCATCACACTCTCTGTATTGGCATAGAAGTCCTTCAGGTCAGCTGTTTGGTGTATGGGTGACACTAATTGATTGAATTTGGTAACATAAGCTGCCTTGATTCGATCTGGATGCCCATATGTCTCTTGCAGGAGCTCAATTGCTGGGGCATAGCTTGCACTTTCGATTATGAATCCTTCGACTAGCTTATGTGCATCACCCTGAAGCTGACCCTTTAGATAGGTGAAGCGCTGTATATCTGTGAGGTCGGGATTGTCATGGATGGTACACTTGAACATCTCCCAAAATCCCGACCACATGGTGGCATCACCTTCAAATTTTGAGAGAGTAAGATGGGGTAATTTGACTGCGGATTTCTTTGGCTCTTTCCTGACCTCCTTCTTGACTTCTGTAATCAGGATCCCCTTCAGTGTGGCAACGATTACTTGTATGCCCTCCATATATAGGGTATCCTCTCTGATCACCTCGATATACTCGGCGTCCTCGCAAGTGACGGCCAGGTCCTCCTGTGTGACCTCATACTTGTCAAGTTGCTTTTGAATACTGAGCAACCTGGCCTCCACCTCCACTCTAGACGCCGAATCAAGGAATTCGTCAATATCAGAGGTCAAGACCGTCAAAGAGCCCTTAAGTCCAGCCCGACGCTTTTGTACACTTTTAGCCATGATTATACAGGAAGGAATTCTAATTACGTTAAATCAAACTAATAATGCCAGACCGAATAAGTTGCGGCTAACAATACAGTACTCCGAGAAATCAAATTAAATCGTGAGCCGAAAATAAAACACCCTCACGAAATGCGGAATAAGAATTGTGCGCTATGTAGACAAGCAATCTGGAGCTTTTCAATTTAACTCCTTACGTAATAGTTATGAAATTATAGCTTCATTACGCCATAAGTTAAGAAAAGTCGGGAGGGAAATTTAGTACAATACAGTATAGGCCAAAAGTCTCCAGATGTCAAAAAGAGCAGTACCGTTTAAAGTTTAAAGTGAAAATTGTACACAAGAAAAATTCATCTCAAGAAGTCACAAGGAAAAAAAGTTTTGAGTTGGATTAACACACTCAGCCTATCAGCTATCATAGTACCCCGCCTCCAGGGCACACGACGAGAGAATAAATTAGAATGACATGTGAATCTAATAAAGAAGTTATTGGACAGTATAAATTTGATATAGAATTGAATAACCTTACCTTTTGAAATTATTATACAATACAGTATGGATGATTTTAATCTTAGTGCCAATCAAGTGTTATATAATTTGGGCCTAAAGGTTTTACAATCAAAATTTAATTAATATACTGTACCGATTTGAAGGCTTACTATTCCAGGCTATACTGATTGTGTTGATCAACTCTAACGTCATGGTGGGCAAACATCTCGTCGTATGACCTGGCAACCATGGCAAATTCGTCTTGCATAAAGCACCGACGACAGGTGGCCAAGATCTCCGAATAGAGACGCTTTGATGCCTCGTGCGTGAGGTGTACCCCGTCGGGACTGAAGTCAGCCTCAGAGGTATTCATCGACTGATAGCGCTCCCGGGTGAAGGGGATATGGCGCTTTAGCCATCGGTTAACCGCATTTCTGATGCGGTTAAACTCGTCCGTAGAGACCCCTCGTGGAGCCTGTCGCTTCTCTACCCCAATCACCCGGACTTCTCCCCCCGAGAGCCGCACCACCTCCTCAGCTAGGACCTCAATCCCCTCCGCAATCCCTCTCGGACTGACCCCGCTCCTTATTTCGTTTCCTCCTATCACCAAGAAGGTCAAGTCGGGCTTCAGCTCTAAAAACTGACCCCAGGCTACTGTTGATCTCAAGGTGCTGACGCGGGCACCTGGGGCGGCCAGAGGAGTCACGGAAAAGAAAGGCCTGTGGACGGCTTGGTCCACGTACAAATCCCTGACGTAGGAGTGGCCCAAAATTGCCACCTTCCTAATAGGGCCTGGGTACGCAGGCCTATCAACCACCGCAGGATAATCTTCCCCTACCCCACCACCCGCGGCACCATGACGCCAAAAGCCCTGGGCCATGAGGGATAAACGAAAATACGGCACAAAAAAAATAAAACCACGTAGGCTAGGCCACCACCAACACAAAAAGGGGGGGGGGGGGGGGCAAACTAGTGAAAGGTCGAAGGACCAATTATATGGCTAATTTAGATAAGTGGACTGTATATTATTATTGAAGAAACATTAACCATATAGAATATATAATTACCCTTAGATGAACTCAGCTGGTGATTGGAGGATGGCGGAAAATAGGCTAGATGACTGGAAGTGGTTAGTAAAGTAAACAAAGTATGAAAAGAGGCTACAATAGGCTAGGATAGGCTAGATATTTACTTTAAGTTTGTGCTAACTAACAAAGATGATGATGTAATGACTATATGGAATATGAGATGAACGTGAAGCGAAAACACCTGATTATGAAACTATAGGAAGAAGGCTTAGCGTGTGTAGCTGGGACGGAGGTTGGTTGGAGAGTGGCGAGCGCGTTATGTTCGTCTCTGTCGTGACATACCGCGCACGCGCATAACATATGGAAAATGTATCCCATCTTCTTTACAATGAGATACTTATAAACAATCTTAAATAATACAAAGATATATATATATATATATGGGAATTATAATCCTACAATACTTTCCCATATACAACTATAGAATAATATATTCTACCCAATCATGGAACGCTCGACCAAGGTTATGGAAGCGTCCAACTTAAGACTACGGAAAGATACGTAACGCTACATCAACCCAGATTACGTAACATCGAGACTGTTCATACTAGTTTGAGTACACTAAGTATGGACACCTATTATAGAACATCTCAAATAAATACAAATGAGCAAAAGACTCACTAGAGGTGAACGAATGTCGAATGAAGCGGAGGACAGGCTAGGCACACCTGCTCAGGATGGCCACAGGGGAAAGAAGGCGGGATGACGCTGCGAGCTTCAGCGTCTCGGATAGAATCCACAGAAAGGCATCCACGAAGTTGGAAAGCTTTATTATAACAATTCTTAAGTTATTAATTATTTTATATTTTTTACGAAGTTTTTTCGTAGTGAGTACCCAATCATAAAGACGATTCCATAAGAGAATGAGCGTTGCACTTATGATGTCGGCACTCTTTCCCCTGTGGCAGGTGTTTCAAACAGGCTGACCGCAGGTGTTAGAAAGAGAGCTATTATATAATAGGCATATCATCAATGATGGAGGGGCCACTAATAAATAACACCCCTCTATGTAGTCACCCCCATACCAAGACACGGTATACACCATCCGTTCATGATAGTTCCGTCCAATGAAATCCAATATGATTGATATCTGGGGTTCGACTTACTGACTGCCCTAAAAGCTACCATAAACTGCGTCACCAGAATGTTCACCTTTGACGTCAAACCATCAACATCCGCGTTCAGTCACCCTGCACCAGCATCGATGATCACCCAAACCGTCCAGACAATCAAGACCTCACAAGCAGTCATAAAACAAAACGTCCCTCTGCAACCTCACCATGAGCAATGGGTACCCCTTCAAACCACCATAACGGGGGATCAAATTCTAACACCTTGTCTCCAAAGTCCATTCAAACAGAGATTGCCTCACCGCCCCTGCCCTGCTTGCAGACAACAAGAATTACGTAAGGATTGCCAATATTTCCGACTAATCTGTGACATTACCTAGAGGATTAACAATAGGGGAACTGAAATCCTACGATGAACCGAACATGCTTCAAGAAGACCAAGAGCCTCCACGACTACTACAGCTACCAGAAATGCTACCCCACCTAACCAAGGCAACGCCCAAACCAGAACATCCGCGGGCCGTCCAGCACCCACTACAGGACGACGACCTCCAGCAACACCTGGTGCAAGCTTTCCAGACCAATGATAATAATAATAATAATAGTTCTTAAAGCTAGCGCATGCTAAGCCAGCTAAGGATAGCCCAATAAGGCCGATTAGGCGTATTTCCATTGGGGTCCTGTACTACTACCCCATCCCCTTGCTCATGAGGGACAGTAACGGCTCAGTGCTTGTGAAAAATATTTAATGCGCCAAGCGTAGGCGCGATCCTGGGCCTTCTGGGTGGAAGTCCAAGACGCTAGTCACTACACCATTGACCCCCCTGGATCCCCAAGAGAATTTTCGACGGAGTAACAAGATGGGACGACACCCTATTCACTGCCGAAGGGAAAATTGTCCTTTGTCCCAACGTGGCCACCACGATCATGGAATTCCTGCATTCCAACCACGGCAACCATCTAGGTCAAAGGAAGCTACTCAACACCTTCCACAACACCTACTGGACGCCCAGACCACACCTCACTGCCACGAAAATCAACGAAGTCTGTCGCGCCTGTGCCTTGGGTAAAATTCAGCCCAGAACCCCAGGCCACCACAAGGAGTCAAGCACATATCAGAATAGGTATGTACGTCGTTTTCAGCCTCTCGATAAAAACATCACTATTTTAGCTGAACCATCTGACAATAATGTGAACCCCACATCTAATCTCGACCCTTCCTCCCCAACAGAGGCTCATCTACACTCTTCTTCCTCCTCTTTCACCCTCACCCTACCTTCTTCCTAGCCCTACTCAGCCTATTCTTCCACCTCATCCACCACTTCCCGCAACCGAGACAGCACCACCCCAACGTTCCCCACCCACCCTACCTGCCCCAACAACCCGACCCCCTGTTCCTCCCGGGTTCAAACCCATCCTTTCCACGCATATCCCTTCTTGTACCCTCCAACCTAATTCCCCCCATTCCACCCTATTCTCAGCTGTCGCAGAGCTACCCTCACCCAGTACTACCACTCCACCCTACCAGTACCCTTCAACTTCCCCCCATCCTTTCCAACCACTATCCCAACCCTCCACCCCCATTCCCAACCCTTTCACCTATCCCGCACCCACCTCCTCACCAAACCCCCCTTAGCCACATTTTAAATCTCCCGCCAGTCGTGACATAGCCCACCAGCACCCTACATGACCCTACATGACCTTAATCCTGACCGCCATTTCCTACCCGCCTCAAAACAACCTGTGCCTCAACCAACCAATCCCCTCTCCCTAACCCCTTTCCCCGCTTCTTACCTCTATACCTTTTAATTCTAAACCTCCCTCACCTATCCCTGTACCCTCTAGACCTCCTAAAAACCTACCCGAACGCCGTTTCCGCCCTTCACCACCATTAACCCCCTCTCTACCTTCTCCCAAACAGCCTGTGCCCTCCCGTTTTGACCGCCCAGTCAGACGCCCATGCCGGTGGGAGCCTACCCGGATGACACACCGAAGGAGGAAGCCCTCAACCAAGCCTCTACCCCAAACCAGCCAGCCAGCTTTTCTTCGCCACTTGCAACCTTACCACCGCGACGCCTCATCTAAAAAGTACCACCTTAAGCCCCTGCGTCGGGACTTTTTTTTGGAAGGCGATGGTGAGATGCAACGAGAGGAGAATGAGCCAACACCTCGTCCCCCGCCATCAACAACCTCACCCGCCACTTCAACCCCGCCGACTCGTATTGCGAGTATACGAGAAGGCAATAGCTGCAATACCAGTGGGCAGCAACATGGCAGCAAATTGCGTCAAAAACAAGATGGCAGACCACCACACCAGGTAGCGAGTGTGTCCTCATACGGAGCGGAAGGAGGCTCGAGAGAAAATGTACCGGACAGGGGAAACCATTTTAATCTGCCCAAACAAAATCCTGCCGATTCACCAGAAAACACCTTTTCCCTCACCACGACTGTAACTCACACCTAGATACACCAAAGTCCGCCTACATAGCCGACCCAAGAGAAACAACAAGAAACAGGGTATCTCTACTCACTCCCCACATAAAATGCATGCACAGCATGCATCTAAAAAAAAAACCCAGAAGTTGCTCACAGGCCAAATCATCATAATCAAGGGAATCGAAATAACCTACGAGACTTCGGGAAAATGCAACCCACTTCTACTTCGAATATTTGCCAATTCTCACTGCTCTCAGACACCAACCCAATTCCGCCGCCTGCACGACTACTCAACCTACCTGAAATGCAAATTGCAACATGTGCACCTTGCTCTACAACCTCACGAAAAAACGATATGCCTACCATGCCCTTGATGCCCGGGATGCCCGTGGACAGGACACCGCAGAAAAACAAGTCACTACTCATGCTGACCAACCCTAAGCAAGCATTCAGCCTGCTGGCTAAAGGGGTTATCACACGTGGCTATTTTTTCGTGGTTTCTGGAGCTTCGTTCATAGTTTAGACAACAATACCGTGGTTTCCCTATCACACATGTACCGAGATAATCCACGAAGATTTAATTATACGTACACTCTTTCGTTCTCACTTCGAAATTAATTGGTCTTATTTCGGCCGTTTAAGCTTGCCGTCATGTTATTAATACATCTCAATCCCAATGCTAAAGCTGAGCATATATAAAAATCATGGTAAGTATGACTATATTGCTCGCTATTGCCTAAAACAAGCGACATGAATCCACGTCTGTCGGTAAAAGTGAAAGTCAGTGGAAGCAGCAACACTCTCGTGATTGGCTACTTTATCAGTACCCTGATAATATATTAATTATCTGTATTGTTCCTTATATATTCATTAAACTAGATATGTTTAAGTAACTTTAATGATTACTTAATAAATTACAGCGGTATATCCTAATTTAAAGAGCTAATAAATATTACAGGAAACACAATAATAACGTATATATCATAAAGTAAACACAATCGAGATAAAGAAATGATAAACCCAGGAAGTAAGCGAGAGTGGAGACTGACTGACTCGGGTCCACACGATTCAGTCAATCACAGGCCGAGCTTTACAGTCGGCCCTCGGGTAACGCGGTTTTAGGTGCCGCGGTTTTGCTCTAATACGGGTACCCCAAATGTGCCGAGTCAGCATCTTGCACGGTTTTGTTTAGGTAACGCTTGTGGCAGGTGGCGGCTGGTCGGCATCTCTTGGCCGGTGATGTCAGACTCGTCAGACCCGTATATACCGGCGTATAAGACACATTTCTAAGCCTCCAAAACCCTCCAAAACCATGGGTGGACTTATACGACGAACATACTTTCAATGCAAGTGAATTTGGAGCGCCGAGATTCATCAGCTGATTTTTCGTGTAACCGAAATCGTGTGTGTTATTGTTGTCAGTGTGTGTGTGTGTGTGTGTGTTCTTGTTCTTGTGTGGCTATGTCAGCCGTATCAGTAGGGAGTCTAAACCAGAGTTATTTCTGTATGCAATAAAATTTTATTATAATTATACTCTATGGAATTGAATTGAATTTTACCAAATAATATTTATAATAGTAAAAGCCAAAGAAATATCCATTAAACTGTAACTGTATTGAATGAATGTTGGCAAGTTTAGCAACTTGTAGCCAAGCTGCCGCCGCCTGCCACACTTGCAGACGACACGTGTTGTTTGTTATTGTTGTACTAAGGATGAGCGGCATTGTTTTTGTGTCAAATAAAAGGCATTTCATAGTACCAATGGTCTTAATTGGATATATTATTGACCCCTAGTATGAAGGTATGTTGCCAACGTAATAATACTTACAAATAAATAGATAAATGACTAATAAATAGATACATTGTTAGGTTATCGGGTGGTAAATGGTCAAAAAGGTGACTTTGGGGAAGTGGCTAGAACGAATTGAATTTTCCCATATAACCTTTGCTTTATGTAACGCGTGTTTGCGTAACGCTCCCTGGGGCCGGTATGATATACCCGCATTACCCGAGGGCGGACTGTATGTATTACACATTTAAAATAGGCAATGACGGTATTTCTTCCCTTGCTTGTGTTTACTGTATTATATGTACGATTTTATGTGTTCCATGTGATATTTTATAGCTCCTAAAGGTTCGAATATCACTTATCACATTATCATTAGATATATTAAAACTTATCTAGTTTAATATATATGGAATATATATATATATATATATATATATATATATATATATTTATACATAAGGAATATATTTCCAAGACATAGCCTAATAATTCACGCCCGAAAGTTTCCATGGATAGACGAAGATCTCCTAAGTTGCTCGGGTAGTGTGGGTTGTCGGCTAGACCACGGAAAATAGATGAGAAACCACGGAAATCGTGGAGACCATGGTAATATTGGCATGTGTGATAGCCCCTTTAGATTCAATTTTTGAATCCTTTCTAAGTAGTCCCAGGGTAGAAAGAAAAGTTACAAATGCTGAGGCTTGTTGCCATAGACAATTTAGGTGTCTAGAGTCATGCAGTTATAACGCTGGAGGCCGAGGAACACTGAATCGACTAGGTTTGAGTACTGGTATAGCAATTGCTCTATTTAACAATTCAGACGTAACTCAGAAGTCCAGGAGTTATTACGATCCTCCAAGATCTGTAATATCACCTAATGAACTCAGTGTTTTGAGTACGAATCCGCCCCAACTATCTAAGGCCGGAATTGTCTTACAACACAGTACTTGTTGTGACCACCACAAGCTTTCTGAACAGTCTCATTCTTGCCCTACTTTGTCCAGTACTAAAGACGAAGTTAAGCCAGTGTGTGATCGTACGCAAAGTACCCCTACTAATAAGTCAAGCTTGCCTCATATTCCTGGAAAGACTTTTGTTGATCTTAAAGTAAGGGAAAAGTTAGACAAAACCCACAGGTACAGCGTGAGTGAGTGTCCGAGAGCCAGCCAAAAGATGAAGAGAGAGAGTGATCGAGTAAAGAAAATATTGAAATTATTCGGCCCAGAACCTAGCCCGTGAACGTGAGAGGGACATACGTGACGCGTGCCCTGTCTCCTTACCTGACGTTGTGCCCAGACGTCCCGGAACTTAACTTCAAATCAGTGTCTCAACTCGTTCTACCGGCCCTCATCTAAACTTACTCCTTTAACCTTTAAACGGCGAAGCTATGGTAGTTCAAACCCTCCCACCAAGCGAAGGTATTTTGGTTCATTCCCGACGAAAATCATAATTTTACCATAAATATCATTATTGCTTCTTCATATGCACCTATTTTACGTTTAATATGAAGATATCAACCCTCTCACGATCATATGACGCAGAGGTTGCCAGATTAGCAATAAGAAATAGAGTTCTTTCACTCTTATAATTACCTCTCCAAAATTAGTTTTCTGCCCACAGCTAACTTAAAGACAACTGCAGAGGTTGAAGCAACTAAACTAAAGGTTTCTAAATACCCCTGATGGTAACAAAGGATTTAAAGTATCCCTAATAGGCTCAAAATTGCGTCAAGAACGTGAGAGGGTTAACTCTCTCCGATATATGACGCAATTTTGAGCCTATTAGGGATACTTTAAAGCCTTTGTTACCATCAGGGGTATTTATAAACCTTTAGTTTAGTTACTTCAACCTCTGCAGTTGTCTTTGAGTTAGCTGTGGGCAGAAAACTAATTCTGGAGAGATAATTATAAGAGTGAGAGAACTTTATTTCTTATTGCTAATCTGGCAACCTCTGCATCATATGTGCGTGAAAGGGTTAACATGTACCAGCAATAAAACAAGTGGGAATAGTATTTGGGGGGTGAAAAAGACATTATTGCCGATCGATCGTATCAGAAGGGGAGAGTCGGCGCGACGTATATCCTCTCTCTCTCACTTCCTGATCGATACTGACGTCTTGCAAGTGAAGTCTCTCTGTTGCTAGGATCTCTAACTGCCTCCCCTGTGTCCATGAGACAGCAGGCGGGAAATTCGTGCCAAAAATTACCCGATAAAAGGGGGAATAAGATGAAAAATAGGTGATAAATGAGAGGGGTGGGGGAAAGGGGAGGAAGGAGGGGAAGGGGAGGTTTGGACAGATGTGGAGGAGTGATAGGAGGTATGGAGGGGAATTTTCTCCCTTAATCACATATTGCTTTGTTTTGAGTGCCAGTGAGGTGTTTTGAAAGGCATTTTTTATGCCTAACCTTTTAAGAGTCCTGGCACCTTTGCCCAGTAAAACCTTTTAAGAATCTTGGTGCCTTTCCCGGGTTAAGTGCCTTTCTTAGTTTTGTAGTGGTAACAGTGAATATTGTGAGGGTTTTGAAACAGATATGCCAAGTTCTCGTATTTAATTTTAACGTAAACTTCTCCGGAAATGTACTTTCCGTTTCCATATCCTTTGCTAACCATTGTCCCGTTTTTTGGGAAACAATCTTCATGCAGATCTGCGTTTATACGATTACTCTCACTTGGGATCATATCAAAATAGTGAAATCTAAATGCAGAGTTAAAGTGCATTTCAGTCACTTTACTTAGACTGTGTGTAATAAGTTTGTGAATATTATGTTCATATGATCTTTAACCCCTACTGTACCGGTGATGTCTTTTTTTATTCTATTCCTGCTATATTTAGACGATTTTATGAAGCTTTGGAAGGATATGTGGTAGCTCAGATGATTAATTGAGATAGTCTGAAGCCTTTTAATGGGTAGACATCCTTCCTAAGCTGAATACAATCATCTAATAGTTGCCAGAATATAATGAAAAGGACGTTGCAGGTACTGTATGGGTTAACTAATTTCGTTGTTTGAAGAACTTAGTCTTGTTATCTTTGATTATTCTCATATCGTTACCTAAAATCAGTACGTCCTTCAATTATCTCGAGCCAGTTATTAAAATTCTTATTCATTGTGTATACTTGAATCAATTCTTATTCATTGTGTATACTTGAATTAATTCTTATTCATTGTGTATACTTGAATCAATTCTTATTCATTGTGTATACTTGAATCAATTTGTATTGCTATTATAATTTGTCGCATACTCTGCTAGCTTTTAACCTCTCAGCTGCGCAGCCCCTGTAGTATACACCATACCCCTGTGCGTAGGTATTTACATGCATTCCTCACTAAAATCGTTAATTTACCATAAATATAATTAATACTTATCCATATGCGCCTATTTTACGTTTAATATGAAGATAGTAACATGTTACAACAATAAAACAAGTGGGAATATCATTTGTATGGTCAAAATCGCGAATTGTTAGCGAGTGGTTCATTCAACAATTGTGAGCCAGCCGGCCTCACACCCTCCTTTCTCGAAGCCTGGAGAGTGACTGAGGCCTGTATCTCTCTCTCTCTCTCTTTCCCACGCATAGACACACACATGACCACAGCCTAGGATCGGTTTGGAGATGTTTACACAAAAATATACCAATGAATACGGAAATAACAGGGCCAATAGGTGATAATTGAAGGGGGGGGGGGGGGAGGGGGGAAGGAAGGGATGTGGAGGAGTGATATGAGGTATGAAAGGAAAAAAAAATGGTTTCAAGTGCTACTGGGGCCTTTTAAAAGTTTTTTTTAGGCCTAGGATCTTAAGAGTCTCCCCGCAGTCGCCCAGTAAAACCTCTTAAGAGTCTCCCCGTAGCTGCCGGGTTAAGAATGATACTATTGTACTATGACCAATTTTCTTCATTTAATCTTATTAAATTATAGTCTAATTTATATGCCAAAATTGACCATTACCAACATACTATTTTGATGCCCATGTTCCCTAGATGTTAAAAAACAAAAACCTGTATAATATTTCCTTGTGTTTTATGTTTATTTGCCTGTTATTTAAGCGGTAATTTGGGGTAATCAGGTCAGTCCTCGCCCAGTCGAGAGCTCCTTAGTTGAACCTAACTGCACATTCCCAGTCCAGGAATAGCAATCAGATTATAACTCATATCTTAGAAACGTGGCATAACAATTTGGATTTAATGGGATTTGTAAGTCGATTACAACTAATTTATATAATCCTTTGGTGAAGGTATTGTTTGATTGGGTATTTGAATAGTTTAATTAGCAAAAGGAACCAACCCACAAGTGTGACGTCTTGTGTTGATAATAAGCGCAAGTGTTTTCTCTCTCATTAGATTCCGGTCAGACAACACCTTATTTTTGTGCCTCCTTACACCCAGCATTCCCGAACCCACTGGACCAGCTCACAACACCCTAGATCACTTGATATGTATCCTTTGACTGCTTTATAGTTTTCCCAAAGCCTTATATCTCTATATGTAGGTAGTTAGGATGATTTGTTAAGGGGCCATATCACCTGAGGTAATTTTATAGAACTTCCCTAGTTACTCCCTAGTCTAACCTTGTTAGACAGAGATCACCCACCAGGTCCCAGCCATGCCCGAGCTGCGAGGGCTGGTGCTTCTTGGAGGGGTGGCGCACAGGATAAGAAAAGTAGTTTGCGCGGAGGCAGTGTTGGCGTAAGCTATCTGCATCTGGAGGGAGACGGATGAATGATTTGTTCTTCCGTGTCTTCCACTTCACTGCTTGATGCACTCGTTTGGTCGCCATAGATGACATGTTGAGTGGAAGAGCTCCTCTACCACCTCCTCCTTAGGTCAAGGCTATCTCCGCACCTGGAGAGCTGCCGTCAGACCACAGGGCTCTTTGCCACCTGGTCATACATCGACTTCTTACCCTTGCCGTAGAAACCTGAGTTGGCATCACATAAGCACATAGATCACAGCCTGTCATACAATGCAGCTGCACAGTACAGTCTACCATCGCATCAGTCAGAAGGCTACGGCATAAAAACGTCTCCTTCTTCCTCTTGATGCAGAGCATTCTGGGCAGTTGCTGCAAGATGACAGCTACTGCGACATAGGCATCGGTATCGGCGGTATCAATGACAACATGGCCACTGAAGCCTGACTCGTGCAGAACTGCGTAAGCGGAAAAGAGGACAGTGTCAGCCTCAGACTGGTCAAAGCTGTAGTTCTCCATTGGTTGCTTGGTTGACAAGTTGGTGCAGTGGGAGCCAACAGAGTAGATAATCTCTGCATCAACAGTCTCTGCAAGATCTGTCAGGTAGTTGCATATTAGTTTTTGCAGCAGCACCTTGTTGTTGGCACTACACAGCAGTGTTTTGAATGCTTGGACAGAAGGAAATGTGTCGCTCAATTTCATGTACTGTAGGTGTTAAGATGTGCCTGTCACCTAGGTCTAAACCCTCACAATAATCACGTTACTACTACAAGATGAAGACAAGGGCACTTAAAGGAGTTTTCTGAAGAGGTGTGGGAGAACGATTCGGACAGTAATTCTGGACACTTCGTTTGGCGAGAGAGACACACGACACACTGGTTTCGGCACACGTCACTTAAGTCCCTTTACACTCTGGCTTCACTCGTGACCAAACAATTCCAGAATCCTTTTGCAACTGTTCTTCGTTTTGAATTCCTCACGGCTGGCTCTTCGATGCTCACTCACACTGGGGGAAGAGACTGTTTTCCCTGCTACTCTAGGGTTATCACAAGATTCGCCTGGATTAGGAGGTAATTTCTAGGGGGCGCCCTTCACCCGAATGTTTTGCTTTGATTTTTGACCTTAGTCAAAGTTAAACAAGTGAAAGACTGTATCTCGAGTCTGGGGGGTTCCTTACGAGAAGTTTGATATTGGTCAGGGATTCCCGAGGGGTCCTCACGAACAACACCTAGAACTCTTAGTTTCTCAGATTGCTCAATCCCTCGGCCAGGGCTCGAACCTGATTGAGGTAATATGCCAGGGCTCAAACCTAATTGATTTAATCAAGAATTCTGGTACTTTCCCGAGTCCAGAAATCCAATTTTCTCAGTCCTTTCAATGCCTCTGCCAGGGCTCAAACCTGATCGATATACTTGAGGGTTCTGATACTTTTCGGATTCTCTTTTCCCCTTTGGATTGTATGGTACGACAATGCCTCTCCCAGGGCTCAAACCTGATCGATATTCTTGCGTACTATGACAAACCTCAGAGTTGTCTTTTATCCTTTCTAACCTAGGATTACTTCTCCAGGATTCAAAAATTGAATCTAAGCCAACAGGCTGATTGCTTGCCATTTGGTTGGCCAGTGTGAGTAGTGTCTCTTTTGCTGCGTTGTCCTGGGCGTGATGACTCCAGTCATCAAGGACACGATGGTCTGGGTTTTTTTTCCCCGAAGCTGCGGGACGAGATGGACAGGCAGCAGCTGATATTTTGTATAGCTCTTTAGGTTGTGACGAAGTTGATCTATGATGGGCGTCGTTAGGTGGTGTAGTTGTGGAGATATTGGGTTTGTTAGTGGTGAGTATTTTCCCCAAGTTTGGAGGGTTATTGAGAGTACGTGGTGGAGGATATTTAGGTTGTTGAGGAGGTTCTGGATATTTTTCCAGGAATCACCACGGAGGGGTGCTTTTGGGGTTGCAAGGGAATGAGGAGGGGTGTAGTATAAGTGGGGAAATTGGAGAAGAAGTTGTTGAAGCATCAGTGGTGATGGTATCCACGTGTTTCCCAAGTTTTGCCTTTTTTCGGGGGGGGGGGGGGAAACGGGACTGTACTTCCTGCTTCTTATTTATCCCATGTATGCACACCTGTGATCCTGTGTTGTGGGCGGAGTGTGGGCAATTGGGGTGCAGCGCCTGTGTCGGGGTGGCGATTTTAGTAGGTTTTGCAGGGTCGATGTGGCCGGGAAAAGCATAGCTTCTCCTGCCTGTTTGGTTTTCTGTGGACCCTGCGCGCGCAGCCTGTGGTGGTCCGTCCCCTCGCTCCCGGTTCTATTCGTCGCCATGTCGCTGCTTGCTGGTAGTGTGGTATTGCTAGCCCTTCTTATGCTCGCAATTCGAGCAGCTAGGTTGGAGGTGTCGGCTGATGTGATGAAAAGTTTATAGGGAGGCTTTAGGTGATTTCTCCATGGATATACAATACAAATGTTCCATCTATTTAACCTCTTCTGTACCGGCGACGGCTTTTAAAGTTTATTTTAGCTATATTTAGACGATTTTGTGCAGTGTAAGAAGGATCTGTGATAGCAAAAATGGCTAAGTGAGATAGTTCGAAGTCTGTTAATGACTGTTTATACTAAATAAATTCATGTAATAGTAGCCAGAATACAGTGAAAAAGACGTCGTCGGTACAGCAGGGGTTAAGAATCATAACAAAATAAACATATCGAGTTTATTTACTTCTTCAAAGAAAGTGTAAATTATTGGAGAAACTAAACAATATATAGGCTAACATTGTTTAGTGACAAATAAACATTTTTGAGTCTATTCCTTCAAAAATTTATTATGTTCTGGCAAAAGAAATTCTGAAATGTCTATAGAAAATATAATAAATGTTTAAGCCAATTGAGATGCAGGCTGACCGAAACATCACCATGACTAGCCAGGAAACCGTGGAGGGGATTGGCGCAATCAAACTGAAAGCACCCCACGAAGTTGGACCCCACGAAATCGGAGAAGTCCGAAATATATTCAAGACACCCCTCTATTCGGCCGCCATAGAAAACCAGCCGACACTACGCGCCAAAGAAAACATGCTGCCCTTCCATAATTGGGCAGACCACTATAAACCTGGCCAGATACCAACACGTGTGACCAGTCCAACCCCAATTACTACTCTCCTGCAACACCCAGAACCTACAGACTTTCACACATCCTCAACACTATCTGCCCCCAGCTTGCAAGATCACCAACCAGTACCAGAACGAGCCCAAAGACAAAGAAAAAGAAGCCGAAGCCCAGCACATGTGCGTTCACCACCAACAATCACCTCAACAACACTTCCACGTCTCATAGACTCTACACACCTCCCTTCATCAAGCACATGCAAACCCAACAAGGCCAAGACAGCAGGAACCCGGGAAAATACCTCCGGCACCTCCAAACCACATAAAACACCTTCAACTTTGCCCCGAAATAAGCCCATCAAAAGTGTACAAAACAAGAAAGATGCTAACCACAATTTCTAAGCACCAACACCAGCCAGAGACGCCCCACGCAGTTCTACAGCATCGCGACTACAAAGGCTGCCCAAAAAGATAGCTGCCGCCCCTGCTGCCTCTTCTACTCCTGCAGAAGGCAACACCTCCATCCACGCGCCCTTGTTGCCCCGTGCCACATCCAGTGTGACCACGCAGCCGAGGGAGACACTATCTGAGCTGGCCAGACCAAAGGCAAGCAATCAACCTGCTGGCTTGAGAGAAATGTTTGAATCCTGTAAAGCTGTTCCTAAGGTAGAAAGGAAAGAGGAAGCAAAGGTTTGTCATAGTACACAACCAGGGCTATTACCTAATGGAGGCCAGTTGTTAGGATCTCTCTATGGGCCTAACCTAGTTGTAGTTCAATACAATCCGGAAGTAACTGAGGCTTGTCATCTCACACAATCTGGGTTATTACCTAATGGAGACCAGTTGCCTGGATCGCTATATGTGCCAGGACAGATTGCAGTGGAATATAATCCAAAGGTCCCTAACGACTCAGGAAAGAACTTGCAATCCAAGCGACCACGGTTATCTCTGAAAGGAGATCGTGCACGGGAGGATTCAAGGAAACCCAGAGCTCGAGTTGTTTGTAGTGTAAATCCTTCGGGAATTTCTGACGAACAATTCTTACCTAAACAGGAGCCCACAAGACAAAAGATATTGTCTTCCCCTCGTTTAACTAAAGAACAAACGGAGGAAAGTAATATCCAAGTCACCCTAAACAACATACCCAGTACCCTAGGCAAATCTGTTGAGATTCCCAGTGTCAAGAAAGGAGTTCTGTTCCCAAAGCCAGTGTACGTGTCAGTCGAGTGGACCAAAAGGAGAAGAGATGAGTCCAAAGACGAGAGGAAGTGTACCTGGACTTGTTTGGCCCTTGAGTAGGAACTTCGTACCGTATTGACCTACAGTGCCCCCGAATCTTCAGTCAGTGTTCTCCCTCGTGATTCCAGTGCCTCCTTTAAGTGAACTTCTTTTTCGTAGTCGTAATGCGATTTAGTGAAGGGTTAACATCCCAGGCGTACCGAGTGTCTTATCATATTAACGTAATTGGAGAAGCCTTTTCTTCTCTCTTGTGATTGATCTTGTGATCCCGTTTTAGGGAAACATTACACTCCTTTAATTGGATGTCGATATACATACTTTCTCGAGTCTTCGGATTCCCGTGGCTCGTCATAGAGAAAATATATATACCGGATACCCTAGTGATATATTATACAACACCTATACACGTAATTTAGATAACTCGCTAGACACCTGAGGTTGCTTGTCTATGTTGCCAGGTTCATAATTAAAATCAGTGAGCATTTGCCATGCAGAGTTGAGTGCTTCAATTTAAGTGAATCTATGCTATGATTTGAGTTGATGTTATGTTAACGTAACGTAACTATCTATCTATCTATTGCCTGATGCCGTGATCCCCGAAGGGGTGGCCATGAACGAACCGACCCCATGCACCTCTGTCCCCAGTCAGTCGACGCCCCTCCTCCCAACCAGCACCGCCTTCATCCATATACGTCCTCACTCCATCCTTCCACCTCTCCTTCAGTGCACCTCTCCCTCTCTGTCCTTCCACCTCACTCTCGTACACCCTCTTAGTCATAATCTCGCTTTCCATGCGTTCCATATGGCCGAACCATCTCAAGTTGTTCCTTTTCACACTTTCCAGCACATCTACCTCCACACCACACCTCCTTCTTACTTCCTCATTCGTCTGTCTATCCCTCCATGTAACTCCTCACGCACTTCTCAAGTAACTCATTTCCACCGCTCTCACTCTTGGTCTGAGTCTCTTCCCGAATGTCCATGCTTCGCTTCCGTAAGTTAGTGTCGGAATTACCACACTGTCATGCAAGGACTTCTTCACTTCCATACTGACCACCCTATTTCTTGTTACTGCTTTCAATGTTCCTACAACCCTCTTCCCCTGTTGCACCCTCTCCCGCACTTCTTCATCCATAGTCCCATCTTTACTCAACACACTGCCCAGATACTTAAATGAGCAGACAATCTCCATAGCCTGACCGTTCAACTTCACCTCACACTCTGTGGCTTCACCCCTTTCGAAGACCATAACCTTGCTCTTCCCCGCATTTACCTTCAGATTCCGTTTTTCGCACACTGTTCCAAACACATTTACCAGACCCTGCAACTCCCATTCATTATCGCTCATCAGAACTGTATCATCAGCAAACAACAGTACAGGTATCTTCCACTCATTTCCCTCCCTTATCTGCGGCACACCAACATCCACTGCTCTTCCTTGTATTTCTTTCATGACTCCATCCATATATACAGTAAACAACAATGGGGACATCACACACCCGTTTCAACCCAACATTCAGGTCAAAGAACTCGCTCTGCTCATTCTCCATATGTACTGCCGCCTTTGCACCCTCATACATGCTCTTCACTGCTTTCAGCAACTTGCCATCTACTCTGTGTATTCTAAGTACTTTCCACTTACCTTCTCTATCCACTCTGTCATAGGCCTTCTCCAAATCCATAAAGGCAACATACACCTTTTGTTGTTTCTCCAGATATTTCTCAACAACACAATTCAGGGAAAAAATCTGATCTACACATCCTCTTCCCTTCCTAAAACCACCCTGCTCGTCACCTATCTATTTCTCCGTTCTCGCTCTCACTCTCTCAATCACTACCCTACTGTACACCTTCCCTACTACGCTTAGAAGACATATTCCTCGGTGGTTACCACACACTCCTTTTTCCCCTTTACCCTTATATAGGGGGACTGTTATGCCCTATATTATTATTATTATAACGTAACCTTAGTAGGTAATTATTATCTATCTGTTATATACTGTATGTATATTGTGTCAGTGAATTACTATCACTATTATTCATCCTTGATGTTTTAGATCGTTCTTTTGTTATAACTGTATACATTCAGTCTCTGTTGATATATAACGCGTACTTAAGTCCTTCTGGCCCGGATGGTATTTAAACCTTTTATGCACTCTCTGCGGATCCATTTCAGAGATCCTATTTAGAACGATCTACATGTACTTTTAGGATAATTCCCTCTAGCTGTTATTACCTGTTATTACCAAGCTATTTGCCTCTATTGACTTCACTATATTGTTGTCGAATATTGATTATCTGTATTTGTGAGACTTGATCTCTATATTTGTACTAACCATTATTGTACTTCTTTTATCATCCATCATTATTAATCTATTGTGACGTACATGTATTATGAACCTCTGCTACCATTGAATAAAATATTGTGTTGACTTGTCATGTGCCTTTGTTTATTACCTGTTGTTAGTGTATCGATATTGGAATAAAGTGCCAGCCCTCACTCAGTTAGAGAGTTAAAGTTGTATCAGAATATCTCACGTTTCCTCAGAAACGTGGTATAACACTGGCGGCAGCGGTGTCTCTTTCTCAGGAGGACGGCCTTTCAGGGTTTCCTGTTCCAAAACATTTCGATACCTAGAACAGTAACAAATGGACACCATGGCTGGGAAAGCACTAGATATTATTCCGTTCAAACCGGAGGAACATAATATCGAGACATACCTTGAAGTCGTCAAGCCTGTGCTTGACATTGTTTTCAGAGATGAAGTCCCCTCAAAGATTCATACAGTTGTAATGAAACTGGGACGCCACATGTCCCTATTTTCCGGATATGTGCGTGAAAACCCCGATTTGACCTGGGAGCAATTCGAAACGTATACAAAGGCGGGTGTTAACCCAGCTCTTGGTACTGTCATCGCGGACCAACAATTCCACACGGTGACTTATATAGGAGATCTGGATGCCACCATTAATAAGCTTAATCTTTTCGCATCTACGGCCTTCACTCACGCTTCAGCAGCAGAGAAAACAAAAAATATCAGCAGAAACTCTCTTGAGGATACTTCCTGCTGCCGTCCGGGATCACTTTGCCATCACGGAGAACCAGAGGATAAGACGTGGATCTGCCCATCATACGCCGGATCCTGGCTCTGCAGAAGTCCAACGAGCAAGGTAAAATCGCTGCTATAAGTCGTGCCCCCACCAAACCACAAGCAGCCAGCCCAACACCTTTCCAACCCATAACCCGCAACTCAGACAAGCCGAAGGAATGGGTTAGAGTGAAACCGGTCGACTGGAAGTCTTGTGGCCCACAATGTCCCCTAGTCTCCATGAAATAATCCTTCGCAGACTTGGTGGCCAGACACCCTCGTGTGCCTGCATTCTGGGGTCATATCCCCTGGATCAAGCCACCCAGGAGGGTCGCCACCATCCTCGAAGATGGAACAGGATGAGCAGAAGACGACAGCGAGGAATACCCTGCAACAGAAGCCGGAGAAGAAATTGCCAGTTCTCCACAGGTTGAAGGACTGGGTTTTTAACCCGCCTCCGCCCCCGCCCACCTATTGTTAGACTGGCGGGGGCACCATTACCTCATCCAAGCCTCCGAACTACACGCACCTAACCATGCAAGGGGCCAAGTCCTGGCTCCTCATAGACACCGGGGCCTCTAAATCATGTATCTTCACATCTTTTAATCAGAAGCATCAACACACCTTCGGACCACTCCAATCATCACCTACCACCCTCATCGATGTCAACGACAACATCATCCCAAGCCAAGGAGTGACAGCCCCCCTCTATGTGGCCACGACCACACCCAACCATGGCCAATACCATGCTTTTATTCCAACATTCCAACCACCAAACTATATTGTTGTCGAAAATTGATTATCTGTATTTGTGAGACTTGATCTCTATATTTGTACTAACCATTATTGTACTTCTTTTATCATCCATCATTATTAATCTATTGTGACGTACATGTATTATGAACCTCTGCTACCATTGAATAAAGTATTGTGTTGACTTGTCATGTGCCTTTGTTTATTACCTGTTGTTAGTGTATCGATATTGGAATAAAGTGCCAGCCCTCACTCAGTTAGAGAGTTAAAGTTGTATCAGATTATCTCACGTTTCCTCAGAAATGTGGCATAATACCTATGTTGTAATCATCATAAATGTGCCGCAATATATAGGCAATATCCATCAGGAATAAAGTTATACAGAGATATCATTATAATCCACTCAAACTTTGTGACAAGATCTCTAATTAGTGTATCAGTAGGTAGCCGGCGAGGCGCGAGTATAGCAGGCCTACTTGGGCCACTTAGTGAGCATTGGGAAGCGTGAGCACTGCGAGCCCAGAGTATTCTTTCGCTCTATCGACAGCTGATGAGCTGGAAAATTATATTATTACACCGTTAATAAATCATGCATATTACATTGTTCTGTATCTCTCCTAGTCACATATACTCAGCATGATACGTTCAATGAATTAAAATACGATCTGGCATTGTTATGAATTCTATATAGGGGTGTAGGGAGGGATGGGTGTGGAGGTGGAGGGGTATGGGTCAGAGCTGTTTGGTAGATCATGGGTTAGTGAGGGAGGAATGGAAACTAAAGAATAATATTAATAAGACTAAGATGCGAGGAGAGGAAATAGTACAGCCAAAATTTCCCCAACTAATTCTGGCATCTAGAAAGCAAGAGGAACAACCGGCTAGGATTGCCAGCATAAACACTTTCAATCCTGCTCAGCCACAATTCAGCATGGGAACCGAGTCAAGGCGCAGCACCAAAGAAAATGCGTCTATGAGGGGGAACTATTTTAAACTCCCGAGAGATCTTTCCCCCACGCCACTTCAAATAGATTTCCCACAGCAACCAATAACGCCTGAACAACCAACCTATCACCACACAACTGCCTCCAACCAGTGCACTAGTAGCAACCATCCGGCATTTGATCTGCAACCTGCAACATGACCGAAAGTACGAAAAAGCAGCAGACACGTGGAGTTGCCCTTTGCAAAGAGCCCCACACTTCGCAAGGAAAGCCAGCAGCAACCACAACCCCCTGCATCACCAAACTTCAACACCAACAGTGATCCAAACCAGTGCACAATAAAAAATTACCTAAAACCAATTCCAACCACTTGTGTACCAAAACAGCCAAGTGATACGAACTGGGCATTGATGTTAACATATTAATGTTAGAACTTAGGGACGATTTCTCCACTTATGGCCTATAAGTGGAGAAATCGTCCCTAAGTTCTAACATTAATATCTTTCCCCTTTTCATCAATTCAAATCAAATCAATGCCCCCGAATTCACAACTGATAAGTGCTCCTAACATACAAATTACCACCAGTGCTCCTTGCTCCCTGATTGAAAACAAAGCCAAAATACCTAGCGTGCACTTGTTGCCCTGGAATCACCTATCTAGGACAACACAGCCTAAAGAACACTATCCACACTGACCAAATCAGAGTCAAGCATTCAGCCTACTGGCTTGAACTTAATTTTTTAATCTGTTCTCAATACTTCTAGGTTAAAAATGACTGATTCTATGCTTAGTGAGAAAACTTACATCTCGGCATCCGTACCTTACCAACGACATAGTTGTATCGGGAATCGGACAGTCAGTGGCGACACTTCCTTATGTGGGCCCGAGATTGAGTCACTAGCAAAGTTGAAAGGAGTTTATAAGTTCCGTAGTTGTTGTGGAGCTAACAGACCTCGATCTACTAGTCCACTGGCCACTCCAAGTGAAATTAGTGCTGTGCACACAAGTCTGCCCAAAACTTCTAAGCATGACATCGCACTAACACCCTCTATTGAGACTCAGGATATTTTTTACATTAATTGTCCTCCTACGCCTGGAAGGGATTTATTCAACCCAGTGCAGGGGATGCTTTACATTTATCCCATAAGTCCAGTGTGAATACGTGTAACGAAAGTCGCACTAAGTCGAAGCCGCGAAGAAATCTTGCCAAGCGGTTATTGGAATTGCTTGGGCCCGAACCTAGCTCGGACGTGTCAAAAGCTACCTGAGGGCAAAGGACTCCAAATGCGACGTTACGTCCCTACTGCTTGGAAGAATACCGCCCTGTGACTACCTGCCCTTCCACGCCCAAACACGTTCATACCAGTGCTTCTCTAAACTTCTAATTCCTTTAAGTGCATTTCTAAGTTTTGTAATGGTAACAATTATTATCATGAGGGTTTAGATCCAGGTATGCCAAGATTCTACTCAAACTTAACGTAATATCGTAGAGCTTTCATCTCTTCCCTTCTTTGTTTAATTCTCATTATCCTGATTGTAGGGAAACATTCCACACTCTATCACTTAGGAAAATATATAGTACATACTTCCTCGAATTCGGGCTCCCGAATTCCTCACGTAGGAAATATATACAGTATATATTTCCTGTTATATATACATGCACCTTACACATACATTTGGAATACTTTGCTCAAACCTGAGTTTATTCGTTCCTTATCACTTTTGGGTACATATCAAATAGTGAAAGTCTCGTCGCAGAGTTAAATGCTTTTCAGTCACTTATAATTGACTTATTGTTTAATTAACATTGATGGAGTTTATTTCCATCCTTGTCACTTGTTGATTCAATTTACCATTACTTTATTAATACAATTGCATTAACTAGTTGTTCGCTTTGAAATTAATATTGTCCTTCCTGTCCATAAATTCAGAGCCACGGTTCAATTGTCGCAGTAACTTGTTACCTATCTTTGTTTGAGTATTTACTCTGTTTATTTGAGGACATTATTCATGTGATTTTGAGACTTATTATCTCTGAGTATTTATGATTATAAGTGTTATATAGTTAATAACCAAATTTCCCAGAGACCTGTTGATATTGTACCTTAGTGGTTAAGAAATATAACTTGTGTTTCCTATACTTGTGTTTTGTGTCCATTGTTTATTGCTCGTGTGTTGATTTAGGGAGATAAGGTCAGTCCTCGCCCAGCGGAGAGGTTATGGATATTCGTATTTAGGATTATATAGTGGACTGTGTAATAATATCATATAATAGTTTATATTACCTGAAGACTGGAACTAGTGCTGTTGAACTTAGTTGACCTGTTGAGCCGTGATGATGTTACAAGATGGTGTGCGAAACGGGTGTGTTAGCTAATAGGATAGAGTTGATGAATAAAGAAGGGGGCCACTATACTTAATGATTGATGGGAATGACGATTAATGATCTATGGATTAGTATGGATAGATGGAGAATTGATGAGCTAAGTACTATCACTAATGGGGCGAAATATGAGGTGAAACACGAGAGCGTAGGCAGACGGTCTGGTAGTGGTGGCGGCTAGGTAGAGAGTGCAGGACCCTCACAATATTCGCGAGAGGTCCGCCAATATAACGCATGCGCAAATGGGTAGGTATATATTTAGTAGCAGTCTCTACGTTTCCAACGTAGGGCTTATGATCTCAGCCGCTACCACAGCGGGCCGATTTATCGGTACTCACGCGAAGTAACCAAATTATCTCTAGAGTTACACCTCAATTCACTACTAGGCACGTTGTACACACTCCGAGACGACTAGGAAAGGAGAGAAAGAATTGTTATAGTTACCCATTTAATCTAGCTGCTCTCCTCTGAGCCATGCTCCATGTTCTATGAGCCTGCGCCAGGACCTGCCAAAGTATCAGTCACTTCGCGCCCACCGTCGATGTCACAATCCTTTTTTGTCTGTGCTTCGCGAGTGCCTGCTTTGCATCCCCTTCGCTTCAACTATTAGTGAGTGTGAGCCTTTTCAGGCTGTTGAGGTTTTAGAAGGATGTTCAGTGATGTAGGCAGCACTTTATACGGATTTATGGCGTGTTTACTGAGTGTGCGCGTAGTGCTGGAGACGTATTTATTTATTTGTTTTCTTCGGGGGTGTTTGGTCCGCGACGCCGCAAAGCGGTCGTTGTGTGTCGATTCTACCCTCGCTTTCGGGTTCATGTTCACTTTAACTACCCTTAACGTAACTTGGGGGGGGAGGTGCTTCCCGCGGGATGCATTGTGTTTCTTTCCCTTTGTGACTTTTTGTTTTATTGTTTTTTCATATGACTACGTGTCGATGTTTTACAAGACTTGAGCATGAGGTTTCTCTGGATTCTGCTTTTGTGTGAGCATAGGCCACACAGCCTTTATTCTCTCACAGGGAGGATATGCTTGGACAAGTTGACTCGATTTTCGTGTTTACTCACGTTTTTTCGCCACACAGGCAAGGGTCTTCTGGTGTCCTCAGCTCCTTCATCTTTTTAAATCCGCCCTACAAGCGCCTTTATCTTTTTGATGTGCCCTGTGCCTTGTCAAGGCCTAGGCCACATAGCTTTTCACTTGACTTGGTTTATGCGCCCTGTTCTGCCCCCCTATTCATGTACCTGGACAGGGATTTTTGGACAACGGCTGATTGGCTGTTTTCCTATCCCTTATGTCCTGTTCCTTGTGTCCTCCTTCTGTACCTGGTTCCCACCCTACGGGCGGCCTCCTTGTATACTGGGTGGACCCAAAGACCACCTGAAAAGTCCTAGAGCTCGACCCAAAGTGGCGATGTCCTGTGTGTTTTGGATTCCCTCCCCGCCCCTATTTAAACTTATAGGGTACTGTTGGGTTGCTCACACTTGACCTTTTCCTTCCAGCTGGTGCCCGCTCTACTGCCGGCTGTCCCTACGCCGCCGCCACTTCGCCGCCTCCTCCCTCCGCTCTCGCAGAGGGTTCTCAGGTATTTCGAAGGGTACCAATTTCCCCAAAATTTTGGTTTGGACCTGTTCCCAGGGTTGGGCCTCGCTAAGGGGCTTGTCCCAGCCCTGGTGTTGAGGGTCTCCGGTGTGGGTGATTTTATTTGACTTTCCTGTTATACTTGCTACATAGCTTCTTACTGGATATTGTCTTACTGAGTCTTACACGCTGAATTGGCTCTACTGCCTCATATTGCCTGTCTCACCTCTACTGGTGGGTAATGCTTCCCCATTTTTCAGTGCTGTGATGCCGGCTCCTCCCTGCTCTCGGCCGACGTGTCAGCGGACGGCCTTGCGGGATCATCGGGAATGCTGCCTCCACACGGCCTGCTACGGGAAGGATGTTTACGATCCCCGCCGATGTGGGGTGTGTCTCTCCGCTCTTCAACTACTGGAGACTCTCCCTACGTCGGCGGAAGGACAACGGGCCAGGACGTCTCTACGCCGGTCATGGGACGTCATCTCCCGTCACGTCCAAAGGGTCCTGCACAGGGCTCCTTCATTCCGTGAGGATGACGTCCGGGTGTTGTTGGGGATCCCACCTACCTCCGATGCTGCACGCTGTTCCCGCTCCCCTACTGTTCGTCACTCTCGCTCTCCTCATACGGCTCGGGGCTCCCCTCCCGGGAGTTCGGGTCTGGCAGGCGGGAGGGCGCCTCCCAGGGAGCGGGCCCCCAGGCGTCATGAACATCGAGTGCCTCCCTCCGACCTGTCAATGACTTCTGGAGCTTCTGGCAAGAGGAAACGTCGCCGATCTCCATCCCCCGCTGATCGGCCCCGTCTTGCTTCTCCTCACATCAGGATGAGCCCCCCTCCTTCGCAGGGTTCCACGGTCTTCAGGGCCAAACGCCGTCCTGCCCCGCCTGCCGAGGAGGTCGTTCTCCATCCTGCACCATCTTCAGCCACTGGTGGGGTGGAGTTCGAGCCTCTGCCTGCCTCCCAGCCTGTGAGGGGTCCCGGCCTCTTCCCTATGGCGGGCCCGGCTGTGGTGGTCCCGGCGGCGATGGCCTCCCCGCCTCCTCCTCAACCTGGAGGTTCCGACGCCTCGATCCCTTGTGGCCAGCCGTCTCCTCCTCGTCTCCCTGACCATTTAGGCGATGTTCTTGAGATGGAGGTTGTGGATTTTGATAGGCTGGAGGACGAGGATGTGGGGGTCGACTCGTCTTCGGACGGTGCACCTGATTCGGGCCGGGAGGACCCCGACGTGGAGGCACATTCCTCCCCACCGTCCCCTGAGTTCTCCCCGCTCACGAACCATGGGGCCCGTGGGCCCAGTGAGGCTGGTTCCCTGTCTCCTCTACAGACGTCCTTCCCTTCTGCTGCGGAGACGGAGTTACGGGCGGAGTTGGCGTCTCTTCGTCTTGAGATAGCCTCCAATAAGGCAGACATCCTCTCCTCTGTCATGGCGGCCATGGAGGCAGTGGTCTCCCGGTTGGGTACTACGAACCCGATGCCTCTGCAGACTCCGCTTGTGGGTCCTCTCCCACCTGTTGCCGACCACATCCCATCTCGGCCTGCTCTCCCGGTCGTGGTACCGTTGACATCATCTGCTTCATCACCTGCACCTCCGACACCGCCTACGACTCCTCTCTGGCCCGTTGTTATCCCGGGCCAGGGTTTGGGGTTGTTCTCTCACCCCCTCTCCGTGCCGCCTCTCTCCAAGTTTAAGATCCCCAAAGTCAAGATGCCATCCCTGTATGGGGATTCTGTTGCTTGGAGAGCTGTGATCGCCTCCAACCCTGAGGGATCGGTCCACCTGCCGGCCGGAGAGCGGGCTGTGCCGGAGGGCTGGGCTATCCAGGTGAATGAGAAAAACATCTCCACAGGGTCTGGTCCCTGAGGTCGATGTGAGGGTGTACCCTAACCGGCAAGACATGCGGTATTTTTCGTATCGTCCATCTGTATTGCCTTACACTGCCACAAAGCCCTGGGCTGACTACTCCCGCCAAGACCTGTCTGCGGATGTCCACTCCCTCTCTGCCATCTCAGGGACGCCGTACCTCAGGAATGTGCGAGATCGGGACGGGGTCCTGATGCTCGAACTCCCGCACGTCTGTCCGGGTCCCTGGGGTGAGTGGATCCGTGAAGCGGTGGAGTTTGGTCAGTCCATGGCTGAGACCTTGCCGGCCATCCCATCCATGGAATCATCTTTTCTGTCGGGCATGCTCCTTACCACCTCGGGCTTCCCTCTGCCTGTGTGGGAGTGGCTCAATGCTCCCAAACTGTCGGTGGGCCCCCTTCCGTGTTCCTTTTTCACGGCACCGGAGAAGGCACCACTGGACCGGGACTTTAAGTTCCGTCAGCGAGCGGCGCGCCAACTTTCAACTCTTCTTGCTCAGTTGGAACTGGCGCGGGTTCACCTCCGCCTTATTGAGTCACTGGAATCGGCTAATCATCGCCAAGATTTTGAGCATGTCCGACGGATCGCCCTGCAGCTTGCCCTCAACCCTGTTCAGGACATCCGCCACTCCCTCCATGAAGCCACTCGTTGCCGTCAACAACTTCGGGTGGCTTTCTGTAAGAAGGCCCCTGCCGACGTCCGCAACCGCCTCCTACTGACTGACCTTCTGACCCCGGGTCTGTTCCCTGAGGAGGCTTGGCAAGGGGCTTTCTTACTGGCGCAGAGTGACACCTACTCTGCTCAACGGAAGGTGGTGGCGAGGCCCACTTCATCCTCCTCCACCCGTGGACGCGGGGGCAGGTCTGTCGCCGGCAGAGGGCGCCAGGCTAAAGGTGTGGCCAGGGGACTGGCTCCCAGGGGGCGTGGTGTACCCGCCTTCCGTGGACGTCGGTCCCCGGATCGCCGTCCCTGCCAAGAGGGGATGCGGCGCTGGCAGGCGCAGGGCCCCAGTTCCTCCGCTGCCAGACACAGCCTGGAGGGGGATAGGCCGGAGCGCGAGGCTCGTCCGTCGTTACGGCGGGGCGGGGGGATGTCAGGAGGAGGACGTGGTGGCTCATCCCACTACGATAAGTCCAATAGGGGCTCCGCGCCAAAAAACGCGTAGTTCCTCCTGGCCAGTCCCCTCTTCCCTCGCCCGACCGTCTCGTCGAAGCGGTGATGGGCCTGACACAAGGCGCCCGCACCGGCTTCTTCCACCCCCACTACCGGCAATGGCCCCGCCGGTCGTGGGCGCGTCGGGTGGTCAAGAAGGGTCGGACTTGGAGGTGGAGGTCCAGGCCTCCTCTCAGGTGCCCTCCCCGACAGCGACCAGTGTCTCAGGAAGTGGCCCAAGTTACTCAGTTACTTGTTCGTCAAGGGGAATCCACGCAATGCGAGCTAAGCTCATTATTATCGCGCCTCCTTAACTGGGAATGTATTGCGTGAAATGCATGTTAAGTGTTTTATGTACTGTTGGAATGGCTGTGGATGTGTGTGTAGTCTGTATTTAGCCAATTGGCGACATCGGAAAAGAAGGCTTAGGGTGGATCTGTATGGTACCATTCTCACTATAGACGGTACCGTCTCGCCCGAAGGCTTAGGTAGCCATCAGCTTAGGTGAACCATATGATACCCATCTCGCCTTGTACCATTTTTGCCAACCCCAGATGGGACGTCACAACGTCGTCCACTTATTCCAGGTACCTATTTACAGCTAGGTGAACTGAGGCTAACACATGAAAGGAGACAAGCCCAATTTGTCTCCGCCCGGCCGGGGATTGAACCCCCGACCCCTCGTGTGTGAGACGAGAGCTCTACCTACTAGGCTACGGGCTGTGTGTCATGTCCATGCACGAGGAAGGCGTTCTCAAGGAAATATCTTCTACACAAAAGGTATTTCTTTCTCGTGTGTTTCTGGTCCCAAAGAAGGACTGCGCTGCTATGAGGCCGGTGGTAGATCTCTCAGTCCTCAACTCTCACATTGTGAACACCCGTTTCCGCATGCTCACCATCAACCAGGTACGCCTGGCACTCAAGCCCTTGTCTTGGGTGGTCACCCTGGATCTGAAGGATGCTTATTGGCATGTGCCGATGGCTCCTCGGTTCCAGGGCTGTCTAACACTGCAGTCGGATCAACGGGTGTTCCACTTCACCAGACTACCATTCGGCCTCAACATAGCACCGCTGGTCTTCACCAAACTGGTAAAGCAGGCTCTGACCCCCTTGCTCTTACAAGGGATTCAGATCCTGTTTTACCTGGACGATTGGCTCATCTCCGCAGACTCTCTCACACACTGTGTACAAGACACGCTCACTGTAGTCAGACATATCACAAACCTGGGGTTCAAACTAAACATTCCCAAGTCCTGCCTCTCACCGTCACGAGAAGTGACGTGGGTGGGCTTGCACTGGGATCTCCTAAGCGCCACCGTTTCCCAGAGTCGAGTGAATGCGGCGAAACTTCGAAGGAAGCTTTTTGTCGTGTTGCACTCGATCTCGATAACACGAAAAATCTGGGACTCCCTACTAGGGTCTTTGAATTGGGCGTCTCTGACCGTGCTCTTGGGCCGGCTCCGACTAAAACGCCTCATTCAGCTGGGCAACAGGCACTTCCCTATCTCGCCCCCTTACCGTTTGTGGACGGTACCGCGCTCAATACATCTGAGACTGACACACTGGGTCGCTCGGGGCACGCTCTCTGCGGCTGTGCCCTGGACTGCTCCTCCGCCGACCATCTGGGTAGACACAGATGCGTCGAGCGAGGTAGGGTGGGGCTATCAATCAGACATGGGACATCAAAACCACGGCAGGTGGTCGGGGCTCTCACACTTCCACATCAATGCCCTGGAACTGTTGGTACCGTTGTTCTTCCTGCGAGATCACGGACTGGCCCTCACGAGCAAGTCGGTGGCCTTCAGGATGGACAACATGTCCGCGGTTCATTGTATCCAAAAGCAGGGTTCCTCCAGGTCTGTTGTGCTCCAAGACCTGGCGGAGAAATTGTTTTACCTGGCCGATCATTACAGCATCACCCTGCATGCGACTTACCTGCCCGGGACGGCCAATCTTTGGGCGGATGCTTTGTCGAGAGGACAGAGCACCAAGGTAGAATGGTCATTAAGACAAAGCGTTTTCGACGACCTCGCAGCCTCCTGGGGCCATCCGCAGGTGGACTTGTTCGCCTCCTCAGGGACGAACAAGCTGCCGGACTACCTCACCCGCTGGACTTGTACTCAGGCGGGGGGGCCGGATGCCTTCAGCGAGGACTGGAGCAGGTGGCAGTCGATTTACGCTTTTCCACCACCCGACGCACTGCTTATGTGCAAAGTCCTACACAGGCTGAGAGAGTACCGTGGCAAGGTTTGGTTAATCGCGCCCCTCTGGCCGGCCCAAGCCTGGTACGCTCAGCTGAAGCGATGGTGCCCGAGTCCCGTTCCCCTGTCTGTCTCAGCCTTCCACTTGGGACAGATTGGAGACCTAGGGACCTCATTGGCATTCGCATCGTGGATGTTTGTGAGGCAGGGTGGTTGCCGAAATATGGACGTTGCTTGACTGATATGCTTAATCAGCACTGGACTAAGGCTACTTGGAAGACTTACGAGTCTCATTGGACTACTTTCACTAAATGGATCAATGACACCGACCAAACAGTTCCGTCGGTTGCGTTAGTCTTCCATTACCTTAATCACTTGTTTGCAACACGCACATACATGTACAACACCATTAGGAACCACCTGTCTGCTATTAGGGAGCCTTTTGAGACCTTGACGGGGCTGGTGCTCCCTCACAAGGAGCTGTCTTTTTTCATGAAAGCCTGCTTTAGGCTCCGACCGCCCCCGTGCCAGATACCGCCTCAATGGTCTCTGGCGAAGGCTCTAAGGCTCCTTACCTCACCCATCTACACCACTAACCCAACACCTGTTCATCTGCTTGATAAAACATTGTTTCTTTTAGCGTTGGCTACAGGAGAGAGGGTCTCGGAGTTGGCTGCCATGTCGAGCGCCCCGAATTGCATGAGTTTTTCGCCTTCCTTGGGGTCAGTCACTTTGGCCCCTTCCGTTCATTTTATGGCCAAGAATGAACGTGAGGCGCACATTTTTAAGCCGTTTACTGTACCGGCTTTAAACTGTGGGAGCACGCATCATCTGCTATGCCTGGTAAGAGCCTTGCATACGTATGTGCGTGCCGCTGTGCCGACGTCGGGGACGGCGCTCTGGTTGGCCCCTAAGACAGGGACACGGTTAGGCAAACGTACTGTGGGACTTCATTTACGCCGTGTCATTACTGCTAGTAATCCCCTTACGAAGGGCTCCGCTCATGATGTCCGCTCTTATGCAGCGACTGTGAGGTTTTTAAACAATTCTTCACTTTTGGACATAGCCGACACAGGGTTATGGTCCTCCCACAGCACTTTTGTCTCATCGTACCTGTCCATGTCCACTGCCAGGCCAGGTGTGCCTTGTGTTGCGTTAGGCCAATGTGTCACGTAATTCATCTCCATCCTGTGTCTCTTCTCATCCCATACTGTATTTTCTTCCTTTCCCTACACTGGGGGGGGGGGGGGGGGTCATTTTGTATGCTTGTACAATGCCTTTCTCTCTTTCATTTTACATGTATGTCATCCCTGTTTAGTATTAAGGATATCTCTCTTACTTCTTTACATATAGACTCTACTGTCTAAGGGTTACTTGTTTGGTATGTCTATGCCTCATACCCGGTTTTTGTAATTAAAGAGTGTCCTTGGAGATCATCCACCTACTGATCCTTGCCTTCAGATTCTTGTCTTCATGTACAATTGCCTTCATTCTTCCCAGATTGGTGTGCCATTCTCAGGTCGACATGACCTATTCCTTACCCTGCTGCGGCACTTTTAAGACCCTAGACTGATACTTGTAACATGTACTTCCTTAATATGCACCGTACTGTTACGCTCTTTTTCTAATAAACTGATTTGTTTATTTGTGTCTTTTCTTGGTTCTCTGCTTGTGCTACGGCTTGGGGTTTAAGGTTTATTGGATGTCCGCCTCCAATTTGGGATTCAAGCCCTACGTTGGAAACGTAGAGACTGCTACTAAATTGGGAGGTTTGACGACCTCCCTTATAACCAAATAAGGAAAACCTCTTATTTGGTAGCAGTCTCGGAGTATCCAACAACAGAGTATCCCGCCCTCATGCCGATCCCCTGCCCATCCAATCTAAACTGATTACTTGATACCTCGATACTTTGGCAGGTCCTGGCGCAGGCTCATAGAACATGGAGCATGGCTCAGAGGAGAGCAGCTAGATTAAATGGGTAACTATAACAATTCTTTCTCTCCTTCGCTTTCTCTTCTTTCCTAGTCGTCTCGGAGTGTGTACAACGTGCCTAGTAGTGAATTGAGGTGCAACTCTAGAGATTATTTGGTTACTTCGCGTGAGTACCGATAAATCGGCCCGCTGTGGTAGCGGCTGAGATCATAAGCCCTACGTTGGATACTCCGAGACTGCTACCAAATAAGAGGTTTTCCTTATTTGGTTATAAGGGAGGTCGTCAAACCTCCCAATTTTCCCACCCAATTATAATTACCTAAGTTCATAGGAATGATAGACTACCCAATATCCAATATAGAACATAATTATTAACTTCTTAATTATTCTATATAACCATTGATCCCATAAACTTAATACTAAATACTTAATGTAATACTTAAAGTAAGACTGTCCATATCAGAGTTTGGACAGAGGTACTTAAGCTGCATTTTGTGTCACCCCAAAGTCTGATAACCCACCCACTTATCAGTGGGGTGGCACAAAATGTACAATTTTTACGAGCCTGCCTTCAAAATGTATATGCCTACATATATACAACATTTGCTTACTATTGTTGAACATGAATGTAAATATATATTACAAAATGACCACTACAAAGTAAAACAAAGAATATACAGCTGCATTTTGTGTTACCACCACTGATAAGCCATTGGGCTTTTGGCAGAAAATGCCAAAAATGATCAGTGATATCCGAGACATGATTACATACAGTGTTCTCATCGTCCAGCATATTACTGCTTCATATTCATGAGCCAACTTAAAATAGCCCTATATAATATTTAATTATCACTAGAACAATACACTATACCATGTAGGAAGTCTTCTGGAGAAATAGGGCAAATTTAGACAAAAATGCAAAAATGCAAGATAAACTAAATCACAAATGTATGCTAGAATAGCATTGACAAATCGCTAGATAGTCACCAGACACTAAAAACTTGTATGTCACTAGAAAACATATGTTGAAGTATCTAGAATAATCTTTAACAATCGAAACATCTCTCCAATTCCTTAAAATAGGGAAACTAACTTCAATATCGCTAGAATTCATCACATCTTGATGTCGCTTAGACCAGATGGAAGTGATTCGCTGGATATAGCGGTAGCAGCTACATTGGCAATATCGTACCAAGAACCTTCATTCCGTTATAATGATCAAGGTCAGATTTCGAAAGTATTACAATTATTTCAAAGTTCAGAGATCATCAGATCGGTTTGGAAGTCGATGTACACAATTTAAGTTCCATTAGTTTAAGAAACATTCACATAATATGCTACTTAGAGGGTTTAATAAAGAAGCATTCCTCTCCTGGCATCGTATAAGCGAACGCAAGCTGTTTTTTTTTTTTTTTTTTTTTTAAGAGCGTCAACAAACGCTTCGTATATTTGGGTTTGGTGAACCTTTTGGGGTTCCTAGTTATACATTAGAACATATTTATATTTTGCACACTCTTATAATTAAGTATAAACACTTACTTGTTAAAGAGGAAATACACAAAAGACCAATTTAGAATGATCGTGAATATCTTTACTTTGGCGTATGTTTGGGCTAATTTAAGACTACATTTAGATAGATAGAATTTTTTAACACTCGCCAATGAAATATGATGACTTGCTTACAGATATATACTTAACCCGCTGAGCCCCAGCTAGTTAGTAATAAATGTACCACCAGGGCCCAGAGGGTTACATTTGTATTTTTCCAGAAACAATAGCGAATGGGTTAGGAATGAAGGAAAAACCACGATAAACCGATCTAAAAGCTCAAAAAATGGTCCTACAGAGCCCCCGAAAACGGATTTTACAAGGGTAAAAAATTGAAGGCAATTTCCCCCAAAAAAAGGTTTTTGCGTGCTCACGCGCACGCGGTTGGACTTTGAGAGTTTTCAACCATCGGCATGGTTGCGTGGGATACTTACACAGTTCCCATACAAATCTGAGCCTTCTAGGTGCCATAGGACCGAAGTAATTAACCTGGACGCAACCATTGCGTCGCTGGGTTCTGGTGATCGAACATTGCAGACGCAACACGTGTGACGCTGGGTCTCAGCGGGTTAAAGCCCGAATCGGCTTGACTTTAACCCAGTTGTTTACTTCCTCAAACCTGTGGAGGAGCAGGGTTGAGTTGGCTTGATATTGGACACCCTTTTATGGCATTTGGGTGTGAAATACGACACCATTTCCAGTCTATCGGAGATAATGATGGTAAAGGAAAATGCGGTATTCTAAAGACGAAACATCGTAATATATTAAATATTATGAGGTATTTCAGGAACTGCAATGATCGACGACTAGACATATCGGCAATAACTTAGAATATATACAATTGAAGATTGTTTGTGACATCATAGATAAGGTGGAATTATACAAAACATTTCTCTTTGTAACATTAGAGTAATAAATAATTGCTTAGGTTAACATTTCAATAATTCTGAGTATGAGTGGCGGAATATTGTAGGTGACGAACACTACCATGCAGCCGGTACAAGGGCTATCCCGAAACTCAGTTCACCTCCCAGCTATAGCAGACGAATACCGGCGTGCTTGGCATATATTTACCCCTATGGTAAAGCAGCCGCTATGCCCGATCTACATTCTTGCCTAATCACGATTTTATGTCAATGTATTTAACTTGGCTTTATTGTATTGACTAAACTAACCAATAATAACTAACCTAATCCAATAAAATAAAGTACAATACATCAAAATATAATCATGATTACTGATTGTAAACACGAATGTAGCGGCATCACGGCTGCGGCTATACTCCGACATTTCTAAAAAAAATTTTTTTACATGTTAAGATTATTATTTGAGTCCTTATTTCGGGATTATTTTGATCTACTTAAATTTGTACAACAGTGTGATGGGTATGCATATAATATAATTGCTTAATTTTGAGTATATGTATACAAAGTCTAATATAGGTTATCACCCTTTCATACGATTATGACGCTTCTTTCGGATATTCTGAGGATATATAGCTAGGTACATTTATAATTATCACATCCAAATCGATTATTTGTATATGGATACATACACAAAGTCTTAAAACTGTTATCAAGCTCCGAAAGTCTGAATTGGGTTGAGTTTCGACCCTGTGTAGGAGCAGGGTTGAGTTGGCTTGATATTGGACACCCTTTTATGGCATTTGGGTGTGAAATACGACACCATTTCCAGTCTATCGGAGATAGTGATGGTAAAGGAAAATGCGGCTTTAAAGTTGAATATAAGTACTGATCCCTAAGTTGGGAATCACAATCAGAATATATCACGTTTGCTAGAAAAACGTAGCATAACAAAGACCAACCTTCCCTTAGTTAAAACTAGTATGAAAAAGTATACCGGTACATTGAAATACAATACCGCATTAAGTAGTATTGAAGATGATTTCAGGTAGAGCCAGATTTAACTAGATATTGACTGGATTACAATTTTCATAAAGTATTGGATACGCAATAATGTGGTTATTATAACCACATTATTGTGTGTCCAATACTTTATAAAAATTGTAATCCAGTCAATATCTAGTTAAATCTGGCTCTACCTGATATCATCTTCAATACTACTTAATGCGGTATTGTATTCCAATGTACCGGTATACTTTTTCATACTAGTTTTTGAGATAGGGAAGAAAAGCGTGAACGAAAGGAACGAAGGAGATGAGCCACCGCAAACAACAACAACCAATGCCACCATGCTACCAAGACAAGAGGGCACAAGAGCCTCCTCACCACACTTCGCTCGGGTTGCATGTATTACCCAGGCACCCCCCCCCCCCTCCCCCCCCGACCCCGGGAAAGAACATACCTGTGAGGATGTCAACAGACAATGATGCACAAACCATAGATGGCCACTCAAGACATCATGGGGAAAGAATAGTGCATACATCTCAACACACAACGCGCCCTTCTTGCCATGAGACGCACCACCGCCGTGGCGCAGATTCCCAGAAGGGCTACCACAGTCGACTCGGACCCTCCTCCAAGCACAGCCGCCCTTCTAGCCGCGAAATGCCCCACCGAGGAGAACGACGGAAATCGTTAGACTACTTCAGCCCACCTCATCATCAATAGAGTTGGAAGGATATCAATACCACACAGGTCGTATTGTTAACCAGAAGACTTGGGCCTGTTAACCGAGAAATTGCCTTGAGAGAGTAAGACACTGGTGTAACTACTCGACGCATTTCTCGAAGGTATCTTGGATTTGCTCGTATCCTTGTTGGACCACACTGATGACCACCCAACATCTTTACATTGCCTTGATACAGGAATGACTTTAGCTAGAGTATGCAGTACTGACCAAGCGCTCTAGTTTTAGTAAACCTACAAAAACAGTAAGACTGGTTGGAAGAGTGTAAGACACTGGTGAAACAGCTTCATTCTAAGTCAGGACTCGTAGTGGAGGGTGTAAGACACTGGTGAAACAAATCCCTACTTAAGTCTTACAAAACGAGAGTGTAAGGCACTGGTGAAACGGCTCGTACTCGTATAAACCCAAGATCCAACATCAAAGTTCTTCCAAAGACTCCTGTAGGAAGTCTAGGTCAAGGACTCGTAGTGGAGGGCGTAAGACACTGGTGAAACGACTCCCTACTTAAGTCCTACGATACAAAAGCGTAAGACACTGGTGAAACGGCTCGTATTCGTATAAGAACCCAACATCAAAGTTCTTCAGAAGATCTTCAAGGAAGTCTTCACTAACTCTGCCACCGTCACACGGCAGGATCACCACCACGGACCAGGACGTCGTTGGGAGTACAACACAGCCGCATCTTCAAAGACCGTCGGAACCTGCCCAACATCTCCCCTTGAGGTGCCTAGTGGATCCTCGATCGAGCTGTTACATAATTACCTATCCATGTCTGATGTAACATTGTACCTTTAATCATATATTACTGTCAAATAAGAACAATCTATGTTTGTAGTCTGTGTTATATTATCCTCTATTACCTTCGTACTTGTGTTAATGTTGGTCTCATTTTCTCCAGTCAAGTAAGAACCTACCTAATTAGTCAATACAACCCCAGTAAAAACCTGGTATAACATTGGCAGCAAATTTGGTTCTTGATTTGGGAGAAAGAGTCCAGTCGGCACAAGAATAAAAGAAAATAGAGCGTTTTATCACATAAGTCATCATGGCAAATCGTTCACACATTCCCATTACAAAGTATGAGGCAGACACGTACAACATACAGACATATCTGTATAAGGTTAATCCAGTGCTCAGCCGGCTTATCAAATGGACCAAGAAAAAATTGCTGTCCTACTAACTCACCTGGGAAAGGCCATGTTCCTGGTAGCCGGACAAGTCACCCCTGACGTCACCTGGGTACAGTTCCGGCAGATCATAATTAATGCGATCCAACCCCCCTTGGGTTCGGTCATCGCCCTAAGCAAATTGGATGACATCAAATATGAGGGAGATCTGGACACCATCCTAGGACTTCTAGCACAGAATGTTAGATCCACATACCCTCTCCAGACTACTCTGCAACATCAACAGCATATCTTCAACACATTACTACGAGTGTTGCCTGCGTTTATCAAGGAACACTTCACCATCCTCGACCCCGTATGATATGACCAGGACCTGATAACAATCCGGAAACTCTTAACCACCAGACCTAAGACCTCCACAGTGGGAGCCATCAAGAGATTAACCACACACCCTCAAGGAGGACGGATATCAGGAGCCCCACCAAGCTACGGGCAGAGACAGCCACCACGGCAACAGGCCCACCCACACTCTTACAATAGTGTGTACCCCCATAACAATGCTCCGAACAGGGTTTTTTCACCCACCAACACTCCAAATCGAGGCCGATCCACGAACACAGCCACACCTAGGTTCCGGGATGGGCCTCTGATTTTGATCAACCCGTTCGATTTCAGTGCATGCAATTCCACCTGCCCCCTGCACTGTATAAGAGACCAAGCCAAGCAACAACAACGGCAATAATCTAGGAGGTGGATTCACTAACGGTCGTACGATCCGAAAACTCCCTTACCGTTCCCTTACGACTCAACGCTGGTATTCACGAAGCGTCGTAGCGGCCATCTTTGATCGTAGGAAGCCCCTTTCGCAAAGGGTGGTCCAGACCACCCTTACATGAATTTGACCCGGATATAGGTACACAAATATCGATAACACAACCCGCGACCATAACAAATTTGTCTGCAGTATAGCTGTTTATGACACACTAAGTCATTATTGAGGCAATAATAGCGCAATATGATTGTTAACTTGTGTTTACAACACCATTAAGGCATTTAATACAAAGTATGAATATATTTGTATCCTTAATGTCTTATGACAGGTCGAATTAAGCTATGAATAGCCTACATATGCCAGCCTAGACCTAGTCAAGGTTAATTGATGCACAAATTCATGTGTTGCGATAACACGTAGTCTACCATTAGTAGATTTTAACCCTCATTTATTGCGGAAATGTTTTATTCCAACTCCCCACCACCTCTGAGTTAGATTAGGGTAGCCTATTCCTCAACAAATTTGAAAGTATCACAGGAACAAAATGATGAAAAGAATTACCCTAGGCCTAGCCTAAAAAATGAATAAATAATAAACGCTGTGTGAATAATTTTGGTTAGCCTAGCCTAGGCTATAACCTAGGTTTATTTTGAAAAAGTTAGGGCTATTTAGGCTAGACAAGTTAGGCTTATGTATGGTATTTTGGTTAGGCTAGCAATGCCTAGCTGGGTTAGATTAGGGTAGCCTATTTCCTCAACAAATTTGAAAGTATCACAGGAAAAAAATTATGAAAAGAATTACCCTAGGCCTAGCCTAAACAAAAATAATAATAGGCTAGCCTATATGGTGTTGTGAATATTTTTGTTTAGCCTAGGCTATAACCTAGGTTTATTTTGAAAAAGTTAGGGCTATTTAGGCTAGAAAAGTTAGGCCTACGTATGGTATTTTGGTTAGGATAGCAATGCCTAGCTTGGTGTAGCCTAAGCATGGTAAAGTAGAAGCCTAGCAGGTAAAGATGGTGTTTGCAGGCGTACCGTCCTCATTGTTAACTAGCTGTTATTCGTCCCATGCTGGTAATATATTTGATGATGGCAATAAGTCATGGGAGGTGAGGGGGACAAAGCCCCCCTCAACCTATCATTATATCCCATGGCCAACTGTTGGATAATAGATTGAGGAGGCCTATGCTAGGCCTATTTTGAAAAGGTAGATAAGCCTTGAGGTGTTGTGAATACACAAATATTATCCTAGGCCTATTTTGAAAAATTAGGCCTAGGCTAAGTCTGGCATTTTGGATTGGCTAGAACTGCCTGTGTAGGCATAGACATAGTAAAGTCTGGCATTTTGGTTTGGCTCGCCCTGTCTAGGTGTAGACATGGTAAAGTAGAACAATATACTGTGGTTAAGGTATAAATAATACACTCCCAACTAGCCTAACAGATGATTATCAATGATCAATCCGTCGAAAATCCTTTAACTTGGGCCACTAACAGGCTTCCCTGTAGCCTAGCTAGGCTAATTTCTTATCATCAATTCACAAGATACTCTATTCTTCTTCCTGCTGGCTGTGGTGGATCGAATTAGCCATGCTAAACAATGAAAAGCTCATAAATTAAAGTATTTAGGTTTTACTTGGCGCTTCGGTCATGTGGGTGACATATTGTTTATTTACAAAGGCCAAGCGCCTGATTGGTCAAGAGAAGCCTCGGTGAAAATAACCGAAAGGGAGCCGTAAGGGAGCTCAACGATGCGTTCGTGAATACACCTTCCGCACTCCCTTAGGAACGATCCTAGGTTGCTGTACGACATCGCACGCTACGACCGTTAGTGAATCCGGGTCCAGAGTCCTCGCAGCTGAGGAAGAGTCTCAATAATTTGAGATTGAGGAGGATTACCAGGAAGAGGAGTATCCTCCAGAAAACCCCAACTCAATCCAAGCCATCGAGGAGAGACCAAGAGGTGAAGAAGAAGACCTCCCTCAGTTTTTTTTAATCCTCCCTCGCCCATCATGGCTTCGGCGGGGGATTCAACTATCAATAAACGGCCTCCCGTCTACCACCTGGCGAAGATTGAGGGAGTACCACTACGCCTCCTCATTGATACTGGAGCTGCAAGGTCCTGCCTCTTCAACCAATATCATGACAAACATCGTCGCAGATATGGCATGCTGAACACAACCACCACTAACCTTATCAGTGCTGGCGACACGCCCCTGCCCATCAGGGGAGAGACCACACCCCCGCGCATCACCACCCCGGATCCAGAAGCCTAATGCCATCATCCATTTGTGGTATTTTACTCCGAGTGTACTCAGTATGACGGCTACATTGGGTTGGATGTGCTGCAACGGCTACACGCCCAACTAGACTGCGGCCAGCAGAAACTCACATGTAAACAAATAAAATAAAAATTAATATCAGTTCCCTGTGACTCAACCCAAACACACACCAAGGAACAGGGTCCAGCGGAAGCCGAAGAGCCCGAAGAGTATTCCGAGCTCTAGACCTGCCAAAACAACCCCCTCGACTACCGCCTCCACAATTTTTAACCATCGACCACCACCTGTGCCAGCCCGCAAGAATCACACACACCTGCCTCCATCACCATAGTGGCCCCAGCAGTGACAACACAGACCACCCAGATCCCTGCTCAACATCAACAATGGGTACCCTTGTGCCACACTTCCGACGCCCCCATGATTTTCACTCCTCAGCTGGACCACTCCCGAGCAGACAGATATAAGATTCAACCTGCCATCGTGCCCCCCCACCACAATGTTGCCCTAGTTGCCAACATCACAGATGAGCCTCTCACATTACCAAAAGGCCTCATCATCGGCGACCTCGAGACATTTGATGACGACACACCTCCTGCTCCTACCAGCACGTCCCAGCTCACACTCCCCTCCATCCCTGATGAGCTGACGAGCAGTCAACACCAGCAGCTCCTGGAAGTCCTCCATGAGTTCACCAACGTGTTCGCCCAAAGTCCCACAGAGATTGGACAAACCAAGGCCCTAGAACACCCTATTCATACAACGGGCCCCACCCATTCGTCAGCCCATCCGGAGAAAGAACCCCTTGCAACGACAAGAGGAGGAGCGCCAGGTCCAGGAAATGTTGGACACGGGGATAACTACTCCTTCAGTCAGCCCTTGGTCGTCCCCCGTCGTTTTAGTGAAGAAGAAGGACGGATCCACCAGGTTGTGTGTGGATTATCGCCGCTTGAACGACGTCACCATCAAGGACGCCACCCCCCTGCCTAGGATAGATGACTCCCTAGACTGCCTGTATGGTTCCCGATAGTTCACCATGTTGGACCTACAGGCAGGATACTGGCAAGTGCCCATTCAGAAGGAACACCAGCAGAAGACCGCATTTTCTACAAGTGGGGGAAACTTGTACGAATTCAATGTACTTCCCTTCAGTCTCTGTAATGGGCCTGCCACCTTCTCTCGCCTCATGAAATCCGTCCTCAAAGGCTTCACTTGGGAGATCTGCCTGGTCTACCTGGATGACGTAATAGTTTATGGCAAGACATGGGAGGAGCACCTACTACAATTACGACAAGTCCTCGAACGGATACGAGCGGCTGGCCTAAAGCTCAAGCCTGCCAAATTCTCGGTGGCTCGTACCACCGTCAGGTTCCTTGGTCATGTCATCTCTGCCGAGTGTATCTCCCCAGACCCACATAAGCTCTCCACCATAGCAGCTCAGACGCCCCCCTGAACTGTAAAGGACGTCCGCTCGTTCCTGGGACTCGTCATTTACTACAGGAGGTTCGTGAAGAACTTCGCAGCCATTGCGCGCCCTCTTCATGAGCTCACCAAGAAGGACGAGCCCTTCGAGTGGACTCAAGAGAGAGACCAACCCTTCAACACCTTGAAACAACACCTGGTCCAAGCCTCTCGGCGTCTTCTGGGCGTTAAATCACTTCCGATCTTTCCTCCTGGGTACCAAAGTCGACATCATCACTGATCATCAATCCCTGCAATGGTTACGTTGATCTGAAACCACCTGTGCCCTCCTTGTCCGCTGGTGAGAAACCCTGGAGGAGTTTTATTTTGTAATTCATTACAGACCAGGAAAACTCCATACACACGCCGATGCTCTCTCCCGTTTACCTGTTTGCTACTGCCGATCCACAAGTCTGCCGACTCTGCCAGCAATGAGAGAATTTGACAGCGAAATTGGATGAAGCCCACAACAAGATCAACTCCCTCACCATGAAGCTGGAACCACTCCAAGAGTTTTTAACACCCAACATTGGAGTAAAACCGACTTCAATTGTCACCGCTTCAACTCCAGCAGCCACCGCCGCCCCAACGTCAACTGACAACAATCCAACGCCTTCGGTAGCCACTTCAGCAGATGCTTCCGATTCTCAAGAAACAAATAATGACTCTGCTCCCCCTCAAGACAACTTCCGTGTCGTGAGGAACAACGTTCGCCCCAAGATCAGGAAAATCATACCGGTTACCGAGTGTCACAACCGTTTCCAGACACTCACAGACTCAGATGACGAAGAGGAAACAGAAGAAGTTCGGCTCGTGGGAGACTCGATGGTACGTGGTCAGCTCACAGGGTTTTACGCCAGGGCACCTAAGACCAGGAAGCGTTTTTGTATCTCTGGTGGTGGTGTGGACGACGTAGTTGCTGCAGTTGACGAAGTATCAAAGCTGGCCCGTGCTAATACAATGTACGTCATCCAAATCGGATCCAACGATGTACATCGAACCCAGTCGGAAGATTTACTTCTAAAGTACCAGCAGCTGATCAAGTCGTTTAAGGAGAAGTCGTTAAGGATCATCGTCTCAGGAATCGTCCCCCGGCTCGGTGTAGAGAGCCGGTTTTACAACATAGCCACCAGCACAAATCGTTGTCTAGTCAACCTCTGCTGGAAGGAGAACGTGGGATTCGTCAACACGTGGGACAATTTTTACTACGATGACTATTTGTTTTCGAACAATGGAGTTCATCTGAACCAGTTGGGAGCAGCATGTTTTGGGCGTCTTCTCAACGATGCGGTGAAGGATTTTCGGAGAAGAAATAGACTCAGCACAGGACAACCAGAAAGGAGGACTGAAGACAGCGAGGGCGGCGACCTGCGAAGGAATTAAATGTTAATCCGTCAAGAACCACAAATTTGGATAAAGTTCCATCAACAAGACCCAAATCCAAAACCGCCAGGGATTACGACCGAGGACCGAGGACAGCCATGTACGGAAATGTAGATCCGACCAGAACCATAAATTCGATTAAAGAGCGTTCCGTGAGTTCTAAAACCGCAAATTTAAAGGTTTTCTAAGCAAACACTCGTAGCATAAGCAATACATTTTCAGATTTAGAGGAACTAGTATTTACAGAAAATTATGACGTGATTAGCATAACAGAATTTTGGTTCAATACAGAAGACAGAAACTGTTTAGCAGAGTATTTACTTCCCGGTTATGTAATGTTTGAGAAAAGCCGAATAAATAGAAATGGAGGTGGCATTTTACTTTTTATCGAAGAAAGTCTTAACCCGACCCTCTTGTCAAAACCTCAAATTGTGAATGTATACACATCCTTTGTGCTTTTAAAGAATAATAAAGGTACAAAAATAATACTTGCATTAATATACAGACCTCCAGCTCAATCAGTGCAAACTGACTGAGAAATTTACGAACAAATTGCAGATGTAAGTAACTCACAAGATACCGTAATTTTTGTCGACTTTGATATGCCTGTGACCAAGTGGGCCGATACTCTTACTTTACACTCCGGACATGACTTGTATGCGAACTTGCAAGAGAGTTCGCTCTATCAATTTGTTCGATCGCCGACCCGTGGTAATAATGTTCTTGACATTGTACTTGCAACAAAAGAAGAATTAATAGAGAATTTTAACACCTTACGAGCGGCCTATGCGGTTTATTTATGTGTACCGCCCAGCGGGGTGTTTTTAGCCAAAATAGGGCTGTTTACGTGATAATTTTCATGCCTAAATAAGCCCCAGAACGTAAAACAAGTACCTATCCCTGAAAGGGCATAAACAGAGCTTTCGAATGACACCATAACGATCCTTGTATGATGGATAGTTTTCTTGCAATAACCGTGCAACGCGAGTGCAAAAAGCAGGTAATTCGGTACTTTCGGTACATAATTGAGTATGTAGCGAGTGAGAGAGGGAGGAGGGAGCTGAGATTTGTGTCAGTAGGTTCGCCGCGGTGGTCTGGAGCAGTCATACGCTCGCTAGTCTCCTGCCACCACTTGTCTCTCTCTCTCAGCCACATTACGTGCTGAAATTGCCACTCGAGTTATGTCGAGCGCCGCCACATAGTCCAGCTTTATTTAACTCGACTTATGTTGCTCGCCGCTAAATAAGGGTTAAAGTTTACTAATAACGAATCAAATAGAAGCATCGAGAAAGTCCCTAATTTCAAGAAAGCAAACTTTCGTAAACTTAGAGCTATGTTAAAAGAAACTGACTGGAGCTTTCTAATTAACAATAACGACATAAATACATCTTGGGAATTATTCATAACCACTTACCTTAAAGCAGTGCAAGATTGTATACCATCGAAAATACGGCATACACGCCATAATGATAAGCCCAAATGGTGGAATAAAGAGATTTCAGACTGTTTGCTTGCTAAAAAGATTGCTAATGATAGATTAAAATTATCACAAAATGATGAAGAACGGGTGAAATTTGTAGAACTACTACGCAAAACCAAAACAAATAATTAAGCAAAGTAAAAAGACCCTAGAGTTACATGTTGTGAATCAAAGTAAAACAAACTCGAAATAATTCTATAGTTATATCAGAAAGAAAAAAGTAGTTACTTCAACTGTTGGACCGTTAGTCAATGAAAATGGAGAATACACCAAAGATGAAGTACAAATGAGTAATGCCCTCAATACCTTCTTTGCATCAGTTTTTACAACTGAAGACCTCAGTGCTATCCCTACAGCATCGCCGATTCAGATTGGTAATTCTGATGTTCTAAAAGCAATATCACCATTACAGAGAGAGAAGTATTGAAATGTTTAGATAAACTAAAGATAAATAAAACGTCTGGACCTGATACAATCTCACCTAGAGTTCTAAAGGAAGCTAAGGATGATCTCTCCAAACCACTGACATTGCTATTCAATAAATCCTTGCAGTCTGGAACTATGCCTGATCAGTGGAAGCTAGCCAATGTAACACCGATATTAAAAAAAGGCAGAAAATCCCTACCCAGTAACTATCGTCCAATTAGCTTAACCTCAGTTGTATGTAAAATGCTAGAAACACTCATAAGAGACAGACTCGTAAATCACTTAGAGGAAAATAACATACTTAAAGATACTCAACACGGCTTTTGTAAAAAACGTTCCTGTTTAACAAATCTCTTAGACTTCTTCCACGATATCCTCAGCCTCTATGATGAGAGTAAAGCTATAGATATTATATACCTTGATTTTCAAAAGGCCTTTGACAAAGTTCTCCACGAACGTTTACTGCTAAAACTAAAAGTGCATGGAATACAAGACGGTGTGTTGAAATGGATAGAAAATTGGCTCAGCGACAGAAAGCAAAGAGTAGTCATAAACGGTAAGGCATCTAAATGGACCAATGTAAGTAGCAGGGTACCCCAGGGATCGGTACTAGGACCAATTCTCTTTCTAATTTACATCAATGACATAGATGAGGGTCTCACCTGTTCATCTCAAAGTTTGCTGACAATACAAAAATTGCAAATAGCGTACTCTCAAAAGAACAAGTTGACGATATGCAACACAATCTAGATAAGTTGTCATATTGGGCCCAAATTTGGCAAATGAGTTTCAATGCGGATAAATGTAAAGTACTACATATCGGATACCGAAATGAGAAAGCAAACTATTCGATGAATGGCACTCAGCTTATGAGTGTAGACAGAGAAACCGATCTGGGAGTAACAATATCGAGTAACCTAAACCAAGTCAACAATGTTATAATAAAAATAATAATAATAGTTCTTAAAGCTAGCGCATGCTAATCCAGCTAAGGATAGCCCAATAAGGCCGATTAGGCGTATTTCCATTGGGGTCCTGTACTACTACCTCATCCCATTGCTCATGAGGGACGGTTACGACTCAGTGCTTGTGAAAAACCTTTAATGCGCCGAGCGTGGGCACGATCCTGGGACCTTCTGGGTGGAAGTCCAAGATGCTAGTCACTACACCAGCGAGCCGCTGTTAAGAAGGCAAACTGTTACGCCAGGTTTTTACTGGGGTTGATTAGTGTAACTAAGTGGGTTCTTCCTGACTGGAGAAGCCGAAATTGCTTTAACACAGACACAGAAAGTAATAGAGGATAATTATAACAAGACGTACATTCATATTATATTTATTGGCACAAGAATATCGCATACGTAATACTAGAATAATGGTAAAGAACAAAATATAAGACGCACGAACGAGGCTCCACTACGTCTTACTCGTAAGACGGTTACTTCTATTGTAGAATCTAGGTGATTATTATGGACTGTCTTCTAATCGAAGTATTACACTTGTGCGGATTACTGAGTTTTAACTGTCTTACGTGCAGTCACTAATAAGAACAGTTTTCCTGACTTGACGAAACGATGGGTGGCCCAATCTTCCAACTGTCTTACGTGCAGTCACTAATAAGAACAGTCTTCCCATTGAGTTTTAACTGTCTTACGTGCAGTCACTAATAAGAACAGTTTTCCTGACTTGACGAAACGAAGGGTGGCCCAATCTTCCAACTGTCTTACGTGCAGTCACTAATAAGAACAGTCTTCCCATTGAGTTTTAACTGTCTTACGTGCAGTCACTAATAAGAACAGTATTCCCACTTGACGAAACGATGGGTGGCCCAATCTTCCAACTGTCTTACGTGCAGTCACTAATAAGAACAGTCTTCCCATTGAGTTTTAACTGTCTTACGTGCAGTCACTAATAAGAACAGTTTTCCCACTGAATGTAATGATCTTAAAATTTCCTGAAGTAGTCATACCTTTTCTCAACGTCCTGGCGGTGGTTTGATTGGTTTGATGAAGGGGGTTCTTCCTAACTGGAGAAGTCAATATTGTTCTACCACAGACACAGAAAGAAAATAGAGGATAATAATTATCACAATACGTGCATTCATATTCTATTTATTGGCACAAGAATATCGCAAACGTAAAGCTAGAACAAACTGGTCAAGAACAACAATAATAGATACACGACGAGGCTTCACCACGTCTGACTCGTAAGACTGGATTATTTTATACAATATCTGAGTGAGTATAGTGGACCACTTTCTAATTGAAAGATTACACTTGTCCTGTATTTATTTCACAGATAAGAATAGCACTCCTTTCAATCGAGGGTTTACACTTGTGCTTATACAGGCTACGTAGTGATTATAAATGTGAACTTTTGGTTTTTACCTGCATAGAGTTGTTCTGGATTTGGGAGCTGAACATAATTATTTTCTTTGTGTTAATTCACTATGGTGCTTATGCATAAGTTAACTTGAATTTAGTTGTTATTTTCTTTACCAGAATAATTATCAGTACTTCCCTGATTTATTGGGGTTTCACTAGTACTTTCCTTCTCTCGCTTTTTGCATATATGCGTAGTATCCGATGTTTCTAGAATACTCCTTTATATATACCCGGTAGATATATTTTGACTACTTTCCACTTTTTGATCTTTGTATACTCTTTCTCTAGGTATATATTCTTTCCACAGTTAGATCCGCTATAACTTGTAGGTATAACAACTTCACTTTAGATGTGTAGAATAAGTAATCCAATCTTCGGTAGATGCGTTGGCCGTGGGGGGTTTGTCCTGTCATAACTGGGTTAGCACAATTTTACTCAAGTTCTTGAATTGGGACCTTGAATACTATCTACCTAGCCATCGCAAAGGTAAAATAGAATCGAGTTAACGCAGGAGCGAAATCCTGACTACTCTGGTCTTTGAAAGAACTTTGATGCAGAACTGAGGGTTGATGAGTTTATTGTGGTTTGGTCTATCCCGGATAAAGCTACTATCCCATCGGTAGCATACTTATATCCACAATAGCGCCGGGGTTGGGGTAGGGGAGGATATTAGTTAGCTTCCTTCAAAGAGTCTAATAAACCAGCCTTGTTGATACCCACTTCAAACAATTATTATTGGTGAGTGACTTCAGTACCGCAATTGTTTTCCGTCCATTGATCACAAGAACAATTCTTCAAGTGAGCCCTCAATTTTCAAGCTGTCCTTCCGTCCATTGATCACAAGAAACAGCTCTAAATTGAGATACTATATGAAAATTGGCGGGAGTATATATCCCCCTGTTCTCAGTGCCTTGGTGGTGGTATGGCTGCGCAGCAGAAAGGCGCCTAGGGGTAGGTGTTGTATGGCGGTTGTTTCCGTGTGGCTTGGAGGTGGGGTGATATATGGTAACCGTATATCTCGGCTTCCCTAGCCATGGCGGCGATGCGGCTGGGCTGTAGAGTGGCGTGGGGATGTACAGTACGTGTTTATGGTGCCATTTCTCGTGTTGTCTTTTCTTCCTCTTTTCCTCATTATTCTGTACTTCAGGATTGTCCATGTTGGTGAATAACTTCTTTCCTGTGGTTGGAGAATGTGTTATTTCGATGTTAATGACTTCTTGTACTTCTTGAAAGACTGGCGGTTTTTCCCTTTTTGTCTTGGTGTGGTGGGTAGAGAAAGAACACAGGCAATTGTTGGCCTTGCATGTTGGGGGAGTTGTTTTTCTGTTGTCTTGGCCTTGCGTGGTTTGTATGAGCTTTGTAATGAAGGTGTGCATTGTTTGCAAGACGTGCACTTGTTAGATTTATTATTCTCATAAATGGGATGATGGAAGAAGAAGAAAGAAGAAGGTGGGCATCTTGTTGCTCGGGGCTTTGGTAATTTATATCTGGCCTTCTGGTTTGTCCTGGGGCTGCTTATGTGGCTTGCAGGCTGGAGGTAGATGGAGTGGACAGTAGTTGCAAGTTTGTAGGTTTGGGATGTTGCAGGAGAAGTGTAATCGGCGAGAAACTGATCACAAGTTGTTCTCTGTCTTGCGGGGGTATATAATTGCTTGCCCTTGAGTCGTTTTCTTTGATGTGGGAGGTTGGCCTTGAGTGTGTGGCAACAGCTGTGTTGGTGGTGATGGTGATGGAGATCAGGAGATGGTGGAGGTAGAGGTGGAGCTCTCGGTATGTTGGCTGAGGCGGTGATCCACTCGGTCTCTTTCTGGTGGTGGTAGGCTATACAGGCGTGGTGAGAAGCTTTTCCATTATTCCACTACCTTCTCCATAATGATAGCAACGACCCCGTGGCTGGAGCTGGTAACACCAGGCACTTTCGTATTGGGAAACATGTTTGCATATGTCGAGATATTCCCACCATTTCAGGGAGCGTGCATCTGCTGGTTTGCTCAGGGTATCATAAAGAGTTATGCAAGATATCTCTGTATATGTCCTGAGGGCTGTTTGTAGTTGGTCTAGGAAACGGATAGACTTTGTTGTTCCATCTGCCTTTATCCATTTAACTTTTCGTATGAAGGGAATGTTGTAGTTGGTGAAAGTGCTTGTGGTGGTGGTTTTCTTAACCCTGTGGAAGCAAGAGAACCCTTTTTGTTGACTGGGTTTTTATGGATGCCAGTTATGATGGATGAAGGTGTTGGAATGACGTGTGTATTGCTTGCTATCTTCAAGGTTGGAGCTAACACGGATGATTGAGGTGGGACGAAAAGAACAGGGGGAATGTTGTGTGCAGGCGGGTGATTTAACCCGACTGTTTGATAGGTGGAGAAAGTATCTTCAACAGATGGTTGAGCATGAGAAATAGACGAAAAACGAGCTGGCGGTTTAGAGAGACGGCCTGAGTCGTTTGTAAGTGGTTTTAAGAGTATGAGGGGAAGATGATGAAGATGTGGAAGGAGAAGGAGAGGGTTGAGATTGAATAGCAATAGGGATCTTATATATAGAGGATTTAGGAAGGGTGGGAGGCACACTTGATGGGTAAGTTTGATGAGGGGGGCAAGGCATTGGGGAGTGGATGGGGCAGGTGAAGAAGGGGTGGATGAAGGAGGTTCACGTGATTTCGGAGGTGCTGAAGGTGATGTTGTAGACATGGAGGCTGGTGGTGAAGATGTAGAACAGGTTTTACAATAAAACCCATTGGAGGTAGGTGGTTGAGGATGTGGAGGCTCCTGAGGTGGCTGTGGTTGGATGTTGACTTCTTTCTTCTTAGTTAATTTTGCTTGAGAATTGGCTTTAGCCTGATGGTTATGGCTTTTGTTCTTGATCGCTATTTTGGTTCTCGGGATCATTCTAGGGGAGTCTTCTGAAATTTGTGGATGGAGAGTTTTCTTCTGGGTTTTGAAGGTTAACAGATGTCGACCGCAGTCTAGTTGAGCTTGTAACCTCTGCAGGACGTCTAACCCCACGTAGCCGTCATATTGGGTGCAGTCTGAGTGGAAAACTGTGAAGGAATGACGGCAAGAGGCTTCTTGTTGAGGGGTCGTGATGTGCAGGGGCGTAGTTTCTCCCATGATAACTAAAGGTGTGTCGTCTGCACTGATTAAGTTGGTGTTGGAAGCTTGAAGTGTTCCTAGTTTTCTGCGATGTTTCTCATAAAAAGAATTGAAGAGACAAGATCGGTCAGCTCCCGTGTCGATGAGGAGACGTACTGCAACGCCTTCAATCTTAGCTAGTTGGTAGATGGGTGGAGGTTTCCACTGCACAAGCTCCCCCGCCGAGGCCATATAAATGGGCGGGGGAGGCTCAAAAAAATCTCGAGGAGGGTCTTCCATCTCCTCTATTTCTTCTTCCTCTTGGTCTTCATCGATGGCTTGAATTTGATAAATTTCCGGAGGACAGTATTCCTCATCGTGGTACTCGATGTCCATATTCTTAGCTTGGTCCCTGATGGCATGGATCGAGCAAGCGGAATTGCAAGCCTTAAAATTGAATGAGTATCATAACGATGGAGCTGTCACGGCTCTTCAATGGGGGGCCGTGGTGTCGAGGCCCTCGGTTCTCTTGTTGGTTGTTCTGATAAGATCGACGAGGATGATGGTGGTTTGGGTAGATTCGCAGATTTCCTTGTGGGCGGCCTGATGAGGAGGGTTGGGGGCGGCCTTGGGATGAGTACTGCGGTCTTTTCCCCTGATAATTTGGTTGTCGGGTCTTCGGTTCCCTTGAAGGTGCATGGGGAAGCTTTTGATTGCTCCTACTGTGGAAATTTTAGGCCGGTTGGCCAACAGCTTGTGTATAGTGATGATGTCCTTTGCAAATCCCACTGGATCGTGGATAGCAAAGTATTCCCTAATACTTGAGGGAAGGATCCTTAAGAGCACACAGAACACTTGTTGCTGTTGTTGCTCATAAGTGTACAGAGGGTAACCAGCTTTTACCTGTTGAGTCACTATTCCCAAGGTACTGTCTAGGTTCCCTCCGTACTTGATTTAGTTGATTTTGTTTAAGGCTGCAACGGGGCCTAGTGATGGCTGAACAGCGTCTATCACAATAGTCTGGAAGTTTTCCCAAGTCAATTCTGGGGTTACTTGTCCAGCTACCAGGGACACGGCCTTCCCTAGGTGCATTAATAAGACAGAGATCTTCTCTCGATCTGTCTGGTATGCCAGGGTTAGTACCGGGCTGACCATGTCTAGGTACGTGCGAATATCGTAAGTTTCCGCCTCATACTTGGGTACGGGGATGTGCGAACGTGAAGTCATGATGACGTATGTGCACTCTCTTTTCTGATAACTGTGTCAAACAACTTCCTTCCCGAATCAAGAACCACCGTCTGCCGCCAATGTTTTGCCCCAGTTTTTACTGGGGTTTGATTGGTTTGATGAAGTGGGTTCTTCCTAACTGGAGAAGTCAATATTGTTCTACCACAGACACAGAAAGAAAATAGAGGATAATTATCACAATATGTGCATTCATATTCTATTTATTGGCACAAGAATATCGCAAACGTAAAGCTAGAACAAACTGGTAAAGAACAACAATAATAGATACACGACGAGGCTCCACTACGTCTGACTCGTAAGACTGGATTATTTTATACAATATCTGAGTGAGTATGGTGGACCGCTTTCTAATTGAAAGATTACACTTGTCCTGTATTTATTTCACAGATAAGAATAGCACTCCTTTCAATCGAGGGTTTACACTTGTGCTTAGACAGGCTACGTAGTGATTATAAATGTGAAATTTTGGTTTTTACTGCATAGAGTTGTTCTGGATTTGGGAGCTGAACATAATTATTTTCTTTGTGTTAATTCACTATGGTGCTTATGCATAAGTTAACTTGAATTTAGTTGTTATTTTCTTTACCAGAATTATTATCAGTACTTCCCTGATTTATTGGGGTTTCACTAGTACTTTCCTTCTCTCGCTTTTTGCATACATGCGTAGTATCCGATGTTTCTAGAATACTCCTTTATATATACCCGGTAGATATATTTTGACTACTTTCCACTTTTTGATCTTTGTATACTCTTTCTCTGAGAAGACACTAAGTATATATTGTGTCCACAGTTAGATCCGCTATAACTTGTAGGTATAACAACTTCACTTTAGATGTGTAGAATAAGTAATCCAATCTTCGGTAGATGCGATGGCCGCGGGGGGGTTGTCCTGTTGTAACTGGGTTAGCACAGTTTTACTAGAGTTCTTGAATTGGGACCTTGAATACTATCTACCTAGCCATCGCAAAGGTAAAATAGAATCGAGTTAACGCAGGAGTGAACTCCTGACTACTCTGGTCTTTGAAAGAACTTTGGTGCAGAACTGAGGGTTGATGAGTTTATTGCGGTTTGGTCTATCCCGGATAAAGCTACTATCCCATCGGTAGTGTACTTATATCCACAATAGCGCCGGGGTTGGGGTAGGGATGGATATTAGTTAGCTTCCTTCAAAGAGTCTAATAAACCAGCCTTATTGATACCCACTTCTAAACAATTATTATTGGTGAGTGACTTCAGTATCGCAATTGTTTTTCCGTCCATTGATCACAAGAACAATTCTTCAAGTGAGCCCTCAATCTTCAAGCTGTCCTTCCGTCCATTGATCACAAGAAACAGCTCTAAATTGAGATACTATATGAAAATTGGCGGGAGTATATATCCCCCTGTTCTCAGTGCCTTGGCGGTGGTATGGCTGCACAGCAGAAAGGTGCCTAGGGGTAGGGTGTTGTATGGCGGTTGTTTCCGTGTGGTTTGGAGGTGGGGTGTTATATGGTAACCGTATATCTCGGCTTCCCTGGTCATGGTGGCGATGCGGCTATGCTGTAGAGTGGCGTGGGGATGTACGGCGTTTATGGTGCCATTTCTCGTGTTGTCTTTCTTCCTCTTTTCCTCATTATTCTGTACTTCAGGATTGTCCATGTTGGTGAATAACTTCTTTCCTGTGGTTGGAGAATGTGTTATATCGATGTTAATGACTTCTTGTACTTCTTGATAGACTGGCGGTTGTTCCCTTTTTGTCTTGGTGTGGTGGGTAGAGAAAGAACACAGGCAATTGTTGGCCTTGCATGTTGGGGGCGTTGCTTTTCTGTTGTCTTGGCCTTGCGTGGTTTGTATGAGCTTTGTAATGAAGGTGTGCATTGTTTGCAAGACGTGCACTTGTTAGATTTATTATTCTCATAAATGCGATGATGGAAGAAGAAGAAAGAAGAAGGTGGGCATCTTGTTGCTCGGGGCTTTGGTAATTTATATCAGGCCTTCTGGTTTGTCCTGGGGCAGCTTATGTGGTTTGCAGGCTGGAGGTAGATGGAGTGGACAGTGGTTGCAAGTTTGTAGGTTTGGGATGTTGCAGGATAAGTGTAATCGGCGAGAAACTGATCACATGTTGTTCTCTGTCTTGCGGGGGTATATAATTGCTTGCCCTTGAGTCGTTTTCTTTGATGCGGGAGGTTGGCCTTGAGTGTGTGGCAACAGCTGTGTTGGTGGTGATGGTGATGGAGATCAGGAGATGGTGGAGGTAGAGGTGGAGCTCTCGGTATGTTGGCTGTGGCGGTGATCCACTCGGTCTCTTTCCGGTGGTGGTAGGCTATACAGGCGTGGTGAGAAGCTTTTCCATTATTTCAATTTCCTTTAGCCCAGCGCAGGTTAAGAGGCGACTTAATTCAAGTGTTCAAAATCATCAAAGGCATCGACAATATGAACTGTAGTAAGTACTTCACTATCGACCAATCTAATTACACGCGGGGAAACGGTTGCAAAATTATTGGTAAATCTTTTAACTCGCACGAATCTAAGAATTTCTTCTACAATCGAGTTGTCAACTTGTGGAATGGGCTTCCCCGAGATGTTATAGACTGCAGCACCGTTGATTCTTTTAAACTTCGTCTAGACAAATACCTTGTATCGGACCAGCGACTGACAGCATTTGTAAATGAATAACTTTATTTTATTCCCCCATCAGATTCATCGAGGATTATTGCGTATATATATATTATTACTAAGACGTTACTCTCTTTTTCCCAGATATACGAAAGATTACTTATAACTGTGTTACGTTACTAACCCATCTGTCCCCTACTAACTTCCTAATCCTGCCACGGACATTAGTTCCAAGGCAGTAGTTCCCTTTCCAATTTTCCCTTAACACTTAATCTTCAGTGTTTTGGAGGACAAGCAGCCTAGAGGGGTCACTAAACCTGTTGTTGCCTGATTTCCATAGACCTGTTGTTGCTTGATTTCCTTTGTACTCCTTTGTCACCAGTGCGGAAGTAAATGGCCTGACATAATTAAACAGTTTAGTGACCCCTCAAAACACACCATCAAAGAAAACTCGCCCGGGCCGAGCCAAAGAAAACGACAACACCGCCCTGCTCACTTCATGGCTAACTAAGGTAAAATCCAAATGGATCCCCATGGACATCTTTTACCATCTGCATCGGATCGGGGATCAACTGTACACAGAGTCTGGTCACATAACTGTTGACCCCCAGACGGCTCAAGACATTTTCTTGATCATCCACGAGGGAAATGGCATCCATCTGGGACAAACTAAGATGTTTCAAGTGTTCCAACAAATCTACTGGACCATCAGCCCCTCCACCATCGCTAAGAAAGTTGTCGAAGCCTGCAGACCATGCGGCCTGGGAAAAGACAGGACCAGAACTCCGGGACCAGCTGGCAAATTAACCGCCATCCAACCATGGCAGATTCTGTCCCTGGACGTGATGGGCCCTTTCCCCCTCAAACAGGGAAAGAGATTCGTAGTAACCTTTGTTGACGTATACTCCCGCTTCTTGGTCATGTGCCCCGTTAAAGAACTCAGCGCCTTTACAGTAGCGGAAGTCCTTGCCACAGAGATATTTGCTAACTTCGGCCTCCCTATAGTGCTACTCTCCGATAATGCCCCCGAATTCTCTGGCCAAGTCTGGGAACACTTCTCACAGATCTGTGGCATCAAGGTGTCACACTCGTCCCCCTACTGGCCACAAGGAAACTCCATTTGCGAGAGGAGCCACAAGACAATTAACAACCAGATCAGGACTCGCCTCATCGCCTTCCGATCTCAAGATTGGCCTGCTCTGGTAAAAAATATCCAGTGGGGGATGAATTCGTGCCCAAGATGGAATCACCCCTCACGAGAGACTATATGGTGTGGCACCCCCTTCCGCAATTTGGTAAAACCACCCAGCCCCACCAACGTCTCCACCGACCCTCTACAACACCTCAAGAACGTCCTACATGCTGCCCAAGTCTGCCAGGACGTAGCCGAAGACGCCACCCCCCCGCAGAGCCCCTACGCCATGGACGATCAAGTCATGGTGGCCAAGCTGCCCATCTCCAACAAACTAGGCCCCAGGTACGTCGACCCCTACAAGGTCACAAAGGTCCCCAACCCTAATCAGATTATCGTAAACTATCACGGAGAGTCTCGGGTTTACAGAAATTGCTTCGTGAGGATTTACCGTCCTCTGACAATGGACGAGTACAAGTTAGTGCCACCGCAGAACCCTTCTTCATCGACCACGCCGCAGCTCACCTTGCCTCGCCTCCCCCCTTCTTCAATCCCCACTCGCCAAAAATATTCTCTTCGCCCTCGCTCTCAGCTCATCCTCCCTCGCCGGACCATGCCCCGACGTTCTTTGATCACCCCACCTTCTAAACTCAAACGCCTTCTCCCTCCCGTTACTCACAGACCTTCTTCTTCCTCTACCTCACCCCCCCTCGTCAGCACCCTCACTTTCACCTTCTCAATTCCTTCACAGCCTTCACCGACCACCCCTTCTTCCACTTGCAGGCAAACCCCTGCTTCCTCCGTGCCATGTTGTTCCTCACCATCTACCTCTTCCCCCTCTTTTCCCCGCCCTTTTCTTCCCCACCGCCTTGCCCCACCCCTCCGCCCCTACCACTCTAGCAGGTCCCCCAATCCACCCAAATCTTCCGTCTCCGATTCCATCATCCTCTCACCTTTTCTCCCCCCCCCCCATACCGCACTGCCAATCCTAGGCCTACCCATGCAACCCCCCCCCCCCTTCCTCTCCCCCGCCTCACATCCACCTTGCATGCCATGCTCCCCTCTTTCACATTCCTTCTCCTTTCATCCCTCGCCCGTTCACACAAGATCGGGCCGCCTCTCGAAACCCCCACTCGTTTTTCTCCAAACTCTGCACCACCTCCGAGCTCTCCACTTTCTTCTCTATTCTTTCATACCCTACATTTGCCTCACTCACTCCTTAGGGCAACAGCGCTCAGAATAGCGAGTGCAGTAAAACACAACTCACCTGACCTCTATACCATCACCACCCGCCAGATCAACTCACCAGTGAGGTCACATGTTACCTTTGCATCAGCAAGCAGGCTTTAAACAAGACCTGTCAAAGGTAGTACCGTCACTCTCCCTCCCGTCACCACCAGCACAACACCTCCACGTGACACCCCGCCTAGCCTTCGCAACATGAATTCACAAATTAAGGCTCCACTACCCGACTCTGGCTCCTGCAACAACCCTGGCCTTACCTTCATCAAGAAGCTAAAGTGGGGCGAAGAAGCCGGCCCATTGTCCACCATCAGGTTCCAGGACGAACTAGAAACGGGGCTGGAATACACACACAAGGCCTCCTACCTTACAGTGTATGCCAACACCACCAGACCAGCAGACGCCCGCTCCCGAGCATGGTGGGAATACCTTGAAGGTCACAACACAAATGCTTCTCTCGCCAAGGAGACGTCTGGATTTTTAAAATCCAGCCACGAGGCCGTGGCTATTGCCCCGAGGAAGAGAGTGAGATAGGGAAGAAAAGCGTGAACGGAAGGAACAAAGGAGATGAGGCTCCACAAACAACAACAACCACGCCACCAAGACAAGAGGGCACAAGAGCCTCCTCACCACGCTTTGCTCGGGTCGCATGTATTACCCAGGCACTTCCCCCGACCCCATGAAAGAACATACCTGTGAGGACGTCAACAGACAATGATGCACAAACCAGAAATGGCCACTCAAGACATCGTGGGGAAAGAATAGTGCATACATCTCAATACACTGTGCGCCCTTCTTGCCCTGAGACGCACCACCGCCATTGCGCGGATTCCCAGAAGGGCTACCGCAGTCGACCCAGACCCTCCTCCAAGCACAGCCACCTTCCAGCTCGTCTGCGGGCTCAGTCTTCTCGCTTCTATCCTGCAAATCACAAAAGGGGTGGAGGGAGGGATGGGTGTGGAGGTGGAGGGGTATGGGTCAGACCTGTTTGGTAGATCATGGGTTAGTGGGAGAGGAATGGAAACTAAAGAACAATATTATTAAGACTAACCTTCCCTTAACCCGGGAACTGCGGGGAGACTCTTAAGAGTTCCCCCGGCGGACTGCGGGAAGACTCTTAAGAGTCAGAGAAAACAAAAATCAACTTTAACCCTTAATTAGCGGCGAGCAACATAAGTCGAGTTAAATAAAGCTGGACTATGTGGCGGCGCTCGACATAACTCGAGTGGCAATTTCAGCACGTAATGTGGCTGAGAGAGAGAGACAAGTGGTGGCAGGAGACTAGCGAGCGTATGACTGCTCCAGACCACCGCGGCGAACCTACTGACACAAATCTCAGCTCCCTCCTCCCTCTCTCACTCGCTACATACTCAATTATGTACTGAAAGTACCGAATTACCTGCTTTTTGCACTCGCGTTGCACGGTTATTGCAAGAAAACTATCCATCATACAAGGATCGTTATGGTGTCATTCGAAAGCTCTGTTTATGCCCTTTCAGGGATAGGTACTTGTTTTACGTTCTGGGTCTTATTTAGGCATGAAAATGATCACGTAAACAGCCCTATTTTGGCTAAAAACACCCCGCTGTGCGGTACACATAAATAAACCGCATAGGCCGCTTGTAAGGTGTTAAACATTAAATTTTTTTTTTTTTTTTTTTTTTTTTTTTTTTTTTTTGGCCCCTGGGCCATGCAAAATATCACTCCTCTACCTCCCCTCCTTCCCTCCCCTCCTTCAGTTATCACCTATTTTCCCTGTTATTCCCTTATTCTGAGGTATATTTTCGTGCTAACATTAGCGAGTTGCAAGCAGGGCATTGTCATCAGTGTTAGCAAACGAGTGCAAGAGAGAGAGAGAGAATGTCGATCGACTGTGTCTCAGTGGCCTTGGGGGAAATTGGCGGGAAAACAGGTTGCCTCACCCATACATTATATAACTATATATCTCCGATTTTGACCATCCAAACGCTGTTTTCACTCGTTTTATTGTTGTTTCAGGTTAATACCTTTATAATCAACCCATAATAGGCGCGTATGGATAAGTATTAATGCTATTTATGGTAAAATGAATATTTTAGTGATGGAAACAGCTCAAATACGTCAGCACAGGGGGACGTTTCTAATTACCCCCATGCGCACTTCTTAGGTTAACTAAAACTGTTAAACCAGGTTTTTACTGGGGTTGTAATGACCAATTAGGTAGGTTCTTACTCGACTGGAGAAAATGAGACCAAGATGAACACAAGTATGGAGGTAATAGAGGATAATATAACACAGAGTACAAACATAGATTGTTCTTATTCGACAGTAACATATGATTAAAGGTACAATGTTATATCAGACATGGATAGGTAATTTTGTAACAGCACAAACGAGGATCCACTAGGCGCCTCAAGGGGGAGATGTTGGGCAGGTTCTGACAGTCTTTGAAGATGCGGCTGCGCTGTACTCCCGACGACATCCTGGTCCGTGGTGATGATCCTGCCGTGTGACGGTGGCAGAGTTAGTGAAGACTTCCTTGAGGATCTTTTGAAGAACTTTGATGTTGGGGTCTTTTACGAATACGAGCCGTTTCACCAGTGTCGTACGCTCTCGTATCATAGGACTTAAGTAGGGAGTCGTTTCACCAGTATCTTACGCCCTCCACTACGAGTCCTGACTGAGAAGGAACCCTTTCGCCAGTGTCTTACGCTCTTCCAACCAGTCTTACTGTTTTTGTAGGTTTACTAAAACTAGAGCGCTTGGTCAGTACTGCATACTCTAGCTAAAGTCATTCCTGTATCAAGGCAATGTAAAGATGTTGGGTGGTCACCAGTGTGGTCCAACAAGGATACGAGCAAATCCAAAATACCTTCGAGAAATGCGTCGAGTAGTTACACCAGTGTCTTACTCCCTCAAGGCAATTTCTCGGTTAACAGGCCCAAGTCTTCTGGTTATCAATCCGACCTGTGTGGTATTGATATTCTTCCAACTCTACTGATGAAGAGGTGGGCTGAGGTAGTCTTACCATTTCCGTCGTTCTCCTCGGTGGGGCATTTTGCGGCTAGAAGGGCGGCTGTGCTTGGAGGAGGGTCTGGGTCAACTGCGGTAGCCCTTCTGGGAATCCGCGCCACGGCGATGGTGTGTCTCAGGGCAAGAAGGGCGCGTGGTGTGTTGAGATATATGCACTATTCTTTCCCCACGATGTGTTTAGTGGCCATCTATGGTTTGTGCATCATTGTCTGTTGACGTCCTCACAGGTATGTATTTTTCTGGGGTCAGGGGGGGGGGGGGAGTGCCTGGGTAATACATGCGACCCGAGCGAAGCGTGGTGAGGAGGCTCTTGTGCCCTCTTGTCTTGGTGGCGTGGTGGCAGTGGTTGTTGTTGTTTGCGGGGTCTCATCTCCTTCGTTCCTTTCGTTCACGCTTTTCTTCCCTATCTCATATAGCTTAGAAAGAATCTATGGTTGCTAAAAGAGCATTACTATATGCCCGTCCTAATCTAATTATTATAAAAATCTAAAGAAAAAGGACATCACCGGTAGTAAATTGGATAATAATGAAGCATGCAAAAAAGAAAGTTGTAGGTCAGGGTCACCCAATTTACACAAATATCGATGACATAATGGTCAACCGAAAATAATACCATATATATAAATTACTTCAGCTAATACAAAGAATACAGGATGTGTTAGAATGCATAATAAGTTAAGTTGCTGCAGTCAGTAATGTACCGTATGTATTTTTTTTTCAGCTGAACATTAAATTGAATCTCTGGGTAACGATCGAATTACTTTGTACTTAATTGTGTACTCCTGCGAATAGGTTTATTTTTGGCATAACCTGAGTAGAATGTTGTCTGTAGCTCTAATATCTTTTACGTTGAGGTGAGCACTACCTGTGGGAGGCAGGCCATATACTTTCGCCTTCAAATTATGTACGAAACGTATACTCATGCCATGACACACTGCATTCTTTCATAGCTGCTATATCTGTCCCAGTCCCATAACTGTGCGCCATTTTTTTGTCTTCTATATTCCAACTACTCCCTCTCGGGCATAGGCTGATAGCCTTTACACTCTACCGCTGAACACGGAGAGGCCTGTGAGGTCTTGTTCCAGTCTAGGGAGTAAGACATGCGAAGCACCCCGGCTCGAAGCAATCCCATCTCTGAAGCCGCCTCGCCTCCGCGCTTCACAGTCTCATCCCCCCTCACTCTCAGAACGCCACCTATTGAGCAATTACCTCACTAGGCATTGCCCCCCTGTAGCATAGTTTTGAATATGGGAATATACATACAATGCTATTTTAATCAGGGAACAATGAGGGTATTTTTTAGGCATTTCGGTGTGCTGTGGTAATGCACTGATACTAGGTACAGCACAAATTCCATCCCAACAATATCTTCCCATTGACATATTGGGATTCGAACCTGGGTCCAGTGAATTACCAGTCCAGTGGCAAGACCACTCCGCCACACCTCCCCTCTTGTGACCCCGTGCTTACAACTTGGGTCATGATACCAGCGGGCTGCTCTTGGAGCTCGACATTTTCTGGCCATCCATCGGGGTTTGGGAGCTAACTTGGCCCATTCCACCACAACGCAGAAGAACTCAAATATTTAGCAGACACGCCCAGGGATACCATATCACTCGGGTTCTCTTTAGTAGACACATACCGGAAAATAGCAGTCGGGACTAGGGCAAGAATCTCATCGATATGGTTAGTGACATACACTGGTAATTTCTTTTAACTATGAATCCAGTGTAGGGTAATACGACTGCCACTCCACACATAGGTTTCAGAGATATGAAGTTTATCTTTATAGGCATCCTCAACCAATTTAAAAATTCTTGCGGCAAGCAAAGCTGCAGTTAATTTTAACTTAGGAATAGAAAGGGACTTTATAGGGGCGACCTTAGCCTTTGCCATGACTAAATGGCTGCCCTCTAAACTAACAAGATACACAGAAGTCCCGTAAGCAATATTGATGGCATTTGAGAATGCATGAATGGATACAGTATGACCATAAACGATACTCCGAGCAAAACTAATACTACTACAAAGAACCAGATCAGCATCCATTCTGTTTGCAGGTCGTCAGAGAGATCATCGTCCCAACCCAACTTTAGTTTCCACAATTGCTGGAGAAATATTCTAGACCTTATGGACACTGGCAACAAGACACCTAAAGGATCAAAGAGTTTTGCAGCAAATCTCAAGCATTAACGCTTTGTCACATGCTCATCCAGAGTATATTGAACTCCAAAAAAAAGAGAATCAGGAGCCGTCTTCCAGGCTAGACCAAGAACCCTCAACAGGTCCTGCTGTTCAGCAGCAACACCATCCTGTTGTAACACCCCTCTAAATACGGAACTATTGGTGGCCCATTGATGCAGATACAAGTGGGCATTGTCCATAACTTCACGAGCCATAACGTATGCACGGATGAGGGAATCTTCATCATCCCCAGTACCTTGGAGATTATCGCTATATAGCCCAGCCCTAATTTTCTGCACTATCTTCAGGTCCACATCAACAAGGGAAAAGTGTTTTAGGATGGTTGCATTCAGCAAAAACTGGGATCAAGTAACACCAAACAATTAATACAACCCTGAATCGATAACAACATAGAGGTAAATCCAAACGAAGAGGTTCCTTCGGCCACATAAACCTAGTGTAATTCATGTCGTCTTCATGCAGTTTCAACATCAAGAAAGCCTTCTCAATGTCACTGACCGACGCAAACTGATGCAGATGGATCCGCAAACTGATGCAGATGGATCCGCAACAAGACCTGAGCTAAGTCCGGCACCAAAGACGGTCCCGTGTGTAGACAGTGAGTCAGCCTAGGCTTGTACTTATTAACTTTAGCAGAACAATCAAACACATTGCTCACTGGAGCAGTCCTGCTTTCCTTCATGGTACCGTGATGCATCAGATAGTGACATGAATCAGAGTCATTGAACGGCACCTCTTCTATAAAACCCTGTGACAATTGGCCAGATAATTACTTGCGAATGTTGTTCACAATATCTAGGTTCAGCAATAAATCTCTTCCGGAGTCCTCGTAATCTACCCACAGCCAAACCTTTGTTGGTCCCTTTAATTCGGTCCAGGGCAGACGTGCCTTTTGTTTGAACGGACATACAGACGATGAAGTGGGAACCGCGCTTTTTACAGGCACACTTCTTAATTGAAAATTATATTTATAAGTTTTAAGTTTTAAATATGAGTGTACACGTGAGACAACAATTACAGAAGTAGTAAGAAATAATGTTCATACAGTTAAATTATCCTCAAAACTACACTGCTATCTGTTGAAATCTACAGTAATAAGTGTAATACGCTCATGTTACTGTATATAATAACTGTATTTATTATTGTAACATACAGTACAACGTTGCTTGTGATTGTATATTAATTACAATTTCTTAAATATATAGAGGACCAATCCATCAAAATAGTAATAAATTCAGTGTTACCTTGAAAAAAAAAAAAATGGACAAAGCCCCAATGGACAAAACCCCAACCCCTTATATGAAGAGTGGACAAAACCCCAGCCACCACTACCCCAGCCCTCTAACCTAACCAAACCAGAATTTTGTGTATTGTGGAGTGTGAAAAAAAAAAAAATAAAAAAAAATAATAATAATAATGTGTGTTTGCAACCATAAAAGTGTTATATTTTATATGTGAGACTGGGGTTATTTCCACTTTTGAAATATGAGGTTGGGTTTCTGTCCACTGGGGTTTTGTCCACTGAGGTTTTGTCCATTTGGGTTTTGTCTGGACATCCATTTCAGCACCACCAAAATAAATGATAAAGCTGCTTCATAAAAACAAGCACTATCAAGAAGCCCCATATTGCTGATTAACTATATTCGCTCTAGCAAACCAATGACTGTAATAAGGCAGTGTCCAATACCGCAGAGCATAAAATGTGATCATTCTTAAACTGGCACAGTTGTTTATGCAGTTAACTGAATTTGCAAGTTAATATAGACAAAGTTTCTTTTTATAATAACCTAATTACTGTTAGTTTCAGCTGATACTTTCGCGGCATGCAGAGGTGGTTTTACACATGATTGAACAACTACCTCGCTACCAATTTCATTATTTGCCTTGATTTTTTGTTTTAACCAACATCAAACCCTAGTAAATTGAGACATTAGATACTGTGCATTCAGTTGATTCTGAACCTTATTATTTCTATATGATATTTGTTTATCTATTATACATTATACAACACATTTATTTCTATATGATATTTGTTTATCTATTATACATTATACAACACATTTTGGTATGACTCCTTGTAGTGAATAAACATTTATGTTTTCTCTTTGCATGATCCAACCAAGCAGTTTCAAGAGTCTGTTCGCTTTTGCTCACTGTATTTGTCAAGCAAAATGCGAACAAACATATTCGTTTGTACCCCTGGGTGTCGTATCAAAATGCGCTATTAGTGTACCAACCTTTATGTCAGAGGCAAGAGTAGTTTTGCGAACCATGCTGGACTTGGTAGTAGCCTTTTATGTCACTTGATAGTCGCACCTCACCGCTTTACCTGATAAACGAATGGTATGTACACATTAAGCAAACATTGTCATCAATAACACGAAGTTGATACTGCAATAGTGTATTACTTATTATATTTTAGGTAATAAGCTTTTAGGTAAAAACGTTCTTGTTGACATAGCATCTTTAATACACGTATGAGGGATCAGATTGATAATGTGGAGCATCATGGCCATCTTCATCCTATAAATCATCAGGGGGTACAATCATGGGCATATGAGTAAGGTTACACCAGTTGAACCATAAAGTCAAGTTCTGAAAAATCTGAGCATTGTCTTGTATCTTAAGCGTTCGATACTGGTTCAGATGGGTGCGTCGCCATTATGCTCCAGACTGTAGGCTACATCAAGGGGGAAATATATTTTTAAATTATACAGTAACTACATATTATAGACAATTTCTGGCATTATTGAAGGGTGCCTCCTTGGAATCTATCTACTGTATCTATCAATTGCGAGTCACCTTGATCCCCGAGGGAGTGGCCATGATTGAATCGCCTCCATACTCCTGTCATCCATCAGCCAGTGCCCCTCATCCAACCCCATATCACTTTCATTTGTATTCTTCTCAAGTCCATCTTTTCAACTCACTCTTGGTCTGCATCTTCCTCTCTGCCCATTCACCTCACTCATACACTCTCTTGGTCATTCTCTCACACTCCATGCACTCCATATGACCGAACCACCTCAAGGTGTTCCTTATCACACTTTCCAGCACATCTACACTCTCACCACATCGCTTGTACTTCCTCAGTCGTCTGTCTATTTCTCCATTTGAATTCATATGCACTTCTCATGTAACTGATTTTATTTCGACCCCTCTCACTATTGATTTATGTCTCTCCAACAACGTCCATGCTTCACTCCAATACGTCTATGTTGGGATCACAACACTGTCAGGCAGTGATTTCTTTAACCTGTTTAGTCGCAGCGATGGCAGGGAGTTGTCAGTAGATAAATCTCTCCCCAGTCCCAGTGACGACAGGGAGCCATCAGTAATATACGATCCTTGTAACTGCCAGTGCCTGGTACCACAACCATTTGAGCACTGCTCTAGAGTTGGCAACACTTCTCAGCTTATATCCAAACCTCTGCAGGCTGGGAGAGCCAGTATTCCTTCATCTTTTGAGGTGGGAGGTTGTTCTATCTTGCCAATTTGGCCACATTGCTTGGGACTGGGGGGGACTTTTATTACTGTACAGTAGGGGTTAACCATACTCACCTCTTTATCTTTAGTCACTACTTTCAGCATACTTTTTTGTTTTTTCTATGTGAGTGAGGGAGACAAACGGCAGCGAGTGCCTCCCCCAGAGTTGAGAGAGTGACAGGGCCAAAATCAAGGGACGTTCGACCCAAAATGCCTGGACACACAGAGTTTGAAGCAATTTAAGTCAAAGGAAGAGGGAAAGACTGATTCTGGGAGAGCGTTCCAGAGCTTAGCTGTTGAATAGAAGAAAGACTGAGAATAACGTTTCACTCTTGGGTTAGAGACTTGCACAGAGTAGGGGTGGGACTGTGTTGCAAGACGGGTGCTACATGCTCTACGAAGAGGGGGGTGGTATACACTGAGAGCTCTGAGGAACACTGATTATTGTAATAGCGGTAGAATAGTGAGAAAGATGCAACATTGCTGCGAAGAGAAAGAGACTGCAGAGAATTGGCCACTTGCAAGTTTCGTTCTATAAGGAAGTTGGAGCTGTACACATCGATAATTTACATAATTATCGCCTAAATTGCGGTTGTAGTGCTTATATAAATACATAAAACCCAATTAACATACTTTTTATCCATTAGAAACCCCTATATTATTATTGTATTTCTGTTTAATATCGAGGTTTATGGCTCCAACTTCCTTATAGCCTGAAACTCGCAAGTGGTCAATTGGTGAGTGGTCATGAGTTAATGAGACGGAAGGCTTTCTGTTCTACTTTGTCTAGAAATGCTGTGTGAGAGGATCCTCCCCACACGTGTGAACAATACTCAATACATGGACACACTATGCCCCTGTACAGAGCAAGAAGCTGCACAGGGCTAAAGAACCCCTGGAGGCAAGTACTTAAATGAGCTAACATTTTCCATTATCTGACTAATCAACTTTACTGCACACTCTGTGACTACATTCTTTTTAAATTAACTTAACTTTAATCTTCAAGACATTGACCTTCAGCTTCCGTTTCTCACACACAGGACCAAACATATTCACCAAACCCTGCAATTTCCACTCATCATCACTCAATAGAACTGTATCATAGTGGGGGATACCAGCCTTTCAACACATTCCCACCGCTATTCTGTCCAACTCTCTAACCCAAGTGTGAACTGATTTTCCCAGTTTTTCTTCTACCTCTCTCCCGCAATCTGTTTTCCCCTCATCCTATGACTTAAACTGCTTCAATATCTGTGTATCCAGACATTTTCACTATAACAAACCTTGATTAGTGCTCACTATCACTCTTTCAACTTGGGTGAGGGGGTGTGGGGGCACTTGTTACAGACAGCTTTGCCTTTTGTCTCCTTCATACACATAGCATACAAAGGCAATTCCCATTCACTTCCTTCTCTTACCAGGGGTATTCCAACATCCACTGCTTTTCCTTTTATTTCTTACATGACTCTATTCATACATATACTGAAAAAACATGGGGACATCACACACACCTTGCTGCTTCCAGTAACTTACAATCTACTCTGTATATTCTCATTACTTTCCAGAGAGCTTTCCTTTCTTATCTGCCATAGGCTTTCTTCAAGTCCATGAAGTAATTCCTTCCCTTCTCCAAATACTTATTCACAAAACACTTCAAAAAGATCTGCTCTACACATCCTTTTTCCTTCCTAATCAACCCTGCTCCTCTCTTACCAATTCCTCGGTTAATTCTCTCTCTCTCTCTCGAAGACTATCTTATGGTACATCTTCCTTACTATACTGAGGAGACATATCCCCCCATGGTTACCTCACATTCCTCTAATATAGGAGGACTATTATACCTGATTTCCAGTGGTTTGGCATTCTTCCCTTCTCCCATGCTAGTCTACACATTATCCATATCCATACAACCAATACCTCACCGCCATACTACCGCATCATGCCACACACTCTATCTATCCTTGAGGCTTTACCTATCTCCACCTTCTTCATTGCCTCACACACTTTTGACATCCTGATCCCCTTCTTCGCCACTGTTTTTCTTTTTCTTCTCCTATATTCCACCCAGTTATGTTTGCAGCTCTTTAATTTTCTACATTTAACAATTCATGAAATTATTCTCTCTCTCGACTCGCTCTTGCTTCTCCACTAGCACTCATCTATTTTGTTATCTTTCACATCCTTACTACTTCCTTTATTATCCTTTCTTTGACCTTCCAAAACAGTTTCTTACACTACCTCCACTCTTCCATATTCCTCATCTACTCTTCTCTTACTTTCCCTCAATACTCTCTTCACCATTCTCGTTTTCTCATCGAATGTTCCTCTGTTCTGCTTCTCCAGATCCTCACTAATTAACACTTCATGTATGCATATTTTTCTTTTCAACTGTTTACTTCACCTCTTCAGCCCACTATGATGTTCCTTTCACTCCCCTCCCCTTTCTTAACCCAACATACTTCCTCACATGCTGTACATTTCTCTTCCTTAAACACTTGGCGCACCTTTTCAACATCCTCCATTTGCTCCAGGTTGAATCTACATACTCGACTTTCGACTTCTCTCTTGAACTATTTCCCAATTCCCTCTTGCTGTGAGTTGTATACCCTCTTCACCACTCCTCCACCCTCCTGTCTACCTCTACCTCTTCTCATCCATTTCTTCTGCACTATTATTTTAGCTACTACCACATAGAGGTTAAACAGACACCACAACTCCCCTATTCACCCTAGCATCTAACACTGATTTATCAAATGAAAAATAAAAATAAACTATCAAAGGTCTCAAGAATGATTGTTCAAGGTCAGGGAGTACTATGAACAGGGAGAAATGGCTCTTTCTAAATTCTTATTAAAGTTCAGCCATTTATACAAGCCACCAGTTTTAGAATATATTAATATAATAGTTGACCATATACTGTGTGTAACTTACATATTCTATAATTTTTTTTCATTGATCAATATTATTGACATAGAACTTGGAGCTATATTTCTTACTTTGCCTATAACATAGATAATGTGAATTGTAGTTGAATAAAATACCTTCGTATGTACTCATATACAAACAAATATTGAACATTGTTTTCCATTACATTGTAATGGAAATCACTGTGGCTGATGTTGGTATAGTGCTAACTGTGCCTCAGCATGACTCAACACATTCCCCCAACAGCACCTGCAGCATCTGTTACTACACCAGCCTCAACGGTGTTACATAAAGACAATGCCATTGCAAGACTTTACTGCATAGGATGACCATTGATCCATATTTACGCCATCCTCCCTATTAGTCGCCTTGTGTGACACGCAGTAGGATACATGGGGCAGATTTTTTTTGCTCCACTAAATGTGAAGGCCCCCTTACTGAATAATATATATTTTCTTTTGTGTTTCTTTCCTATTATTGTTTTCATACAATATGCATACTTATCAAATTAACGTATTTACTATGTATAATGTAGATCACCAAGGAAGAAAAGGGGGCGGTGTAGTAATTTTTGTCTCCAATTCGATAAACTGTTGCACTAGGTTAGTCCACGACTGTGGACTCGTGGACACTCGGGCTCAGGCATGTGTGAACTATAGGCCATAGGCTTTACTGTAGCCCGTTGACTTCAAATGCCTCCATAGTTTTTGGCTGTTATATATTCCTCTGCCTTATTGTGGAAATAATTCGATTTCGCTGATTTAATTGATCTACTTAGTGTATTCTTAACCCTGTTGAACTCTTGTTTCAGACCTCCATTATGATGGTTTTTAAGCCAACCCATGCATCAGTATGTACTGTATGTTACTGTAAGATTTATATGGATCCCAGTATGGTCCCCTCTGTACTGTGTGAGTCTGGAATAAAGCATTATCAACTCTGCGTAAGCAGAGTGGTATCGCCCCCCGTATAGTGGTACATGCCGGCCGAAATGTCTGTCTGTCTGTCTGTCCGAAAACTTCTCCTAGACCGTTCGACGGAATTTTACCAAACTTCACACGACCATTCGGTGCGTGAATGCGACGGTAATTTTTTTTTTTTAATTTGTGCAATAGTTATGATTTTAGGTAAAACAAAACAAAAATCCCCCCCCCCCATTACCCCCAACACACAACGCCATCGTTGTGGGGGCGAAAACAACTTGCCCCGCATTTGCAGAGGCGGATTAAGGGTGCATGGGGCCCCTGGCTAAAATTCAGGTGGGGCCCTTTCATCAAGCAGGTGGCGAGCGAAGCGAGCCTATGCAGCCCTAATTTTAAATAGGGCACTTTTAGAGGCATGTTGAGGCCTATTGAGAGACATACTAGAGCATTTTAAGTTATATTGAGTACAGTGAAAATAGTGAAACATAGAAACAACAAGCTTGGTTAGGAAAAGAAAATCAGAAAATCGTTCTTGTTTTGAAGATCAATAAGGACTTGGGGAACAAAAATGCAGCTATGAGTCTCTGATGCATTACCCTTGCATTTGAGTGTCAGTGTACGATCACCTTTGTTGAAAATGTGATACCGTTAAGTCTGGTTTTCAGGTAAGAGTTACTAGCTGCATATAACAGCTCTTTCAACGATCATTAGGGAATATTAGGAAAAAAATCTATCTGAGAGTCTCAAATGTCTAACTAACCATTTTGCCAGTCTTTCTTTTATTCTGGCAATACTCTGATTATCTTCTCACTCTAACTTTCCCTCTTTTTTACTTATCACTTTTGCTTGAAGCTCTGTGCTGAGGTATCCTCCTTCAACAAAATGTTTGTAACAGTTACAATTGGATTTAAACTTGTTTAAATCTGGGGAGGGGATTAGTTATAGGCCATCTAAGTTACTATCAATAGTCGCCAGCCCCAAACATTTTATGTTCAGCAATGATAAAGGAGTCATAAAACCTATACAATACGATCAAATCAATGAGAGTACAGTCAACTAGATAAATTCAAAGACAAACAAATCCCATTGTTCAAGCTTATTAGACTCTCTCCAAGGCCGGTCACTCAGTGGTAGTGACAATGGTGACAGTAGTAGTGATGATGGTGAGAGTAGTAGTGATGATTGTAATTGTAGTAGTGATGATGATCATAGTAATGGTTGTTGTTGTTGTTGTTTTTCCCCAAGCTGCCTGGCCGAACAGCCCCAAGGCCCCGAGCAAGGCCAAGGCCATAACCGAGCGCCCCCACAGAACCCTCCCTGCCGACCACAATAAAGCCTGGGTGACCGAAGCCACTCCATGGCGGGGAGCTGAGGAGGGTGCGGAAACGCCCGGGAAAGTAATGGTGATGACAGTAGTCGTAATGATTGTGGCAGTTGTAGTGATGATGGCAGTAGTAGTGATGATGGTGATTGTGATTGATGATGGTATTAGTAGTGATGATGGTAACCAATCGCAGAGTTGGGTACGCCGTTTTGATTTTGGGCAAAACGGCACGCGTCTACTTTATTATTATTATTATTATTACTTAAAAAAACGAGACCAATATGTATTCCACAAAATGTTTAAAAATGTTTCTTTACTGTAGTTTCTGAGTGACCTTGTTTTAATGACCTTGTGATTCTCTAGGGTAAATTATGGCGTTGTTCGTGTGCAATACGTGACTAAGTGATCACTTGTCCCCATCTGTATAACCCCTGATTGTGATATTGTATCCTCTATGTTACAATTTACATGGTCTAGTATTGTATCAGTGTTCTCTGTAATACGTGTGGGGGTCGCGATGAGCTGTTTGCGATTGTGCATTGTCAGTGTGTGTCTATAATCTCGTACAAGCCTATATTTCGTTGTTTGTAACACAAGTTAAAATCCCCTAGTATAATTGATTAATTCTGGGGGTCTAATAGTGACAGAGTTCGTCCAAATTTGTTTAAGAATTGTGTGTCATCTGGTGGCGCTATAGCACACTCCGATCTTGAACTGTGTCCTGGCTGGATTCTGTGTTGTCATTTGTGGTGTCTTGTGGTTCATTTACATTAACATTCGGTAACGAAAGCAGGGCACATTTATTGCATAATATTTCACGTTCTTCTCAGTTGGTCTTCTTAGAAACGCACTTCATGTGAGCTACAGTTTAATACTTAACACAGTTTAGGATCCTTTGTTGTTGTGTTATAAGTGATTCACATATATCACAAATAATTATAGGTGTCATGCCACGTTTTCAAATAACGTGAGACAATCTGATTGCGATTTCCAACTTAGGAATCAGCGTTTATCATCAACTTAGGTACCTCTCCACTGGGTGAGGACTGGCCTTAGTTCTTTTAATCAACACAATAGTAATAAGCAATGGACACAAAACACACATAGGTATAGGATATACAGGTTTTATTCCTTAACTGCTAGGGTACAATCTCAATATGTCTCTGGAAAAGTAAGAATAGAATTCATATACAAATAATAATACTAATGTTACAAATGAACATATGAATAATAACACACAGAGAGGATAAGTCTCAAATCACAAGAAATAAAGTCCTGAAATAAATATACAAAGCTCTCAAATATGGCTTGATTGTAAGTAAGTAATAGTTACTCCGTGAAGAACTAGTGAGCAGCAGTGTAGTGAGTGACCCCGAAGAAAGATAGAAGGAGATTTGATTTGATTTTGCCCCGAGGGGCGAGTTTATTGAGCAGCGCCCCCCATCCTGTGAGGGGACAACCACTAGTAAGGCGATACATACTGCTCAAAGAGCCATTATTCCACTGAAACAACAGCATCGTCGTCTGGTTACATTCATATTTGTGTTTATAAGTCAGGTTGGCATTATTTAGATGCGTTATTATAGTTTCCTCATTTAATTGTCACATGGTCTGTATATACGTATTTCATAAAAAAAAAAAAAAAAAAAAAAAAAAAAAAAAAGCAAAAAAAGCAGCAAGCAAGCAAGCAAGCTTGTAGTGACTGAATTATTAATTGACAGGTTGTAAATAATAGCACTACAGAACTAGTGCAATCGTATGAGGAGACTATTCATATTTTCATTACATCAATGATTATTGAGATCAGTTAGCTGAATACAATTATTACAAAAATAGGCAATGGTATAAATCAACATAATACATAATTTAATACAGGCGGACATAATCATGATCCGGTTCGTTGTGCACTGGGAGCTAAGGTGTCTTGAGATCGCCTCGTACCCATACACAACGATCGTATTATAGTCTGCATGGTTGGTATCTAATTGAATATACTTAGTGGGTATTTCAAGAATGTCAGGGGGTAAGGAAATGTGATTTGTATATTAGAAGACTGTGATTAACCAGAGACGTTAACATGTGGAGGAGGTGGTAGAAAGAGAGGGATCTCGTTGGGGGTGGAAGTCTCGCTCCCAGGATTTTCTGTTCTGTGGTATTTCAATAATAATAATAATAATAATAATATAAGGGGACAACCACTGGTAAGGCAATACATACTGCTCAAAGAGCATTATTCTACTGTAGCAACAGTATCGTCGTCTGGTGTTATTATAGTTTCCTCATTTGATTGCCACATATGCTGTATATACGTGCTCAAAAAAAAAAAATAATAATAATAATAATTATTAATTGACAAGTAAATAATAGCACTACAAAACTAGTGCAATCATATGAGGAGGCTATTCATGTTTTCTTACATCAATGGTTATTGAGATCATAGGTAGCTGAATACAATTATTACATACAAGATGTGACTAATATTTCGAACTACATTAATTATTATGCAATAATAGTACCACAAATATATTACAATCATATGAGGGACACTTCACATTCTTCATTACATCAACGGTTATTGAGGTCATAGTTAGCTGAATACAAGAGTCAGAGTCACATACATAATGTGACTAATATTACCAACTACCGAAGTTATAATGGAATTATAGTAATACAAATATTTTACAAAGATGAGTTACATGGTTTCAAATTCTTATTACAATAATGGTTATTGAGGGGATAGTTAGCGCAATATGGCCAGTGGAGAAGTTTACATGCCGATAGTAAATAATATTTAGTAGGGTGTGTGGTTATGGAGAGAGGGAGGGGGGGTTGTAGGAGGTAGAGGAATGGGTGGGAGAGGAGGAGGAGGTAAGGTACTCCAGGGAGGAGGAAAGTGTGAGAGGGGAGGTGTGTGAGTGTGTATGTCCCTTCTTAAACAATCCTAGAGGGACCCCACCCGTCGTGACCCAGTCACCAGACCCCAGCCAATGCCTTCTCTATACATAATTATGTATAGAGAAGGCATTGCCCCAGCACCCAAAACACACAGCCACACAGATTCAGATTCATATTCAAATTATTTTATTTCCATAAAATAATATTCGGAGGGAAGGTGCAAGTGGTCCTCCGGGAGGAACAGTGCCGCATATCCGGAGGTACTTGTACATCAAGCCATTAGCCGAGAATATTGAGGACAATACAGCAGTATGGTTAGGGGTTTTGTAGGAGGTAGAGGAATGGGTGGGAGAGGAGGAGGAGTAGTGGGGGGGGAGGAGGAGGAGGTAAGGTACTCCAGGGAGAGGGAAAGTGTGAGAGGGGAGGTGTGTGTGTGTGTGTATGTGTTGGGGAGGGTATAGAAGGAGAGAGACTATCGCCTACGACGAGTGTGTGAATCCGCCGAGCCCCCCTTGTGTAAAAAGGAAGTGACAACCGACGCTGTTACCAAGTGTGCGCCAACTCCTCTCCCAGGCTTCTAGATCTTTCTCCAAACCTTTAAGTGACTTGTTTTGTTAGGTGTAAAGATGACTACAATAAGGGTTAACAAGATATGCTAAACTTCACGATAACGTAACTAGAGAAATTTTCCTTCTCTCCTTTTCCTAGCATTCGCCACTCGTTTTCTAGAGAACATAACACAATCCTATCATTGGGAAAATATAATTATAATTCTTGGAGTATAGATTTCTATATTCTGTTGAAGAATAATACATATATTTGTTCGGGAAATTACACACACATTTATACACGTAAAAACTAAGTGAACACTTAAGCAGATCTTGTTTATATGTAGTATCATCAAGCAGGTACATAATTCATTGATAAGTCGTTCACTGAGTGTTTTACTATTCAGTCTCTTAATTTGACTATCATTATTCTTATGCCTCATGACTTAAATTTCATGTCCAGCATTGTCTGAGTTATTAATAATGTTTATATTCACGTCGCATTAACTTCTCCCTCGGCGAGAATTTCAGTCTCTCATATTGACTATTATAATTATTTATTCCATTAGTGAATTTATATTAATTTATATTACTCTTTGAGTTATTTGAGATTAATCTCTTGTTCATGTTGAATTAACGTAAAAGTTATTCATATATCAAATAATATCTTATTTACAAAAAACTTTAGTACTGTACGTATGCCCTCGCAGTAACTCTTATCTACCCGCTTTGTGGAGCTACCTCGCAGTACACGGTCATAGCAGGGAGTGTGAGATTACTCGGGAGACAGTATAACTGAAAAACACTTGGCAATTTTGAAATCTAGAGATTAAATATATGTTAAGTAATGTATTCACTGTATTTGGTACGTTTTCGAATAATTTGGTACTTTTCACTGATTCAATCTGGTACTATTAAATCAAGTTAAGTGGCAACACTGCTCAGTCCTCTTTCATTCATCTCTAGCGGGTCCAACGCACAGCACATCGACACTTTTATTTATTCGTTTGTGTTAACTTTAAAATTAATATTTAATATTGTTTTATATTTTCCATTGGTTTCGTGAAAATATTCCCATAATCGCAAATAGCTATGAATGGAAATGCAGATGCGAATACGAATGCGAATATTGAAAAACATAGCGAATATTCGCACATGCGAATGCGGAAGCGAATATTCGGTTCATCTCTAATTTATACTATAATAACTCAAAGAGCAATAAGTATGAAAGATAATTTCATAAAAGCATAATAATTATATTAGTCAACTATATGTGACTGAGGAAGCAATTTACTCTGCAACTGAACTTTCACTATTGGATCTGTACCCGGATGATAGGTAGCGCATAAACTCAGGTCTGACGAAGTGTTCAAGTTTTACGTGTAAGTGTATGTCTTCATAACCGGATAAATATATATATATATATATATTATATATATATTTCCAAGCCGAAGAATACAGGAGCCTGAATTCGAGGAAGTATGTAAATATTTTCCGTACGATAGAGTGTGTACTGTTCTCCCGAAACAGAGTAAAGGATATTAAGTAAAGAAGGGAAGAATGGAAAATCTTCTGTTCTGACGTTAATATATGAACCTTGACATACCGAAATCTAAACCCTAACTGTAATCATCGTTACCATTACGAACTAGGAAAAGTACTTAAAGGATTTCGTAGAGAGTGGGAGCACTGGAAGAACGAGTTTGGAGCACACTGGTTTAGGCACGGTTGTCTTGTTTCTTGACTACAGGGGCCCTGGGACATTCACACTTCTCAGCTAGGTTCAGGCCCAAACAATTCCAGGATACGCTCTGCTACACTCTTTCGCGCCCTAGTCTTAGTGCGACTCACAACACCGCTATCCACGCTGAACCTGGGGGATGAAACTAAAGGATCCCCTGCACTCGGTAAACACAAAGTATATCAGGGCATAGGTGGACAGTTATGATTGTTACTATCCTGAATCTCGATAGAGTACTTTGATACAAGTCCAGGCTTAGGTGATTTGGGAAGATTTGCACTACTTGTACTGAGTTCTTCTACTACGAACCTTTCTTGGAATGTTAATGAGGCTAGTGACTCAATCTCTTTCACACTTTTGTTGGTGTAGTCAGAGGTCAAATCAAAAGGCCTACTTTGCGTTCGATTATGCGGCTCGATCTTGGTCCCACTTCTGTTGGTGCGGACCCTGATTGAACTATCTTCTGACCCACTTTTGTTGGTGCAGCCAGAGAACAAAGAATTTCCTTTTTCACAGTAACCGATACTATTCCTTCTCCCTTCTAACCTAGGAGTTTAGAGAACAGAACCAAAATATGGTTTTAAGCCAGTAGGCTGATTGCTCAATTCTACTCTGTTCAGCGCGCAAAGTGACTCTGTTTTTGTCGACGTTTTGGTTGCCCAGTTTCGGGGCAAAAGTGACACTCTGGCTTTGTGTTCTTTCAGGGAGCCAGTCGCACTAGGGGTTATTTGCACTTGGGATTTATGTTGGGGTGGTGCATGCATGGATTTCACTTTGGTATTTGGCTTGTTCTGGATTGTTCTGCCTCACATAGGGCTTGTGAAGCTGTTCTGTTATTTCTGTCCTGTTTACTTCTTCATTATATGCACTGTGATGGTATGTTAACACTGGTTTTAGATATTCATTTTGCATCTCGGTGTACACTTCACTATATATTTGATAGTCTATTGATGCACATTGTTGATGTTGATGGTTAATTTGCATAGTGTTGTTGGAGTCGTGTGTGTAAAGTTCGGCCATGTGGTGATCTTGAAGGCTATCATAGTTTCCACTGTCGATTGCGTTTTCTCTGGTGTCTTCTCCATTTTGGTTTTCTTTGGATCGGCTTCTATTGTTGTTGCACGTTCTTATGCTTGCAATCCGGATTAGTTGGTCTTGCAAGCTGGTTATCGGTGGTAATGAGTTGGTGTTCGTGTCTGGAATTACTTTATCCTCCGGCATCTCAATCTTATCAATGCTTAACCCTCTCCGTCATATATGACGCGATCGCGTCATATGGAGGTTTGCCCAAAAGTATCATATGATGCGATCGCGTCATATGAACTTAGTGAAATATCTCAATAATAAGTTTATGACGCGATTTTCGTCATATTGAGCTCAGTAAGTTAGGTAAGTTAGATCATAATCTGTCGGTTGGTGGCAACCCCAAATTCCTCCGACTTCTAACGGTCCCTCAGTGTGAGAAAGAGTGTTGTGGGGGAAATACCGGGCGCTTGGGCAACCACTAACTTACGTAACTAAATATGACGGAGAGAGTTAAAGTTACAATGAATGCAAGGTGGAATTTTGAGAAAAAATTGGTAGTTCGGCAAGAGGGGAGTTCTCGAAATTTCATGACTTTGAAGATGGTCTATTGAAACAGAAGAAAGGCCAGTCCGTGGACACGTTATTGGCCCAACGTTCACAATTAGAGAACTGTATGTCACTTGACAATTGGTGGTACCAATATTGAAGAAAAGGTGATATATCTATTGTTTCAGATTATCTTCCAATTACTTTGACATCACTTGTAGACAAACTATAAGAACAATTTATAGCACACAAAATCATAGAACATCTAGAATGTTACCAACTGATTAGACTCTCAGCATGGATTCATGAAGGGTTGGTCCTGTCTCATTAATTTATTGACCTTTTCCCAATTATAGGAAGCAGTAGACAATGACAAAGAATATAATATAATTTATTTAGATTTCAGTAAGGCATTCGATAAATCCTCCACGAAAGATTGTTGAGGAAAAGAGAAGTTCATGAAATAGAGGGAACCCTATTAAGATGGATTAGGTCATGCTTAATTGGTAGGAAACAAAGAGTTAGCATAAATGGTATACAATCAGACTGGGGTGTAGTTAAGTGTGGAGTCCCACAAAGATCTGTTTTAGGGCCTCTGTTGTTCATCATGTATAGTAACGACTAACGACCTTGATTGATTTAGGAATAACTAGTAAGATCAGTAAATTTGCATATGACACTAAAATAGGAAGAGTGATTATAATTCTTATACAATTATTCAGGCTCTCCAAAGAGATCTAGATACACTACACAAATGGGCAGTAAATTGGCAGATGAAGTTCAATGCAGATAAATACAGTATAGTATACTTTGGCAAATTGGCAGATGAAGTTCAATGCAGATAAATACAGTATAGTATACTTTGGGAAATGCAGTTCAATGCAGATAAATACAGTATAGTATACTTTGGGAAATGCAGTTCAATGCAGATAAATACAGTATAGTATACTTTGGGAAATCGATAGAAAATGCAGGATATATATTAGATCTATATTTTTATTCATTTCACTACAACACCAAACACCTCCAACGAAATTAATGAAAGCATTTATGTGATCCACCGGGATTCGAACCTGGGTTATCACACACAGAGTTTTAAACACTCTAACCATTACACCACCAGGACGGTGATGGATATATGTAACTCAGATAATGAAAACAATTTGAGAGTTAACGTCAACTGTGATCTGAAATCAAGAACTCAATGCATCAGTGTTTGAAATAAGACAAATAGAGTTCTTGGATATATATCCAAGAACAGAACAGCATTGAGGCCGCCTATGATTTTGCCGTTCAATTGTTTTTTTTTTTTTACATAATGGACATAAATTCATTGGAGAGAGTATAATGAAGAATGACAACAGATCCATAATATAGAAATCTTTCATATGAAGAAAGGTTGCAGAAATTAGGCTTATATTTGTTAGAGAAACACCGAGTTAGAGGGGATATGATAGAGGCGTTCAAGTGGGTAAGTGGGATTAATAAAGGGGCATGACAAATGTACTGAAGCTCAGGGATAGCGAGAGGACTCGAACAAATTGTTTCAAATTGATTAAATTTCGTTTTAGAAATCTTATACCAGGCTTTTTGCTGGGTTCACTGAGAGAAAAGTGGATCCTATTTCAATTGGGTAGAGAATGAAGTCACACATAAACACACATACAAACATACAGAGGCATAAGAACAACACAGTAGTAAGCTTATAGAAATGTATTTCTATTATGATAACACAGTTATGGCTTATATGCTAATGGTTCACATACAAATAAGTACACACAAAGAATATGAAATAGTAGACATATAATTATATACCCTGGAGCTAGGGTGCAATATAATAATAACACAAGTATTATTGCTCCTTCAAATCAGAATCATGAATCAAATACACACTTAGTGTTATGAACGTCTCTTTATGATTGAAAATTAATATTGGATCACTTCGTCCTAAACAGCGCACTTTTAGGAGTCTTCGCACATAGATATTTTAGAGTCACGGAAGCACATATTGAACACGTATCAAGCTCGAAAATACACATACGTATATAGATAGAAATATGAGTAATAATCACTGAGTCACTTGGCATGGAAAATGGTGTGTCACTTGGTAGTGAATTTACGTATATCACTGTGGGTGTGAGTGGCTATAAAGATTTAGTATTAACGTATGTAGTCTCCGAAGAGTCACAGACCATAATATTAGATCTGTATAGAAATAGATTTATGTATTTTGTGTCCTCAATCAAAAGAGGCCTATCAATTGAGAAGGGAGGTCTGTCTATTATGCAGCCTTCAGCAAGCTAACACTGTGTCCTTGTGCCGTGGTCCAACATCTATGGTCTATGGTAGTGTCCTTGGCTAGTCCTTATAGTGGCTGCAACTTCTGGGTATAGGGGGTGGCTCTCCGGCAACGTCCTCCAGCGGGTCTCGACACAGGGCAGTTTCCAGCGGTCTTAGTGCAGAGGGTTGGGGGGAGGGCTCAGAAAGGATTCCTAGACACTCCGACCCGTGCCGGTGTCTAGTAATACCTATACTTTGGCTTTGGCTTGCTTACGGACCTGTGCCTTTCAGTTCGCCTGGGCCTAAACCTGAGTTGCTGGGATTTGCAAAGTAAGGCACACCAGTGTTCTACATAATTTACCGTCTCAGTGTTGAGAGGTGAGGAAAACTCAGAAGGATTCATAGATACTCCAACCTGTGCCGGTATCTAGCAATACCTATACTTTGGCTTTGGCTTACCTATAGACCTGTGCCTTTTGGTTCGCCTGGTCCTAAGCCTGAGTTGAGGAACTTGCAAAGTAGTGCAGACCAGTGCCCTGGATACTTTATAATTCCTCTATTAACTAGAGGAGTCGTCCTTATGCCTAGACAACTTCCTCTACCTAAGTTCAGGGAGGGCCAACGAATCTCTTAGGTACTCACACCAGCGTGTAGGCACATAATAGTTTTGTGGTAAGGTTTGGGTAGCAAACCCAGGGCTTGAGTTTCGCCGACAACAAGGATACTAGTGTACTTGTTGCAAAATAAAGTTCAAGAAACGAGTTAAGTCAACCACTATAGCCAGTGCTGAAGTAGTAGGCTTACTCAGGATCTACGCGAGTCTGGCTGAGTCACTCAGTCCTACTGAAGCTCACAGGCTATGTAAACTGTAAAGTGACTCATAGAAATGTTTTGACATTTTGATGTTTTATTTTTATTAATATGTTAATATAATTTCTATAATGATTTGACTCCTTGTGGTAATTTTTTTTCCAATATAAGTTATTTGTATAATGACAATATAATGACTTCCAAACATTTCTATGAGTGACTATATTTGCTTTTGTTACCGAAAACTTACCTTGATATTTTTACCCAGCAAAATGCCAAAGTGGAAAGGATTTATGAATTAGGAAGGACCTGTCTAACTACTTGGGAAAAAGAATTTCCATGGCTAACCAGGACAAGAGATGGCTCTGAACAGGCATTTTGTAAAGTGTGTCAAGACTTTGCAAATTAGGATAGGCTCAATAAAATTACATGCTGTAATTTCCTGTACTCGAAAAAAATCCTGTAACCACAAAACTACCCGAGTTGACGTCTGGGATAGCGTAAAATAATCGTTGGTGGAGAAGTCTATAGTAAACCCACCACGTGAATCAGCATGAGACTATCACCTGGTTCTTTCAAAAAGAACTAAGGTTGCTATCCTATTGTACGTCTGTGGTAGTAGGTAGTTAGCATGCGAGTTTGGTATGCCTACTGACACAGGTTCGAAACCGCGCCAGGCCAAGAGATTTTCGGGAGGGGTAAATTCCCTTCTCAACCAGCATTTCATTGGAGGCAGTTACGGAACGTGATTAGAAAGATAACAGTTTTCCGCATTTGGTGATATGCATAATTTATTATGGACTAGAGGAAATATTCAAGCGCTAAAGCATGTGTCACACTATGCCGAATTAAGTGCTGACGCTCCACGACTTAAGGAGTGGCGATAGAAGGGGGAGACCACTGCCGAGTAACGTGGGTGATCGAGGGACGGGACGCCCACGGTGGGCACTATGGACGGGCACCCCGTCTGACGGCAACTGGAAGGGGTCGAGCGGTGACCATGCAAGACATAAGGAAAAATAACGGTTGCCGCTGGGCAGCGTCATGCGCCGTAGTGTGCAAACTGGTGGGTGACAATGCTTCTGACGAGCGGCGCCTATAGTAGGTAGGGTGGCGCCTATAGGTACTACGGCGGCGATGGACGGCCACCCTGTCACACTGGATCCCTACTCCGTCACACTTGACCCCGACCGAGGCAAACTGGTCCGTCAGAGGCGACGTTTTTGTGTGTGTGTGAGGGGGGGGGGGGGGGGGTGTTATCAAGCTTGAGATCTAGAGAGGATCCTAAAACATAATAAAAAGATCCATAAATGAACAAATAAATACGCCCATCTCCCCTTAATTAAGTGGTTCTTTGGGTAATTAGTAAAACAAGGCCATCTATAGATAACCCTTTCAGTACCGGTGACGTCTTTCTCGTTATAGTCTGGCAACTATTAGGTTATTTTATTATGCTTACGAAGGGCCTGTAGCAATCACAAGACCTCCATTCCTCTCATTTATCTCTCTTAACTCCCACAGACCGTTCTTAAGCTGCATAAAATCGTCTAAGTAGGGCAGAACTAAGGCAAACCAGACGTTACCACCATTGGAAGGGTTTATAGATAGTCACTCGTTGATGGGATTGGATTAAGGGGACAGTGGTGATTTTTGGGAGTCTATTTATTTATATATTCACTAATTTTTTAGTTTCCTCGCTAGACCTCCATCAAACTTACAAAAAGCAACTCTAAGGCCCTCTATCAACGATGTCCCGTGCGACGTTGCAAGGTCGCGGACTCACGGTATGCCCTCCCCCTATGACGCCCCCTGGGCGTTACCGGGTCGCCCTCCTACCTTATAGTAGCGTCTGACGCAGACAGGCCGGCACCCTTGTAGCGTTTGATGCCTACTGGACGCCGCCCGACGCCGCCCGCCTACCGTCCCCATCCCGTCCATTTACTAGCCGCCGGCTCAGCTCATGAGAGTTGTTCGTGTCGAGCTTTTCCTGAGGCCTCCCGATGTCTCTCTTGAGTTGGCGTACACCCACATCGCGCGGCGATGTAGGCAAAGACCTCTTTACGACCCTTAAGTCGTGGAGCATCGGCACTTCATTCGGCATAGTGTGACACTTGCTTAAGGTAGGGAATTAGAAGCGGTAATTATGATTTTGGTGTTCAGCGGTGACGGAAAAAGTTAGTGTGTATATTATTATACATATGGTTATGTCAGGTTTTTGCTGGGGTTAACTGGACAATTTAGGTAGGTTCTTACTCGACCAGAGAAGTTGAAACCACATGAACACATGCACAAAGGTAATAGAGGATAAATATAATACAGAGTACAAGCATAGATTATCTTATTCAACGTAACTATAATGTTTATACAGAGTTACATTCAGACATGGATAAGTATATACACAATTTCATAGCACGATCGAGGATCCACAATAAGTTCCAGGGGGATGACACTATGCACTTCCGGTGATGACACTAGGCAGTTCCGGTATTGTTGCACTTCCGTGGCAGTTCCGATGAGGTTCTTGGGCCGTGGTGGTGGTCCTGTCATGTGGTGATGACAGCAGGATGGAAGACGTTGTAGAACTCTTAGGTTTGGGGTCTTAAATGAATATGTTACCTTCTACCAGTGTTATACATAACATATCATCGGATTAACGTGAGAAGTTCTACCAGTGTTATACTGTCTCTCTCAACTATCCTGACCTTTATAAGAGTCGTTAATTAAGAACCTTTATAAGTATTCTTGGGTTTGGGGTATTAAATGAATTTATTACGTTCTACCAGTGTTATACAAAACATATCATCGGATTAACGTGAGAAGTTCTACCAGTGTTATACTGTCTCTCTCAACTATCTTCAAGGGACTTTGGATGGGTTTATATTTGGGCCTTTTACGAATACGTGCCTTGTCGCCAGTACCTAGGACAGCGTATCGTAAAGACTCTATGCAAAGTGCCGTTATGCCAGTGCTACGGTATCTTGCGAGCCCTGACTTAGAGAGAAGTCAACTGCCAGTACATCAACTTCTAAGAAGCCTTAATTGGGGTTAGGTTTACTACCCCTAGAGTGCACGTCAGTACAGCTTTCTCTAGCAACAGTAATTCCTGGTGATCAAGGCGAGGAATTGTTGTTGAGGTGCCACCATGGTGATTCAACACGAATTCCGTAAAGCCAAGATATAAAGATATCTTCGGTAAGTTAACTTAACGCCAGTGCCTTAGTTATCTTACCGGATATAGCCCAAATCTTCCAGCTCTCAAAAACCTTCCAGTGAAGTGGATTTAAGAGCTTTCCAACTGTACTGGTCCCTGTTTGGTCTGTCATAGTCTTAATGATGGTGGCGTTTCTCCTGGTGCTCCTTCTCAGTGTTAGAAGGGCGGATGTGCTGGGAGGAGGGCCTGGGGCATCTGGGGTAGCCCCTCTGGGTTTCCTTGTCACAGCGGTGGTGCGGCTTGGAGCAAGAAGGGCGCTTGGTGGTATAAGACTTATGCAAAGTCTTGCTTGTCTTGCCTTTCTTCTGGTCCTTCTTGGTTCTGTCGCTGCCAGGATTGCTGATGGTGACGATGATGTTCTTTCCTGATGTTGAGGGAATTGCGAGTGTGATGGAGGCGACTCGGGCACACTCTGGTGGTGTGGCGTTTGTGTCTTCTTTCCTCTGTGGTGTGGTGGCAAGGGTGGTAATGTTGGCTCTTGTAACGCCTGCAGCTTAGCAGAACGCCAAGTGGGCTCAGCCACTCGCTTGGCCACTCGCTAACACTCGCCAGGGCAATGAATTTGGCTACAGTCTATCTACAATGTTATACTTTCTTTCTTGTGAATCGTCATGTCATGCACAGTATAGAAGTGGTCTTTATTTTTGTCTGTGACAATGCATTATATTTTATATCATCAGTTATAAGTTTAATGTATAAGACTGAATGATACAGCTAGAGAGTGTGAGTGAGTAAGTGCAGGAGGCAGAGGGTAGTACGCGTAGTGTTACGTGTTGTCTCGGTGATGTCATGCCACGGCCGGGCCCTCTGAGTGGCTGGCCGCCTTGCCGTCCTCCTGCCGCGGCAGGAACTGGTCCCCCCGCACTCCCTGCTGCCTTTGTGCCTTCCTTGCTCAGAGCTTGCCTGACCAGCATACCCTTCACACCTCCCTTGCCACCTGTCCCCGACTTCTACCTATAGAACACTTTCTCTCTCTCTCAACTTCTTACCTCTTATGCTTCTAATCTATTTAACATCATAACTCCCCTTTGGTTCTGCACGATTTCAGATATCGGCCATCGTATTATATGCTGAAGCTCTCAGATATTCCATGTTTAGTTAGACATTTTGGAGGGGTTAACATTTTGTCTGTAGAGGTTCGACACACTCGTGGTGTCTCCCTACCTATTTCTTGGTTGTCTGCTGGGCTATTTAATGCTAGACTGGGGTGAGGCTGTTGATGTTGTGATTTCCGATGTGTACCAGGTTTTGTTGAACCTGTACAATCGCAATGGATACGTGGGAAGCCTAGGTTGTCTTTCTGACTGTGTACCTTGTGAGTTTAGCACTGTGTTGCGAGTGAGGGCTTTTGCCTCAGCCACCCAACACTGTGCTAACTCGTTTTGCTTTGACTTGAAGAGGGTCACCAGGAGAGAACCAGATACTAGCGATCTGGATCTCTCAAGAGAGCACCCCGTCATTTAACGTACTTTGGCCGTACAGTCTTAAGGACCTCGCTAGGCTACGAGCCGCTTGCTCAGCCACAGTTTCCTAGCCTATGACATCCCAGCTAGACTTTATTCGCCTAGCAGACATCCGATTAGGATTATAAACTCTTATGTTATGTATGCAGCATTTTTATTCACGTTGATTGTAAGCCTTGGTTGCTGTTGAGTTGCACAACCCGAGCAGGCTTTTGCATTGCCTGAGGAAGTACTTCTTTTGTTGTTGGAGATAATACTATTGCACATTTATCGTTATTCCGGTGCCAGTTAACACTGTATGTCCCTACACTTGTCATATCTTGTTCCTGCTTTATGTAACAGTTCAAAATCCGATTCGATCATCTTAGGCAGCATCAGACTCTTCAGAAGATTCCTGTTCGATGCTTTAGGACTTTCATTCACTTTCTTTAATATAGGAGTGACAGTTTATTATTGTTTAGAGTAACTTTAATTATACCTTATTCTTGTTTGCATTAAATCATTCCAGTGATTTAATTAAGCTCTCTATCTTTTTCCTTGTATACATTATTAATGTAATTGTATGTTGTTGTGATCAGGCTGTATCAGAGATCATCAGCCTGTAGTAGTAGTGCATTTATACCGAGTTAGAGGATACTCCGCTATCGCAGATTTAACTCTGGAGGGTATAGGTGTTTTTGTGCGCCGGCATTATAAGTTCAGGGGTTGGATCTAGTGTTACCGTTGTGGCTGTGTGCCTTTCTAGTCCAATGATTAAGAGCCCTTGTTTTATACGAGTCCCGGTTGTAACAAATGGCGACCTTGCTTAGGATTTTGTGAACTTAGAGAAATATTGCAGGAGTGTAGTGGTCATTTGTTTTATTTGTTTGAAGGAATATAGTGGACACAGATTTTTTTTTGGCAAGTAGTAAAACACTTAAGAGTCTTCAAGCATTTTGGAGTGAATAGTGCTACATAAGAGTTTAGGTACTTCTCTTTTTTTTATAAACGTTGAGAATTTTCGGTGGACACTATGTCGGACGACGGATCAGTGTACAGTGAGGACACAATACGGGAAGCAGGCTCTGAGGTGCAGCAGCGGGGTTTGTTAGAAGACATTAGAGTAATAACTAGTGAGGAGGATGCAAAGAAGTTTCTGGAGATTCCTATTACTGTTGACCGGGTGTCGGGGATTGATCGGTATGGTCTCCAGTGTTTGGCCACGGTCATGGGTCATGTGGGCACTAGCAGCATGACGAGAGGTGACCTGGTGGCCTGGGTGCTCGGCGGGGTGCGTGGGGCTTCAGGTGGAGCGGGAGCTGGGGCACCTTTGGCCCAGCCCCCATTCCATTCGACTCCTACCATGACGCCCCCTCGGGCTCCGGAGCCGGGTACGGTCCCGCAAGCCGATAGTCACTGGCAGCGTGGTTTGCACCTGGGTGGATCACTGGGTGAGTCTCCAATTGTTGCATCTCCTCCTCCTCAAGGTTTAACTGCAGATATGCTCTTCCAGCTTGAGATGGCTAAGATGGCTAAGCAGCAGGAATCAGCTTGACCAGCTAAGCAACAGATTGAGTTGGCTAAGATTCAGCAGCAGCAGCGGGAAGCTGAGCTTAAGATTCAGGCTGAGGAGAGAAAGGCCAGACATGAAGCTGAGCTTCAGGCTGAGTCTACGAAGTACTGTGCAGACATAGATCTTGAGAAGTCTAGGGTGGAGTTGACAGGGCAGCGTCTCGGTTCTGGGAATCGAGGTCTTGATCAGTCTTTATCGCACCTTCTTAAGTTAGTCCCTGTATTTGACGAGTCGGGTGTCACCGAATTTTTTATGCGTTTTGAGAAGAAGTGCCGGGAGCACCAATGGCCCGAGGTTAAGTGGGCAGCCCTTGTTTCCTCTAGGTTGGTTGGCAAAGGACTCAAGGCATATGATGCGTTGCCCTTGGAGTCTTGCATCGATTATGAGGTATTGAAGGAAGCTGTTCTGCGGGCGTACGAGTTACAACCAGAGACGTACAGATTGAAGTTCCGGGGTGTAACGAAGGGTCGTGAGTGCACCTTTCTTGAGCATGCCCGGGATCTGTCCGATGCATTTAGAAACTGGCTGCGTTCTGAGAAGGCATCGACGTTTGAGGAGTTGAAACAGCTGATGCTTCTAGAACAATTTTTCAAGTGTACGGGCGGCGATCTGACGTTGAATCTTAAAGAAAAAAACCCGAAAACTCTTCAGGAGGCAGCTGAGATGGCTGACCTTCGGTTATCTTTGAATCGTGGGTGCGGTTCTGCACAGAGAAGTGATGCAGGCAATAAGGAGCATAACCCTCCCCTCCCCGAAACACTGATACACATAATTACACTAAGAACAAGAGCAACGACACCAAAACTGACCATAAACCTAGTACCGTCCCGTTTAGAAAGGGTCCGGGTCCTTCCTCACCTCAAGGGAAGCCCAAGGGAAAGCTAGAGTGCTTCCATTGTCATAAGGAGGGGCATTTTGCAAGAGCCTGTCCAAGCAATCTACCTAATGCAGTTGTGTCTTTGGCTCGCAACACTGGGGTGTCCCCGAAGTCGTCTGAGTTTGCCCGGGGTATAACGTCAGAGGCTGGGACACAGCCAGTGGAGAAGAATCCGGAAGGCTCGAACCCTGTCCGCGATGTCTTTTGCGACCATCGAGGGCGTGGCTGCGTGAAGTGGGCTGGTAAGAAGCATGGAGTTGAGCTGTTGCGAGACACGGGTGCTTCTCAGACTTTGTTGAAGAACTTTACTGGTAGACCAATAAACGCGGCACGGGTGGTTGTGGTGCAAGGTATCAATGCTATCAGGTCATACCCGTTGGTCAGGATGGAACTGGAGGTAGATGGTGTGACACGAGAGTTGGATGTTGGAATTGTGGAGAACTTGCCTGTTGGGGGCGTCGACCTCCTTCTCGGCAACGACTTTGCGGTGCCTACTTCTGAGGTTTCACCCTTAGTCGTTGCCGAGAAGCCGGCCGACGTGAGTAGGGAGGAACAGGAGTGGGTAGAGAAGTGTCAAGTACAACCTATGGCTTGCGGTGTTACAAGATCTCTTGCATCCCAAGTGTCACAGCCTATTCCTCAATCTTCTGATCAACGGAGGAACGGTTGGAAGAAGACGGCTAATGTTGTTAAAAGTTTGGAGAGTTTAGTACCAGCAGCTCTTCTTGGCGACTCAGTATTGGCACCATTGTTGGAGTCTGGAGAAGCCCCAGGACCTGTCACAGCTAGTGAGGAGGTAGGGCAGGAAGAGACTCCGAGGCAGCAACGTTACACACAGAGAGAAAAAAGGGTTGCTCAGTTTGATATTGGGGGAGGACATGGGTTGCTTCGGAAGCAATTAGACAGGTTGGCTCCCTCGGATATTAGTAAACTGCAGTTGGAGGATCCGGAAGTTCAGAAGTGTGGTAATGGTGCTGTTGAGATCGAACACGAGGACGGGGAAACATGTCATGTGAACCTGTTGGAGGAGTTTGTGAGGCAACCACCTGAGCAGCCTACTGTCCCTGCGTTGGTCTGCAGCGGCCAAGGTGGAGTACAAAGGAGTACAAAGGAAATCAAGCAACAACAGGTCTAGTGACCCTTCTAGGCTGCTTGTCCTCCAAAACACTGAGGATCAAGTGTCCAAACAGTGGTTTAGAGTGGGTAAGGGAACATTGGAAAGGGAACTACTGCCCTGGAACTAATGTCCGTGGCAGGATTAGGAAGTTAGTAGGGGACAGATGGGTTAGTAACTGAGGGGGGGATAAAATAAAGTTATTCATTTACAAACGCAGTCAGTCGCGGGTTTGATGCGAGATATTTGTCTAAGCGGAGTTTAAATGAATCAACGGTGCTGCAGTCTATAACGTCTCGGGGAAGCCCATTCCACAAGTTGACAACTCGATTGAAGAAGAAATTCTTAGATTCGTGTGAGTTAAAGATTTACCAATAATTTTGCAACCGTTTCCCCGCGTGTAATTAGATTGGTCGATAGTGAAGTACTTACTACAGTTCATATTGTCGATGCCTTTGATGATTTTGAACACTTGAATTAAGTCACCTCTTAATCTGCGCTGGGTTAAAGGAAATAGATTTAATTCTCTAAGACGCTCTTCGTATGGTTTGTTCTTTAGGCTAGGTATCATTTTGGTAACTCTACGTTGAACTCGTTCTAGCTTGTTTATATCTTTTTGGTAATAAGGGCACCAGGATTGAACGCAGTATTCCAGAAGAGGGCGGACTAAGGAATTGTAAAGGGTTAGGACAACTTCTTTGGATTTATGCTCAAATGACCTGCCTATAAAGCCAATTATTTTGTTTGCCTTCTTAACAACTTCTGAACATTGTTGACTCGGTTTTAGGTTACTCGATATTGTTACTCCCAGATCGGTTTCTCTGTTTACATTCTTAAGCTGAGTGCCATTCATCGAATAGTTTGCTTTCTCATTTAGGTATCCGATATGTAGTACTTTACATTTATCCGCATTGAAACTCATTTGCCAAATTTGGGCCCAACATGACAATTTATCTAGATTGTGTTGCATATCGTCAACTTGTTCTTTTGAGAGTACGCTATTTGCAATTTTTGTATCGTCAGCAAATTTGAGATTGTACAGGTGAGACCCTCATCTATGTCGTTGATGTAAATTAGAAAGAGAATTGGTCCTAGTACCGATCCCTGGGGTACCCCGCTACTTACATTGGTCTATTTAGATGCCTTACCGTTTATGACTACTCTTTGCTTTCTGTCGCTGAGCCAATTTTCTATCCATTTCAACACACCGTCTTGTATTCCATGCGCTTTTAGTTTTAGCAGTAAACGTTTGTGGGGAACTTTGTCAAAGGCCTTTTGAAAATCAAGGTATATAATATCTACAGCTTTACTCTCATCGTAGAGGTTGAGGATATCGTGGAAGAAGTCTAAGAGGTTTGTTAAACAGGAACGTTTTTTACGAAAGCCATGTTGACTATCTTTAAGTAAGTTATTTGCCTCTAAGTGATTTACGAGTCTGTCTCTTATGACCGTTTCTAGCATTTTACATACAATTGAGGTTAAGCTAATTGGACGATAGTTACTGGGTAGGGATTTGCTGCCTTTTTTTAATATTGGTGTTACGTTGGCTAGCTTCCACTGATCAGGCATAGTCCCAGACTGCAAGGATTCATTGAATAACAATGTCAGTGGTTTGGAGAGCTTATCCTTAGCTTCCTTTAGAACTCTAGGCGAGATTGTATCAGGTCCAGGCGTGTTATTTACCTTGAGTTTATCTAAACAATTCAATACTTCTCTCTCTGTAACAGTGATATTGCTTAGAACATCTGAATTATCAATCTGAATCGGCGATGGTGTAGGGATATCACTGATGTCTTCGGTTGTAAAAACTGATGCAAAGAAGGTATTGAGGGCATTACTGATTTGTACTTCGTCTTTGGTGTATTCTCCATTTTCATCGACTAACGGTCCAACAGTTGAAGTAACTACTTTTTTCTTTCTGATATAACTATAGAATTCTTTCGGGTTTGTTTTACTTTGATTCGCAACATGTAACTCCAGGGTCTTTTTACTTTGCTTAACACCGGCTATGCGGTTTATTTATATGTACCGCCCAGCGGGGTGTTTTTAGCCAAAATAGGGCTGTTTACGTGATCATTTTCATGCCTAAATAAGACCCAGAACGTAAAACAAGTAGCTATCCCTGAAAGGGCATAAACAGAGCTTTCGAATGACACCATAACGATCCTTTTATGATGGCTAGTTTTCTTGCAATAACCGTGCAACGCGAGTGCAAAAAGCATGTAATTAGGCACTTTCCCCATACAATTCCGTATATAGCGAGTGAGAGAGGGAGGAGGGAGGTGAGATTCGTGTCAGTAGGTTCGCCGCGGTGGTCTGGAGCAGTCATACGCTCGCTACTCTCCTGCCACCACTTGTCTCTCTCTCTCAGCAACATTACGTGCTGAAATTGCCACTCGACCTATGTCGAGCGCCGCCACATAGTCCAGCTTTATTTAACTCGACTTATGTTGCTCGCCGACAGTTAGGGGTTAATTAACTTTTTGGCTTTGCGTCGTAGCTCTACAAATTTCACCCGTTCTTCGTCATTTTGTGAGGATTTTAATCTATCATTAGCAAATTTTTTAGCATCAGACAGTCTGAAATATCTTTATTCCACCATTTGGGCTTATCATTATGGCCTGGACGCCGTATTTTCGATGGTATGCAGTCTTGCACTGCCTTAAGGTAAGTGGTTGTGAAACATTCCCAAGATGTATTTATGTCGTTATTGTTAGTCAGAAAGCTCCAGTCAGTTTCTTTAAGCTTTGATTTAACTTTTATGAAAATTTGCTTTCTTGAAATTAGGGACTTTCTCAATGCTGCTATTTGATTTGTTACTAGTAAACTTTAAAGTGAAAGTTATCGTACGATGGTCGCTGTTACTGAATTCATCACCAATATTCAAATTCTCTATTAATTCTTCTTTTGTTGCAAGTACAAGGTCAAGCACATTATTACCACGGGTCGGAGATTGTACAAATTGAAAAAGTGAACTCTCTTGCAAGTTAGCATAGAGGTCGTGTCCAGAGTGTGAAGTAAGAATATCGCCCCATTTAGTCACGGGTAAGTTGAAATCGCCAAGAATTACGGTATCTTGTATGTTAGTTATTTCTGCAATTTGTTCATAAATTTCACTGTCAGTTTGCACTGATTGAGCTGGGGGTCTGTATAATAAAGCTAGTGTTATTTTAGTTCCTCGTTTATTATTTAATAGTACGTAAGACATGTCTATATTCGCAATTTGAGGTTTTGACATTAAGACGGGATTAAGACTTTCCTTTATAAAAAACAGAACTCCTCCTCCATTTCTATTGATCCGACTTTTCTCAAACATTGTATAACCAGGAAGCGTATATTCGGCTAAAAAGTCTCTGTCTTCCGTATTTAACCAAGATTCTGTAATGCCGATTATATCATAATGTTCTGTAAACACGATTTCCTCTAGATCTGAAAATTTATTGCGTATGCTACGAGCATTTACATAAAACACCTTAAGAGTATTAGAGTTGGATGTTACTGATTGCACATTGTCTGAATTTTCAGTTCGTATTTGACTTACACTACCCCCGGGTACCCCCGGTTGACCTCGTTTTTTGAACGGAAATCCTTGACTGCATCGTTCAGCAGACGACCAAGACGTGCAGCTCCTACTTCATTGAGATGTACACCATCTCCTGAAAACAAAGATTTATCATAGTATGAATGATCCCACGTGTCGACAAAGCCGATGTCCTCCTCCCTGCAGAGTTTGGCTAGTCGGCGATTTGTACTGGTAGCTATGTTGTAGAATCGGTTTTCTACATCAATCCGGGGAACAATTCCTGAAATTAAGATTCTATTAGATTTTTCCTTGAAGGACCTGATCAGCCGCCGGTACTTGCAAAGTAGTTCCTCTGACCGCGTCCGTTGGACATCGTTAGATCCAACGTGGATGACGTATGTAGTGCTTGCGGGGGCGAGCCTGGAAACCTCTTCCACAGCCGCAACAATGTCGTCCACGCCGCCACCTGGGATACAGAATCGCTTTCTGGTCCTGGGTGCCCTGGCGCAGAACTCGGTTAGTTGGCCACGGACCATGGAGTCGCCCACAAGCCGAACTTCTTCCGTTTCCTCTTCCTCGTCAATAGCAAGAATTTTGAAGCGGTTTTGGCATGTTGTCGGGATGACCTTCCTGGTACTGGTACTGGGATGCACATTGTTTCTCACTAACTGAAAGTTGTCCTGGGGGGGAGTGAGAGTAGAGTCATTATTATTTTCTGCAACATCTAAGGTAGCTGCTGGTGTAGGTACCGGTACCGGTACTGTATGCACTGGAATGGCAGTTGACATCGTAGTGGTTTCTTGAGCCGAGGGCACTCCTACGTTGAGTGTGTCAAATTCTTGAAGGGATTCAAGCTTCGTAGTCAGGGCATCGATCTTGCGGTGAGCTGCATTCAATTCATCCGCAATCTTCTCTCGGAGCTGGCAAAATCTACAAATTTGGACATCAGTATCAACAAACATGGTAGGGCCAAATTTACCGGAACAACTCGTGCAGGTTCTTTGCGGCGCCATGACGATATAATCACAATATGCCTGAAAATCACACAAATTTATGTTAGCAAAATGGTACAATTAAAGCCTGAAAATCACAAACAATTTATGTTAGCAATGTGATACAATTAATTCCTGAAAATCACACAAAATTTTGTTAGCAATATGATAAAATTAATATGCCTGTAAATCACAAAAAAATATGTTAGCAATAGAACAATTTATGCTTGAAAATAAAACAAAAAATTTATGTTAGCAGTATGACACAGTTAAAGCCTGAAAATCACAAATGGACTAGAAATTTGTTACAAAATTTACTGGGAAAAATAAAAAAAAGTGGGAGAGGGTTAATGTAGCCTAGTGAGAAAACTGGAAAACAGTATACAGTACAGTAACAACAAGTATTTGTTATGTTAGCAATATGGTACAATTAATGCCTGTAAATCACAAAAGAATATGTTAATCACAAAAAGAATATTCTGCCTGTAAATCACCAAAAATATGTTAGCAATAGAACACAATTTATGCCTGAAAATAAAACAAAAATTGATGTTAGCAGTATGACACAGTTAAAGCCTGAAAATTGCAAATGGACTAGTAATTTGTTAAAAAATTTACTGGAAAAAAAAAAGTGGGAGGGTTAATTTAGCCTAGTGAGAAAACTGGAAAGCAGTATACAGTACAGTAACAAAAATATTGGTTAGCAATATGGTACAATTAATGCCTGTAAATCACAAAAAGAATATGTTAATCACAAAAAGAATATGTTAGCAATAGAACACAATTTTATGCCTGAAAATAAAAATAAAATGATGTTAGCAGTATGACACAGTTAGGCTAAAGCCTGTATATTAGTTTATACAGTGGTCGACACAATAATAATAATAATGGAGTTAGTAATATCCCTGGCAAGAGTGTGAGAGGCCTATTAAAATGGTGACAAGTATCTGAAATGCGATTAATAAATAGGCTATCAAAAAGTATTACAGTAACTAAATTATTCTACCCCAATATTAAAACTATCTTGACAAATGTTAGTGTGTGCGATTTATATAGATAACCAAGATAAAAAGTTCAACCAAGTACAGTATTGGCTAGACTTTGATATATAAAATACAAGAAGAGGGTTTGTTTATGCGTACACAGGTGGCGCTGGGATCGGCGGCGTCTCTACTAACTTGACAAATAGAATTTTGAAAAACACGTTTATCAGTCAAAAGTACAGTACAATGTCATGCAAGATAACTACTGGGTGGTTTGCTAAGCACTTAACTACAGTGAGGGCTAAAATATCTACAATAAGTGCTAGAACTTTATAATATGAAACAAGAAAGTAGTTTGTTTACTTTAGAGCGTCGGTCGTCACTAACCGGTACAAATGTAAACAAAAGCAGTCTCGATAAACAAACGTTTATCAGTCAAAAACACAGCAAAATTATATGCAAAGCAACTACAGGGCAGTTAAGCTAGAGCTTAGCTACAGCTCATGCAAACAAATAAGGGGATGAGTAATGAGGTACTCAAGTTATGGTCAAATTTCGAGCAGCGAGAGCGAAGTGCTGTTGGCGGGTTGGCGCGTCGGGCTCGAGTGGAGAAGGAGAGGGGGGCAGTAGGGCACAGGTGGAGGAGAGTTGGGATTGTCATGTCTCGGCGGAGCAGTGGACGGGGGACACGAGTCTGGTGGCTGTGGAAGCGCTAGAGCACCTGCCTGAGCAGCAGTGTGCAGCGGTCCAGCACCAGCTCGGTTCATACCCCACTGGTCGTGCCGAGCACCCGAGCCTCACAACTCAGGCGGTGCAAGATGTTCCGCGGGCAGGTCACTTGAATGTTGGTAGACCGTTAGCCTCGCTGTTTCGGTGGTTCAAGGTAGGTGACGAGGCTTGGACATGGTTGTCAGGTCAGGGTCGACCCATGGCTGCAAAGGGTGGTGGTCAGAAGGACATTGAGCAGATTGGTGAGGTTGGCTGTGGAGTGGATGTGCCCGGTCGTCGCATAGCCTCCCAATGCTGCTCTAGTCGAATGCAACAGCCCTACCATAGACCGACTGTATCTGGCCATGTCGCTAAAAGCGGTGATGCTGCGCAGGCAGATGTAGTCGTAAGGAATGCGGGGGTGCGCATGTATGGTATCGGCGGGGAAGCCTTAGCAATAATGAACTATGGGAGTGACTGCACAGGTGGTACTGATTGTCCCTCTCATGACCTGGCTGTTCTAGGGACGAAGGTGGAGAAGGAGGGAGACTACAGGTTAGAAGCTGCGGTCTCGGCTGGGTTGTGGGAGGGCACTAGGCATGTTGTTCTGCGAGATAAGTTGTTTACTAGGCTATGGCAGTACATCCGCATGTTTGTTCATTCTCCAGGCCTGATGTACGGGGTAGAATCCGACATGGAGGCTGGAGACAGTGCAAGGCAGTTGTGTACTAGGCTATGGCAGTACATCCGCATGTTTGTTCATTCTCCAGGCCTGATGTATGGGGTAGAATCCGACATGGAGGCTGGAGACAGTGCAAGGCTCAGTTTAATTCCCTACCGTATAAATCCTGCTCAACAGCCTGTTGTGAAAACAGAGCTAGACGACATGTGGAAAAAGGGTCTGAGGGATAAGGGATATCGTGAGTGGTCTTTGCCAGTGAGTTTGCAACCAGAGTTGAGTGGCAAGATCCGTGTGTATGGTGATTGCAAGAGTGTGGAAGCATTATCCCTGACAGACACCTATCCATTGCCCAAGGGTCTGAGGGATAAGGGATATCGTGAGTGGTCGCTACCAGTGAGTTTGCAACCTGAGTTGAGTGGCAAGATCCGTGTGTATGGTGATTGCAAGAATGTGGAAGTATTATCCCTGACAGACGCCTATCCATTACCTAGAGTTGACGATACCATAGACCGCATCGGGGCTGCCTCGCTCGTCACGAAGGTAGAACTAGTGAAAGGTTATTGGCAGGCCCCGTTGCCGGAAGGAGCGAAGAGAAGTGCCAGTCTTGTGATGAACTGGGCAGGTTATCGGTGTCAGGTGTTGTTGTGCTGCCGGAACACAAGTTGGATGTGTGGCATGCTAAGGGCACTGATAATGTTTTGGCTGATTGTTTGTCATTGGAGAGTTTGTTTGCAGGAGAACCCTCGCCGTTCAGTCAGTGTGTGTTGAGAGTGGAGAAAAATCAGGCTTGCCCCTGTAAGTGCAGCCGCCATAAACATATTAAAAAATGAAAATTCTATAAAAACTCTTTCTTTAATAGTTAAATTTTTTAAGTATGTTATAGCTGAAGTTCTGAGTTGAACCTGTACTTCTCTCAGAAGGCTGGGCTAGTAGAAGCTCGCTCTAGGAGCATAGCAGTATGAATTAAGCTATTGTGTTGGGAGGGGTTGTAATTTTGTTGATAAGAACTGAGCTTTGCCTTCTTTGTTGCGAAGTGGTTAGGGGTGGCGAGTCTTATCAGGGTTCTGCTTGTCAGATATGGAGCTCATGGTTGAGCGTCAAATATCTTGGGTGGGGTGTGACGCCTGCAGCTTAGCAGAACGCCACGTGGGCTCAGCCACTCGCTTGGCCACTCGCTAACACTCGCCAGGGCAATGAATTTGGCTACAGTCTATCTACAATGTTATACTTTCTTTCTTGTGAATCGTCATATCATGGGCAGTATAGAAGTGGTCTTTATTTTCGTCTGTGACAATGCATTATATTTTATATCATCAGTTATAAGTTTAATGTATAAGACTGAATGACACAGCTAGAGAGTGTGAGTGAGTAAGTGCAGGAGGCAGAGGGTAGTACGCGTAGTGTTACGTGTTGTCTCGGTGACGTCATGCCACGGCCGGGCCCTCTGAGTGGCTGGCCGCCTTGCCGTCCTCCTGCCGCAGCAGGAACTGGTCCCCCCGCACTCCCTGCTGCCTTTGTGCCTTCCTTGCTCAGAGCTTGCCTGACCAGCATACCCTTCACACCTCCCTTGCCACCTGTCCCCGACTTCTACCTATAGAACACTTTCTCTCTCTCTCAACTTCTTACCTCTTATGCTTCTAATCTATTTAACATCATAACTCCCCTTTGGTTCTGCACGATTTCAGATATCGGCCATCGTATTATATGCTGAAGCTCTCAGATATTCCATGTTTAGTTAGACATTTTGGAGGGGTTAACATTTTGTCTGTAGAGGTTCGACACACTTGTGGTGTCTCCCTACCTATTTCTTGGTTGTCTGCTGGGCTATTTAATGCTAGACTGGGGTGAGGCTATTGATGTTGTGATTTCCGATGTGTACCAGGTTTTGTTGAACCTGTACAATCGCAACGGATACGTGGGAAGCCTAGGTTGTCTTTCTGACTGTGTACCTTGTGAGTTTAGCACTGTGTTGCGAGTGAGGGCTTTTGCCTCTGCCACCCAACACTGTGCTAACTCGTTTTACTTTGGCTTGAAGAGGGTCGCCAGGAGAGAACCAGATACTAGCGATCTGGATCTCTCAAGAGAGCACCCCGTCATTTAACGTACTTTGGCCGTACAGTCTTAAGGACCTCGCTAGGCTACGAGCCGCTTGCTCAGCCATTGTTTCCTAGCCTACGACATCCCAGCTAGACTTTATTCGCCTAGCAGACACCCGATTAGGATTATAAACTCTTATGTTATGTATGCAGCATTTTATTCACGTTGATTGTAAGCCTTGGTTGTTGTTGAGTTGCACAACCCGAGCAGGCTTTTGCGTTGCCTGAGGAAGTACTTCTTTTGTTGTTGGAGATAATACTATTGCACATTTATCGTTATTCCCGTGCCAGTTAACACTGTATGTCCCTACACTTGTCATATCTTGTTCCTGCTTTATATAACAGTTCAAAATCCGATTCGATCATCTTAGGCAGCATCAGACTCTTCAGAAGATTCCTGTTCGATGCTTTAGGACTTTCATTCACTTTCTTTAATATAGGAGTGACAGTTTATTATTGTTTAGAGTAACTTTAATTATACCTTCTTCTTGTTTGCATTAAATCATTCCAGTGATTTAATTAAGCTCTCTATCTTTTTCCTTGTATACATTATTAACGTAATTGTATGTTGTTGTGATCAGGCTGTATCAGAGATCATCAGCCTGTAGTAGTAGTGCATTTATACCCAGTTAGAGGATACTCCGCTATCGCAGATTTAACTCTGGAGGGTATAGGTGTTTTTGTGCGCCGGCATTATAAGTTCGAGGGTTGGATCTAGTGTTACCGTTGTGGCTGTGTGCCTTTCTAGTCCAATGATTAAGAGCCCTTGTTTTATACGAGTCCCGGTCGTAACACTCTTGGTGGTGTTATGTTTCCATCATCTTTCTTCGTTATTTCATTTTCCTCCCCAGAATAATAGCCATGGCCTCGTGGCTGTATTAAAAAACACCAGATGTCGTCTTGTCGAGAGAGGGTCTTGTGCTGTTCGAGGTATTCCCATCATTTCCTTGAGCGATCGTCTATGGGCCTCGAGGTGTTGGGAAACACCGTCAGGTAGGAGTCGCTGTTGGTGTATGAAAAGGTTGTCTCCAGCTCGTCTAGATATCGGAGGGTGTAAAAGGAGCCCTGATCTTCACCCCACCTGATCTTCTTGATGAAGGGGATTTCTATGGTGCTGAAGGTGCTGGAGTCGGTCGCAGGAACTTTAATAGGGGAAGGCATGGTGAGTAAATTTGGAAAGGCGGCTCGAGGAGGTGTTGATCTAGTGGTGGGTGAAGAGGAAGTGATGAAGTGACCATTGACATGTCCTGTTTTATGCCTGCGTGGGGATGCAAAGGTACCAGGTGATCTCACTGAGGTGTGAAAGGGTTGAGTTGTGGTGGTCTGAGTGGGTAGAGTTGTGTTTCTTGAACACGCTATTCTTAATTGCAAAGTATGTGCAAGTAAAGGGGAGGGAGAGGAGCTATAAGTAGGAGTAGAAATGGAAGAGAAATGAGAATGGGGCTTAGAGAGATGGCCTGATCTAATGTGAACGGGAGAGGGGTGAAAAGAAGGAGAGTCAGAGAGAGATGAGGGGGTGGTGCGGGAAGGGGGGAGGGGGAAGTGGGGGTACTGGGGGGAGGTCTAAGATTAGGAATTCAGGGTGGTGGAGAAGGAGAGAGGTGAGGTTGGAGGGTAATAGGAATAGAAATAGATGATTTAGGAATGATGGGAGGGAGAGGGTTGAAGGGGTGGGGCTAGGCGACGGGGAAGGTTAGGGGGGGAGTGCGAGTGGGTATTGGGGTTTGAAGATGAGGAAGAGGGAAAGGGGGAAACAGGGATTTGCCTGCGAGAGGAAGACGGGATAGGGGGTGAGTGGGGAGGTGAAGGGGATGAAGAAGTGGCTGACGAAGGGGGTGAGGTGGAGGAAGAAGGTGGTCTATGTTTCGTAGTGAAGGGGCAGCGCTTATGGTTAGGAGGAGGAGTGACGGAAGGGCGTCGAGCTATAGCTCGGCATGAGGGGTTGGGAGGAAGGCAAGGGCGAAGGGAATAAAGGGGGCGAGTTGGAGCTGTAGAAGGGGGAAGGGGTCTGGGTGGATGTATCTGGGGCCAAGTTTGTTGGACACTGGTAGTTTGGCCACCATTACCAGATCATTGACTGCGTAGGGGCTCTGCGCGGGCGTGATGTCCCGGGCTGTGTCCTGGCAGACTTGGGCAGTACAAAGCACGTTTTTTAAGTGTTGAAGAGGGTCGGTGGAGATGGTTGCAATGGAGGGTTTTCCCAGACTACGGAAGGGTAGCAACAGGGGTGCCACGCCTTATAGTGTCTCGTAGGGCGTGATGCCGTCTTCCCTGGGGCACGAGTTCATACCCCTCTGGATAATTTTTACCTGAGCTAGCCAATCTTGGGTTTGAAAAGCGATGAGCCGAGTCCTTAGCTGATTAATAATTGTTTTGTGGCTCCTTTCACAAATGGCATTTCCTTGAGGCCAGTAGGGGGACGAGTGGGACACCTGGATGCCACATAATCTTGAAAAATGTTCCCATACTTGGCCAGAGAACTCGGGGGCGTTGTCAGACTGGAGCACAACAGGTAATCCGAAGTTGGCGAAGACTTCGGTGGCCAAGACCTTTGCCATGGTCAGGGCGCTGTGTTCCTGAATGGGGCAGGCCACCAAGAACCGGGAGTAGATGTCGACGAAGGTGACGACGAATCTCTTGCCTTGTTTCATGGGGAAGGGGCCCATGACATCGAGGGACAGTGTCTGCCAAGGTTTGATTGCAACTAATTTCCCGGCTGGACCTGGAGTTCTTGTTCGGTCTTTTCCTAACCCACAAGGTCTGCAAGCTTCTGCAACTTTCTTGGCGAGGCTGGTAGGGCTGGTAGTCCAATATATCTGTTGAAAAACTTGCAAAATTTTTGCCTGGCCAAGGTGGATGCCATTTCCTTTGTGGGTTATTAGTAGTATTTCCTGGGCTGTTTATGGGTCAATGGCGATGTAGCCTGACTCTGTGTAGGCTAGAGTTGATCCCCCACATGATGTAAGTTATAAACAAAAAATTGTGAATCCATTTGGCTTTATTTTAGTTAGCCATGACTTTAGTAATGTGAGGTTGACGTTTTCTTGAGGGTGCTGCGACCGTGTTTTTGTCGTTGAACTTGAGTGGGTAACTAAACTAGTTGAACTTGAGTGGGTAACTAAACTAGTTATGTGGGTAGGGCATTTATACTAGCACTCGTGACAGGCAGGCGAGAGAGGGCGTCAGCGTTCGTGTGTAGTTTCCCTGGTTGGTAGTGAATTTCAAATTCGAACTCTTCCAGGGTTTCCTGCCAACGAACGAGGAGGGCACAGTTCGTTTCAGATCTTCGTAGCCATTGTAGGGATTGATGATCCGTAATTATGTCCACTTTTGTGCCAAGAAGAAAAGATCGAAAGTGGTTTAATGCCCAGATTTCACCGAGGCACTCTCTTTTAGTGGCAGCATAGTTTCATTGGGCAGCGTTCAAGGTGGCACTGGCGCAAGCTATGATGTGCTCACGCCCATCCTGTACTTGAGCCAGGACGGCTCCAATGGCGTACGTCAGTATATTGTTTGAGGGCGTTGAAAGCCTGGTCCCTTTTCGAAGTCCATTTGAAGGGCTTGTCTTTCTTGGTTAGTTCATGAAGGGGGCGGGCTCGGGCAGCAAATTCCTTCACGAACCTTCTGTAGTAGATGGCTAGACCCAAGAAGGAGCGAACACCTTTGACGGTGGTAGGAGGAGTCTGGGTTGCTATTGCAGAGAGCTTACGAGGGTCTGGTGAGATGCCCTCGGCCGAGATGGCGTGGCTGAGGAAACCCACAGTTGTCCGGGCCACTGAACACTTCGAGGGCTTCAGTTTTATTCCGGCTTCCCTGATCCGCTGTAGTACCTGACGGAGGTGCTGCAGGTGCTCTTCCCAGGTTTTCCCGTACACAATGACGTCATCCAGGTACGCCAAGCAGATTTCCCAGGTGAGGCCCTTGAGAACGGATTCCATTAGGCGTGAAAAAGTGGCAGGCCCATTACAGAGACTGAAGGGGACCACCCTGCAGATTCAGGGTGGTGAACCATTTGGATCCGTGCAACAAATCCAGGGAGTCATCTATCCTGGGTAAGGGCGTGGCATCCTTGATGATGGCGTCGTTGAGTCATCAATAGTTCACACAAACCTAGTGGACCCATCGTTTTTCTTGCCTAAGATGATGGGGGAAGACCATGGGCTGACTGAGGGGGTGGCTATCCCTGCGTCAAGCATTTCTTGTACTTGGCGGTCTTCCTCCTAACGTTGCAGAGGATTCTTTCTCCGGAAGGTTGACGGATTGGGTGCTCGACGACTTTGGTCTGACTGATTTCTGTGGACGTCTGGGAGAACACATCAGCGAAGTCGTGGAGGACTTTTAATAATTGCTTTTGCTGCTTGTTCATTCATTCCTCCGGAATGGAGGGGAGGATGAGTGGGGCTGCAGTTGCAGGAGCTGAGGGTGTCACATTGTAAAATGTTTCTAAGTCGCCAATGATGAGGCCCTTGGGTAGTGTGAGGGGCTCGTCAGAGATATTGGCAACAAGGGTGGTACTTCTGTCAGGGGGCACTATTGCAGGTTGCACTCTGCACCTGTCAGCTCGAGGTTGGGCGAGTTGAGGTGTGAAAATCATAGGTCTGTCTTCTGCGTGATGTAAGGGCACCCACTGCTGATGTTGGGCAGGTATCAATATACGCTGCGAGGCCACTGCGGGAGCCACTATGGTGATGGAGGCTGATGGCGAAGGTTTTGGGGCCCTCGGGCATTGGATCCTTGTCGAGGTAGGTGGTCTAGTTTGTGGTGTCTTGGAGGCGATCGTAGTTTTGGGGGGTGGAGCCTTTGGGTGGTGTTGGGGGCTCCATGCCTTCTTCAAAGCTTTGTTCCTTGGGATAATTTTAGGTGAGGTTACAGGAAGTTGAATTTTTGTTTTTTTTTAAATGTCAGACGTCATTGGCCACAATCCAATTGAGCCTGCAGCCGTTGTAACACATCCAGTCCCATATATCCATCATATTGGGTGCACTCTGAATAGAACACCACAAAAAGATGATGGCAGGAGGCTTCTGGGTCTGGTGTGGTAATATGCAGGGGCGTAGTCTCCCCTCGGATGAGTAGGGGCGACACGCCCCTACTCATGAGGTTTGCGGTCGTGGAGTGCAACATTCCAAGCTTGCAGCGATGTTTGTCGTAGAAAATGTTGAACAAACAAGATCTCGCAGCTCCAGTGCCAGTGTCAGAAGGCGGACTTGTATGCCTTCGATTTTTGCCAGATGGTAAATGGGGGGGTAGTTTGGTATTAGTGGACTCCCACGCCAAAGCCATGATGGGCGGGAGAGGCTTTAAAAAACCTGAGGAAGATCTTCTTCCTCTTCGATGTCTCCTTCTTCAATTACATGAATTTGGTTGAGGTCTGCAGGGGAATATTTCTCATCTTGATATTCCTCCTTTAATTCCAATTCCCGGATTCTTCCTCTGCTTCGAGGACCCGGCTGTGTGAACTTCTTTGCTTTGCTTGATCCCTTATGAAATGAAGTGGACAAGCTGAGTTGCATGTCTTGAAATCAAAAGGGTTGATAGTTACGATCGGGCCATCCCGGCTTCTATGTGAGGGCGTACTTCATTGAGGCCCTCTGTTGGGATGGCTGGTGGGTGTGTACACTCGGCTATGAGTGTTGTGGGTTGGGTAGATCCGGTTACCCAAATGTGGGCAGCCCTGTGAATAGGGTTGAGGGCGGCCATGTTGCACATATGGTTGCCTTGATCCGTAGTTGTTGGAGGGTCCGGGTTTTCTGCCTCCTTTTGGATGTGTGGCAAACCTCTTGATGGCTCCCACTGTGGGGGTCTTAGACCGAGTGACTAACAACATGCGAATAATAATAAGATCCCTGTCATAACTAAAATACCACAGAAGAAAGCATCTACAAGACCTCAACCAGACAAACCTACCTCTGCAGGGCCTCGACAGGAAAAACTTACACAAGCCAGTCATCCGAAAATTACACAAGCCAGTCACCCGAAAACATTTTCTGTCACCACGCCACACAGAAAACTAGGAACAACAGGGGAAACAAAAACAAATCAAAATCGAAAGAGAACAGCTGAACATCCAACACAGACACGAGAAAACCTAACACCACACACGCCGACAGCTAAACCTGCAATTCAGCATCCAGCCCAGAGACCCCCAACCAACGGAGCCGCACCACAGAGGACTACCAGAACACCTCTACAGACGGAAGAAAATGGATGTCGCGTAGCAACGATCACCACCAAGTGTCCGATGAAGTCCGAGAAAGAGAAGTCCCAGCAATTCTCACCACCACCAACTCAGAAGAAGCGGAAGGTTGTATTTTCGCAAGGAGAAGAGAATGCATACCGTTTTAAGAATAAATAACCATGTTCAGTCGCGCTAATAAGTCAGGTCTCGGCACCAAGTATATTTTGATCAATAATTGGTATCAGCCATATCTAAGCTTCATTTCTTCATATCGAGTGAAATATACAAACATGTTCCTACACTTACCCACCCTATTCAACATCTGACAGACATTAATACAGCACAGAGCAAGCCAAACATAATGACAGCTGGGACATGACTTATTAGCGTGGCCGTACATTACCCTGATGACCCTACTGAAACCATGCGTAAATTCTCCAACATAAACTATGTAAAATTATGATGAATACATGTTGTAGCTATAAGATTACTTATTAACCCTTTCACGTTTTTATGATGCAGAGGTTGCCAGATTAGCAATAATAAATAGAGTTCTCTCACTCTTATAATTACCTCTCCAAAATTAGTTTTCTGCCCACAGCTAACTCAAAGACAACTGCAGAGGTTGAAGTAACTAAACTAAAGGTTTCTAAATACCTCTGATGGTAACAAAGGCTTTAAAGTATCCCTAATAGGCTCAAAATTGCGTCAAAAACGTGAGAGGGTTAAATGATTACTATGATTTATTCTGAACATGTTTATAATATTGTTCCAACTATACTTTACCCCCTAACTATTACCAAAATCAGTAACGAGTGTGTTTAAAACAGTGCGCATCATCACCTTCGTGTGTATCTCAGCCCAGATGTTTTTTCCCTTTTGAAATCATTAATACTCGATTTTTATTATTATATTTAAGGCCACCAGCCACTATGTATTTTGCTATGATGTTATCTACATCAGTTCACTTATTATTGTTAGAAACAAATGATTCATGCAACCATGTTATTGACTTGGCAGATGTGCCGTGTGCAATAGGCGTGTGCAAAAGCCTCAACATATATTTGTTTCCGTATCTTATGTTAAGAATATTGTTTACTAATTAATTACACAATAATATCTCTGACCAATGCTATTACTGTCTTCACGAATAACTGAACTATCCATGTAGATTCTGTTGTCCGTGTGCATGTCAGCGTTCGTCTTTTACCCCGCTCCTTGTAAATCGCTACCCGCGAATTTATCAACTAAGAAATGCTCATTCATGTCCTAATATACTGAGAACCACCTGTCCTTACTTTATTATTTTTATGTTAATATAAACCCACTACTATTCCCTGTATGTTTTCATGATGATTACAATTTATTGAACTCAGATAGACCTGTAATACGCAAATGACTAAACCATTCACACTACTGCCAGAGCCAGAAAGACTTTATACACCACTACCACCACTACGAGGTATACTCTCCTGCCCCAATACCACTCAAGAAGGGATCGAAACCATCTCAGCAAACGTCATCACTAGGCGCGAAAGATTTGAACAAATTAAGCAATTCCAAGGCTTTATTGGATATTGGCCAAAACCAAGTTTAATCTATCTATCTATCTATCTACCAATACCTGATGCCGTGATCCCCGAAGGGGTGGCCACGAACCAACCGCCCCCATGCATCTCTGTCCCCATCCAGCACCGCCTTCATCCATATACTTCCTCATTCCATCCTTCCACCTCTCTTTCGGTTTACCTCTTCCTCTCTGTCCTTCCACCTCGCTCTCGTACACCTTCTTAGTCATTCGTTCGCTTCCCATAAGTTCCATATGGCCGAACCATCTCAAGGTGTTCCTTTTCACACTTTCCAGCACATCTACCTCCACACCACACCTCCTTCTTACTTCCTCATTTGTCTGTCTATCTCTCCATGTAACTCCGCACGCACTTCTCAAGTAACTCATTTCCACCCCTCACTCTTGGTCTGAGTCTCTTCTCAAACGTCCATGCTTCGCTTCCGTAAGTCAGTGTCGGGATTACCACACTGTCATGCAAGGACTTCTTTACTTCCATACTAACCACCCTATTTCTTGTTACTGCTTACAGTGTTCCTACAACCCTCTTCCCCTGTTGCACCCTCTCCTGCACTTCTTCATCCATAGTCCCATCTTTACTCAACACACTGCCCAGATACTTAAATGAGCTGACAATCTTCATAGCCTGACCATTCAACTTCACCTCACACTCTGTGGCTTCACCCCTTTCGAAGACCATAACCTTGTTCTTCCCCGCATTTACCTTCAGATTCCGTTTTTCGCACACTGTTCCAAACTCATTTACCAGACCCTGCAACTCCCTTTCATTATCGCTCATCAGAACTGTATCATCAGCAAACAGCAGCATAGGCAGCTTCCACTCATTTCCCTCCCTTATCAGCGATACACCAACATCCACTGCTCTTCCTTATATTTATTTCATGACTCCATCCATATATACAGTAAACAACCACGGGGACATCACACACCCCTGTTTCAATCCAACATTCAGGTCGAAGCGCTCTGCTCATTCTTCACATGTACTGCCACCTTTGCACCCTCATACATGCTCTTCACTGCTTTCAGCAACTTGCCATCTACTCTGTATATTCTAAGTATTTTCCACATTCCTTCTCTATCCACTCTGTCATAGGCCTTCTCCATGTCCATAAAGACAACATACAACTAGCTTTTGTTGCTTCTCCAGATATTTCTCCACAACACAATTCAGGGTAAAAATCTGATCTACACATCCTCTTCCCTTCCAAAAACTTCCCTGCTCGTCACCTATCCATTTCTCCATTCTCACTCTCACTCTCTCAATCACTACCCTACTGTACAACTTCCCGACAACACTTAGAAGACATATTCCTCGGTGGTTACCACACACTCCTCTTTTCCCTTTACCCTTATATAGGGGGACTATTATGCCTGTCTTCCAGTCATCAGGTGCACTCCCCTTCTCCCATGCTAGTTTGCACATTTTCCCTACCCATTCAATCACTATCTCACCACCATACCTCAAAATTTCCCCACATACTCCATCTGTTCCTGGTGCTTTCCACAACTTCACTCTTTTCATGGCTTCCCATTTTCTGACCTCCTGATCCCGACCTCCTCCTCCACTACTTCTCTTCTTCTCTCTCCCATACCCCATCCAACAATTTTTGCTGGCGCTTCATTCCTTACATTTAGCAACTCGTTGAAGTACTCCCTCCATCTTTCGACTCTCTCTTGCTTCTCGACTAGCATTCTCCCATTCTTATCTTTCACACCCTTACTGTTTCCCTTGCTACCTTCCCTAATTTTCTTGACTTCTTTCTAGAACAGTTTCTGACACTCTCTCCATTTTACACTCAGATTCCTTCCAAATTCCTCATCTACTCTTCTCTTACTTTCCTTTACTACTCTCTTCACCATTCTCTTTCTCTCCACGTACCTCGTTCGTTTCCGACTCTCCAAATCTTCATTCCCTCTACTACCCAACCACTCTCTATACGCTTTCTTCTTGTCTTCCACATCTATTTTTACCTCTTCTGTCCACCATGCTGTACCTTTCACTCCCCTCCCTCTTCTCCTTATTCCACACACCTCCTCACATGCTGCACAGATCTCTTCCTTAAACACCTTGCTCATCTCCTCCACTTCCTCCATATCTTCCAGGTCGAACCCACCTAGTCGTCTTTCTACTGCTCTCCTGTACTCTTCCCTGATGTTTTCCTCCTGTAGCCTTTCCACCCTCCTCTCGCCTCCCTCCAGCTCTCCTCACCCACTTCTTTTGTATCCTAATTTTAGCTACTACTACATAATGATCAGACAGACCCCCTCCAATACCCCTATACACCCTAGCATCCAGCACAGATTTCTTCATTCGTTCATCCACACATCAATCAGTGCCTTTCGTTCCACCACTGTCTTATCCTTATCCTTCATCGACCACACCACTTTCCATGTGTACCTGTGTATCATTCTGTGTCGGAAGAAGGTGTTGGCTATCCACAGCCTCCTCCCCACACATACGTTCACAAGTGCACTACCATTCCCATTCACCTCTGACGGTACCCCCCACCCTCCCACCACTCCATCAACTTTCCTATCACTCACCTTCCCATTCATATCCTCAATCAGAAATATTCTTTCGTTCTTGCCAAACTTATCCAGGCACGCCTCCACATTCACCCAGAACTCCTTTTTCTTTCTTACAAGTTTAATCAAAGCCTTGAAATTAACCTGCCCAGCAGCAAGGTTTACGGCCAGAGCCGAGTACCAAACTGACTGAGAGGAAAATGTTTCATGACTTTGCTTTCGGCATCCCGAAGTTCTGCATAAGCATTAACTCTATTCCAAGGAAGTATTACGGCCAAAGCCGTGTAAAAGTCTTATGACTGGGTTTCCAACACCTCCAGAGCCAACTTACTTCTTTAAGTCTAAAGGGTACTAATAAGTCTTATGACTTGGCTTTCAGTACCCCGAAGTCCTGCATAAGCAAACACTCTGTTCTAGAGAGGTATTACGGCCGCGTCCGACCACCTTAATAGAAGGGAATGTTAAGTCTTATGACTTGGCTTTCGGCATCCCGAAGTCCTGCATTAATAAACACTCTATTCTAGAGAGGTATTACGGCCACATCCGACCACCTTAACCCCTTCAGACTCATATGACACAGAGGTTGCCAGATTAGCAATAAGAAATAGAGTTCTCTCACTCTTATAATTACCTCTCCAAAATTAGGTTTCTGCCCACAGCTAACTCAAAGACAACTGCAGAGGTTGAAGTAACTAAACTAAAGGTTTCTAAATACATCTGATGGTAACAAAGGCTTTAAAGTATTCCTAATAGCCTCAAAATCGCGTCATATGTCGGAGAGGGTTAATAGATTTTTGTTAAAGTCTTATGACTTAATTAAGTCTTATGACTTGGCTTTCGGCATCCCGAAGTCCTGCATAAGCAAACACTCTATTCTAGAGAGGTATTACGGCCACATCCGACCACCTTAACAGAAAAGAATGTTAAGTCTTGTGACTTGGCTTTCGGCATCCCGAAGTCCTACATAAGCAAAACACTATTCTAGAGAGGTATTACGGCCACAGCCGATCTATTCCCACTAGTCTAAAGAGCTAACAGAGTCTCTATGATCTTGGCTTTCGGCATCCCGAAGCCTTAGACTTTAATTCTATTCTAGGGACAGTATTACGGCCAGAGCCGACTTACCCAACTAGTCTAAACAGTGCCCAAGTCCTATGATTTGACTTCCGGTATCCCGGAGTCCTGCATTAGACTAAGCTCAAATTCTAGTGAAGGATAGCTAGACTGTACCGCCATATCCTGGTGGAGTTACTGTTTCTGTGGAGGAAACAGTGTTGATCTGTGCACTGTCATGAACAACGAACGGGTGTTTTGAACCTCTTATAAAGGTCAGAGACAGACGAGTTAGGTATTATTGGCCCACACCATATTACTATTCTCGCGTTAGTCAGATCCATTGCTCATCCATCATAAGAGAGGCAGTAGATTTAAGACCCTAGAACAAGAGTACCTGCACAACACTTCACCAACGACTAAAGGTCAGAACAGACGAGAATCCTTAAAACTACCATAGAATATACTCACGTTAGTTCGATAAAGCACATAACACATGAGTTCCAACTGTGTAAATTCATTCAAGATCTAAGTTATTAGTCCATCTGTAAACGTACCACTTCACACGACAGGCCAACCTAGACGGCCCACGGAGACCCAGAAGACTACAAGATACCAGACACCAGCTACTATTCCCAGTGCACCCCTTATAGGAATATGCTAGAAAATCTACAGAAATAAGCCAGTGATAAGGCTAAAGAAATCATAGTGGAAAATATTACTAAGCCCCCTCGGTTCACTCAGTGTAAAAGTGTTATATAGGCAATTCATACAAGCGTTAAAAGTTAAGAGTTAATAATAACGACTCTGTGCCAAACCATAAGTGTTATATAGGAAATTCATACATGTGTTAAAAGTTTAGGAAATTCATACAAGTGTTAAAAGTTAGAGTCCACAATAACGACTCTATGCGAATTCATAGAAGTGTTAAATGTTAAGAGTCCACAATAACGACTCTGTGCCAAACCCTAAGTATTATATAGGCAATCCATACAAGTGTTAAAAGTTAGAGTCCACCATACTGGCTCTGTACAAAGCTATACAAGTGTTAGATAGTAGAGTCCAAAGTAACGGCTCTGTGCCAACTTCTAAAAGTGTTAGATAGGAGAGTCTATGATCATGACTCTGTGAGGTTCGCTATTTATACATAAATACCATTTGATTCAAAACACTTAAGTTGCCTACAAACTTTTATAATCTAATACACCAGTGCGTCCTGTGACAAGTGATCATACCTGTAATTGTGAACCATACCATACACTGATTAATTCTGTAGTAACGTTTGAATCCTATAAGTAACTGGAAGAAAGTTTAAAGGGGAATCGGATCTGATATTATACCTGAGCTCCATCTAGATCCTCGCTCTTATTCTAGAAGATTTGGTTTCCTTATTGTATCCATTCTTAATGTTTTATGTTCTCAGTATTTACTTGTGTCTATATTCATAGAGTTTAAGATATATAAACTGTTCTTAAATATTATTTCGGTGTTATATGTATCCTCTATTGTGCCCTTGCATGTATTGTATGAACTCTGACATCCCAGTCTTGAAAGAACTCACCTTTACCAATACGTTAAACCTGAATAAAATCAGGGCATAACAGCTAGTAGCCAACGGGATCATGGATGGTGAAATGCTCCTTAATGAAGGCAGGGAACACTCTCAACAGCACACTAAACACTTGTTGTTGCTGTTACTCGGAGGTCTGGAGAGGATTATGCAGACTTCACTTGTTGGGTTAGAAGTCCGAGTGTGATTTCCAGGTCTTCGCCGTATCTTATACTGTCGATTTTACTTAGGGCGACGGCAGAGGCTAATGAAGGTTGCACCGCATTTATTACGATGTCCCGGAACTGATCCCATGTAAGTTCAGAGGTCACTTGTCCGGCAACCAGGGACACGGCCTTTCCCAGGTGCGTTAATAGAACTGCAATCTTTTCACGATCAGTTTGATATGCCAGGATGAGCACTGGCTTAACCATATCCAGGTATGTACGGATATCATACGTGTCTGCCTCATACTTTGGTATGAGAATGTGTGAACGAGTAGCCATGATGACATATATTATATAATGCTCTATCTCCTTTGATTTATGTGCCGAATGGCTTCTTCTTCCCGAGTCAAGAACCACCGTCTGCCACTAATGTTATGCCAGATTTTTGCTGGGGTTAACTGGACCATTTGAGTAGGTTCTTACTCGACTGGAGAAGTTGAAACCACATGAACATATGCACAAAGGTAATAGAGGATAAATATAATACTGTACAGAGTACAAGCATAGATGATCTTATTCAATGTAACTATAATGTTTATACAGAGTTACATTCAGACATGGATAGGTATATAGACAACTTCATAGCACGATCAAGGATCCACAATAAGTTCCAGGGGGATGACACTATGCACTTCCGATGATAATACTAGGCACTTCCGACGAGGTTCTTGGGCTGTGGTGTTGGTCCTGTCGTGTGGTGATGACAGCAGGATGGAAGACGTTGTAGAACTCTTAGGTTTGGGGTCTTAAATGAATATGTTACGTTCTACTAGTGTTATACATAACATATCATCGGATTAACGTGAGGATAAGTTCTACCAGTGTTATACTGTCTCTCTCAACTATCCTGACCTTTAGAAGAGTCTTCAAGGGACTTTGAATGGGTCTATATTTGGGCCTTTTACGAATACGTGCCTTGTCGCCAGTGACTAGGATAGCGTATCGTAAGGATTCTGCAAAGTGCCGTTATGCCAGTGCTACGGTATCTCGTGAGCCCTGACTTAGAGAGAAGTCAACTGCCAGTGCATCAACTTCTGAGAAGCCTTAATTGGGGTTAGGTTTACCACCCCTTGAGCGCACGTCAGTACAGCTTTCTCTAGCGACCCTGGTGATCAAGGCGAGGAATTGTTGTTGAGGTGCCACGTCCTTGGTGATTCAACACGAATTCCGTAAAGCCAGTGCCTTAGTTATCTTACCGGATATAGCCCAAATCTTCCAGCTCTCAAAAACCTTCCAGAGAAGTGGATTTAAGAACTTTTCAACTGTACTGGTCCCTGTTTGGTCTGTCATAGTCTTAGTGATGGTGGCTTTTTTTCCCGGTGCTCCTTCTCAGTGTTATAAGGGCGGATGTGCTGGGAGGAGGGCCTGGGGCGGCTGGGGTAGCCCCTCTGGGTTTCCTTTTCACAGCGGTGGTGCGGCTTGGAGCAAGAAGGGCGCATTGTGGTATAAGACTTATGCAAAGTCTTGCTTGCCTTGCCTTCCTTCCGGTCCTTCTTGGTTCTGTCGCTGCCAGGATTGTTGATGGTGACGATGATGTTGTTTCCTGATGTTGAGGGAAGTGCGGGTGTGATGGAGGCGACTCGGGCGCACACTGGTGGTGTAGCGCTTGTGTCTGCTTTCCTCGGTGGTATGGTGGCAAGGGTGGTAATGTTGGCTCTTGGTGGTGTTATGTTTCCATCATCTTTTTTCGTTATTTCACATATATTTAATAATATTAGTAAACAACATAAAAGTATTTGCAGTACCCATTTAAGGTTTTTCTGCATTCTCTTCCTTAGCATCTCAGCTAGCTTTACATATTTTTTTATTTTACATGTCAAAACGTGTACATGTCATAACAAAGAAGTAAAACACATATGATGTAAAGTGATTTCTCATATATTGATTTTTTTTATTTTCTTCATTGTGTTATAAATATTGAAGGTAGACTAATTCTGATGGCACCATTGGAAAGGCCAGGAAAAGTATGTTAAGTTACATATATAAAAACAATAGTCATTACTCAAATTTCAGTGATATGATGTTAAGGAGTAAAAGAAAATATATTATTTTAATTTACAATCTATTTATATTAACATACTTTTATTCATTGTTATTTATTTATTATGACATACTAGGATAGTTCCTTTTGCTTTTCAGGTACACTACATAGTCTACATTACAATAAACAGCAGTCTTGTGGCTAAAAATGAGGAAGAACCGTGGGTGTGCATAAACCTTCCAAAACTCCCTCCACCAGTGAGAAGAAAAAAATAATAATAAATAATTAAAAATAAAAATGACCGAAACTTTCATAAGTTTTGCCCGGTGAGCGAGAGGGTTAATTTGATTATAGCGTAACATCTAGTTATGTGATACCTTATTTTCGTGTATATATATAAAGTATTGTTTTGTACCTATTGTATAACTCATCTTGTATTTTTGCTGTATTTATATATAGAACTCCTAGTTATTCCCCATTAGAAGAATCCACAAATACCTGTTTTGTCTAACATAACACTGGTGACTAGTGTTGGCTCTAAGCACAGAGAAATCACAGAGTTTTGTGTATATTAGCCGTCCGGCTGGCTCAGTTGATAGCGTGCCTGATTCCCATCTTGAAGGTCTCGCGTTCAATCCCCGCTCAGATTGAAAAGTTCTTCTGGGATACAGCCGGCAGTTACCATCTCCCCATGAGCAAGGGGGATGGGTAATGGTCTCTGGTAGACTAAAGAAAGCAAAGCGCTTGTGAATCCTGGAAGGAGGAGAACGGTCGCTATATAAGTAACCAGACGATTATTATTATTATATTTGCAAGGAAGTACAAACGAGATATACTGGGCAAAATGCTACAGCGTTCACATATTCCGATTCCTAGCTACAATCCAGACATGTACAATATTACACCATATAAGGAAATAGTGAAACCGGTGCTTGATTTAGTGTATACCGAAGATAAAAAGATTATCGCAATAGTTCTAACTCATTTAGGGAACGCCGTGGCATTAGTCACTGGCAGACTGCGTCCTAATCTGACGTGGGATGATTTAAAACAAATCGTAATTGATTCAGTGCAACCTTCACTTGGTACAGTGGTACCCTTAACACATTTGTCAGCCGTGAAATATTACGGCAACATTGATGCAATTGTAGCCCAAATTGAGGAATTGAATAACCATATATTTAAGGAGCTATTATAATGTAAAGCTTGCAAAATAAACAAACCAAAACTGGGACGACACAAGATAAACGCAAAGGAACTAATCAAAATCGCTATGTGGGAATAACGCTTGATAAAATAAAATTTTGAAATAAAAGAACACAATCCACCACATAGGGTGTACATCACTACATGAGCAAGTTAATCTGATTCCCAAGCAAACTAATCGCGCATATAACACCACGGATTCTTCTGGATAAAGTTGAAGAGCATTTTTCGATTCACGAGCCAGCAGGCATTGAATTAGATCTCTACCACCATCCGAAAATTATTGGCCATATCAGCAGCTAAACAGCAGTCCATAAATGCTGTGAAGCGTATTCCAACTAGGCCAAGGCCAGAGCAGAACCGAACCCCCCAGAAGTGGACCCCACAGCCAAAGTGGACCCGAAGGGAGGAGGAGCATGCCCCCCGAATCTATTCATGGCAGTCCGGGACACCGAAATCTAACTTGGTGTTGTTGGATCCCTCAGAATGGAGGGCATGTAACAAAGGTAGCTATTCTGTGCAAGAAATGAGAGACCAGCAGAGACCACGGCGAACCTCACATAAGATCACCCCGAATGTGTACCATGCCAAGACATACGTATATCAACCTCCCAAGACTCCCTTGGGAGGGCTGCGGCCACAGAGAGTGAAGATCCTCATGATGATTGCCGACGAGCTCTAAGCTTTGGATATTCTGGAACCAGATAAATTGGAGGATCTTTTAACCCTTTCACTACCGGGGATGCATGTTGTATTGTTTCAGCTATATGTAGACGTATTTCATGCAGCTTAGGAAAAATCTGTGGTAGTTCAAAGGGTTAATTGAGATAGTCTGTAGCCTCTTAACCCTTAATTAGCGGCGAGCAACATAAGTCGAGTTAAAAAAAGCTGGACTATGTGGCGGCGCTCGACATAACTCGAGTGGCAATTTCAGCACGTAATGTGGCTGAGAGAGAGGTGGCAGGAGTCATGATGTTGCCGACGAACTCTAGCGGGATATATCTCAGCTCCCCACTCGCTACATACTCAATTGGAGGATCTGCTTTAACCCTTTGCACTTACCGGGGATGCATGTTGTATTGTTTCGATATGCCCTTTGATAGGTACTTGTTTTACGTTCTGGGTCTTATTTAGGCATGAAAAATCTTGGTAGTTTGCTAAAACACCCCGCTGCGGTAATTGAGATAGTCTGTAGCCTCTTAATTGATCAACGTCCGTCCTAAGCTGAATAAAATTGTCTAATAATTGCCGTTGTATAAAGAAAAGGACGTCACCGGTACAGAAGGGGTTAATAGTCCTCCATTGACCGCAATGTTGACTATGGCCTTCACAACCAAATCCCCAGTCTACACAAATTTTAAAATAATGGGCTTACGTGTTCGACTCCTAGTCGACACTGGTGCATTTAGGCTACACACGATTCTACAAAAAAAAAAAAAAATAAGGCCAAGTTCGGACAGTTCAAAGCTTCCTCCGCTAACTAAATAGAAGCTCTCATACTCAAAGGAGAACCTCGCACTGTCCTCGCCACCATACAAGAGCCCTCTGCAACAAACGAACATCCATTTATCGTGTTCAATTCCACCTGCACCAAGTATGACGGATATCTAGGCCTCGACCTCTTAGAGAAACTAGACGCAAACATTGATTGTACAGGGCACCACCTAGCGTTCAGTGAACAAGAGGAGGAAAAGAAAATAGTGACAATAACCTCTGACGTGACTGTCACCAACCCAACTATGACGCCACATATCACTGCACAAGCAATAGTGCAGAGTGCCCTCACCAATCCAGCTGACCACCAATTCATGCAACAGTGGGAAAAACAACAGAAACCAGACTGGATATCCACGCAAGTGTTCTCCAACCTAGAAAGAGTCTGGGATAAACTTTATACCCCTCAGGACACATCATTGTAAATCCTGAAGCAGCAAAACAACTAATGCTAACTCTTCATGAACATAACGGAATCCATCTCGGTCAAAAGAAACGGACTCAGTTCTTTAACTTCTTCAACGCCATTTATTGGACTGCCAACCCAACTACCTTTGCCAAAAACATCATAGCATCTTATAGGGCTTGTGCTTTAGGTACAAAGGAGTACAAAGGAAATCAAGCAACAATAGTTCTAGTGACCCCTCTAGGCTGTTTGTCCTCCAAAACACTGCGGATCAAGTGTCCAAACAGGGGTTTAGAGTGGGTAAGGGAAAATTGGAAAGGAAACCACTGCCCTGGAACTAATGTCCGTGGCAGTACTAGGAAGTTAGTAGGGGACAGATGGGCTAGTAACATAACACAGTTATAAGGATCTTTCGTATATCTGGTAAAAAGAGAGCAACGACTTAGCAATATATAAACGCAATAATCCTTTGACGAATCTGAAGGGGGAATAAAATAAAGTTATTCATTTACAAACGCAGTCAGATGCGGGTTTGATGCAAGATATTTGTCTAGGCGAAGTTTAAAAGAATCAACGGTGCTGCAGTCTATAACGTCTCGGGGAAGCCCATTCCACAAGTTGACAACTCAATTGAAGAAGGAATTCTTAGATTTGTGCGAGTTAAAATATTTACCAATAATTTTGCAACCATTTCTCCGCATCTAATTAGACTGGTCGATAGTGAAGTACTTACTACAGTTCATATTGTCGATGCCTTTGATGATTTTGAACACCTGAATATATCTTTTTGGGAATAAGGGCACCAGGATTGAACGCAGTATTCCAGAAGAGGGCGGACTAAGGAATTGTAAAGAGTTAAGATAACTTCTTTGGATTTATGCTCAAATGACCTGCCTATAAAGCCAATTATTTTGTTTGCCTTCTTCACAACTTCTGAACATTGTTGACTCGGTTTTAGGTTACTCGATATTGTTACTCCCAGATCGGTTTCTCTGTCTACACTCTTAAGTTGAGTGCCATTCATCAAATAGTTTGCTTTCTCATTTCGGTATCAGATATGTAGTACTTTACATTTATCAACATTGAAACTCATTTGCCAAATTTGGGCCCAACATGACAACTTATCTAGATTGTGTGGCATATTGTCAACTTGTTCTTTTGAGAGTACGCTTTTTGCAATTTTTGTATCGTCAGCAAACTTTGAGATTGTACAGGTGAAACCCTCATCTATGTCGTTGATATAAAATAGAAAGAGAATTGGGCCTAGTGCCGATCCCTGGGGTACCCAGCTACTTACATTGGTCCATTTAGATACTACTAGATACTACTAGGATGCCAGGACCTTTAGGAAAATTAACCGCCTCAAAGCCTTGGCATCTTCTAGCTGTGGATGTGATGGTCCCTATTCCTTCCAAAGCGTCCAAGAAATATGTGGTAACATTGGTTGACACCTATTTTAAGTTCTTGATAGCTTGCCCTATTAACCTCTGAAGTGCGCATGGGGGTAAATGGAAACGTCCCCCTGTGCTGACGTATTTGAGGTGTTTCCGTCACTAAAATATTCATTGTGCCATTAATAGCATTAATACTTATCCATATGCGCCTATTATGGGTTGATTATCAAGGTATTAACCTGAAACAACAATAAAACGAGTGAAAACAGCGTTTGGATGGTCAAAATCGGAGATATAGCCCGCGAGTTGTATAATGTATGGGTGAGGCAATCTGCTTTCCCGCCAATTTCCCCCAAGGCCACTGAGACACAGTCGATCGATACTCTCTCTCTCTCTTGCACTCGCTTGCCATCAGTGATGACAACACCCTGCTTGCAACTCGCTAATGTTAGCACGAAAATATACCTCAGAATAAGGGAATAACAGGGAAAATAGGTGATAACTGAAGGAGAGGAGGAAAGTGGGGAAGGAGGGGAGGTAGAGGACTGAGACTTTGCATGGCCCAGGGGCCCAAATTTTTTTTTTTTTTGTTTTTTTGTTTTTTTTTCGATGTCAAAAGTTGATTTTTTTTTCACTCACTCATATGAGTCTCCCAGCAGCTCCCGGGTTAAAGAACACATAGCTCTAGCAGTTGCTGAAGCTATGCTAACACATGTTTTTCCTTATTTCAGCCTTTCACAAGCCATGCATTCAAACAATGCCCCTGAATTTGTAGGACAAACATGGGAAGAATGATTCACACTATTCAGATATAAAATTACGTAGCACCCCGTTCTTAACATTAATCATCAATTACAAACCCCAATGCACTTGAATAAACTAATGAAAGCATATGGTCCTCCCGGGATTCGAACTCGTGACACCACACCCAGAACATAAGCATCTAAACCATTACACCACCAACACAGTTAAAGGTTGAATACACGATCACGATTAATATCCATTTTCGAATTTTGGATATCAATCTAATCATGTACTCGACCCAACTGCATTATGGAAAGCGTAATGTTTTAGTGAATGGAAAGAACAATGAATGGGGCCAAGATTACTAAGGATCGGCCTCGCTAGATATTAGTTCCTGAACCTATAAAATTAAGCAACACCCCGTTCTTAACATGCACTTGAATAAACTAATGAAAGCATATGGTCCTCCCGGGATTCGAACTCGGGACACCACACCCAGAACATAAGCATCTAAATATAAAATATCACATTCATCTCAATACTGGCCGAATGGAAATTCAGACTGTGACCGCAGTCACGGCAGCCTAGCTAATCAATTGAGAACCAGACAGGTGGCCTTAAATACCGACGACTGGCCTGTCCAGGTAAAAATCATCCAACGGGGTATTAATACTTGCCCTCGTGACAATGGTAGTATGCCCCATGAACGTGTATTGGGGAAATCTCCACTGTTAATCCCCCATCGCCACCTAGCCACCACCCCGAGTCCCACCACTAATAAAAACAACTCACAACAACGTCTGAAAAACTGTTTGCAACAGCTGAAATACTGCCAGGGCCTGCAACAAGATGAACCCCCTCCAGACAGCCCCTATACACCAGGTGAACAAGCTATGGTGATTCAGTTACCTGTTGTGAACAAATTAAAGGCCCATTACTCGGGACCTTTCATCATCAACCGTGTTCCAAATTCTTATCAGGTAATAGTTGATTATCATGGTGAAAGCGGAATCTACCGAAATCGCCACATCAGAGATATCAAACAATTAGGGACTCAAGTTACTTTGCCTTGCTATAGGAATGACTATAGTCCGAGTAGCAGTTTTGCCTTGCTATAGGAATTACTATTATCCGAGTAGCAGCACTGGCCACGCGCTTTGGTTTTAGTAAACCTACCCCCTCACCAGTGGGAAAGGGGCATGATGCCCCTTTTCCACTGGTGAGACAAGTCACGATTTTCGTCGCCGACACCAATAAATTGGCACATTCGTGACATGTCTCAACACCTCTCATGAACAATCGTTTGACTCTCAAGGCCTCTCAAGGCCTCTCAAGGCCTCGCAAGGGCCTTCGCAAATGTTCGGACAGTTCAAAATTTTGGACGAAGACTCACGAGGATTGGTTACCCTCGCAAGCATCGTCGAGCATCGCCGAAGGATCTGCGAGGGTATCTGCGATCATCTGCGACATCGGCGAGACATCGCGGAGGGTTTCGCATAAAAAACCTTTGCAACGCTGCATGGATGCTCACCGATGCTCTGCTCGCCGATGCTCTCAGATGTTCCGAGAACATCGACGATGCCAAAGAGCACCTTCGGCGAGGTGGGTAAACAAAAATTATTAGGCCTATAGTGAACCTGATGAACCCTTTTTTCTATGCACCTCTCGTGGGGGGTTCACCTGTTTTTTTTTCTCTTTCTCTCCTTTTCTCTCTTTCTCTGGTTTGTATCCATTCAGCCCCATTCAGCCAACTGTTTTAAGACGTTTATCCCCATCCAAGTATCGATATCTTCCTGGCAAGCGATAGCGAACCAGCATTATATGGAGAAATCCGGCTTCGCCGGAGAAATTTTTCTATCGAAGAATATACAAATTTAGCTTGCTCTCAAAACAAAAATATATACTGTATATGTTGGCTCGCTACCGCTCACCAGGAAAATATTGAAACCTGGATGGGGGTAAACGTCTTAAAACAGTAGGCTGAACGGGGCCGAACGGATTATAGGCAAAGAGAGAGGGAGAGAAAGAAAAAAAAACGAGGAGAGAGAGAAAGAGAAAACAGCGAGGTGGGCTCAATGTTTACGTTACGGCTTAGCCTAATTGAGCCCACCTCGCTGTTTTCTCTTTCTCTCCCTCCTCGTTTTTTTTTTCTTTCTCTCCCTCTCTCTTTGCCTATAATCCGTTCGGCCCCGTTAGTGGAGCAGATAAGTGCAAAAATAGTTCACTTAATCATGCAAGCATGACATTTGGCACAAATGTTCATTAGAGTCCACTCTTTCAAAAAGGGGCGTTAGCCACGCAAAAATCCAAGATGGCTACCATTTTTTCAAGATGGCCGCCGTCTGCACTAAGAATTACTAATAATTACTTTGTAAGTTGTAACTACTTCAAGTAAAACAACTTATTTCAATTCAAAACCCTACTTTATATGTCATTGAGTCTGAAAGAGGTCTCCTATTTTTGTAAAATAATTTTGTTAATGCTAAATCAAACCAAAATTGCACCCGTAAAACTAATATCATTCGTATCTGACTCTTGGTCTGGAAGCGTGATGTGTTTCTCAAGTATGGAGGTCAGTTGGGACTTCTGACAGCTATAAATCTTTCCACCATCACTTAGAGACGCAGGGCATGACTGATTTTCGTGCTGAAAGAACTCCTGCAGGTCGCACTCCCTGATCTGATAGGAGATGAACAGCTTTGAAAAAAGCTGACAGTCTTCTTTCAGCTGCTTCTATTTTGATGCTTCTTTAACAGGCTTATCTTGACAGAAGAAGTTAAGTCTTTGCCTCCTGATGGGCTCATAGAATGATGTTGGATTATCTTCCAATCTTTTCACAAAGTCTTGGTATTGTGTCCTACCTTTCTGCAAGTGACTGTGAACAAGCTCAGCAGAGCTGGGATGAGCTACATCTTTGGTGTCAATTGAGAACAAATCTACACTGTCTTCCTGAAAAGGGTTTCCCAAGTCTTGCAGGACCTGAGAGAGTTTCTGGACCCTTTCTAGGAATGTCTTCTGGGCATGTGGTGTCTGCTCATGGTGAAGAGAGTGATCGCTGGCCTCTTTTGTTTGTGCCTCCATTTCATAGAGGGACACCAGATGGCTCACCTCAGGGCCAGAGACCATCCATCTCCTGAGGGCTGATGGATTTTCAGTAAGCCCAATGGCTCCACCATCAATCTTAATGACAGCATTGGCCTGCTCATGAGCCTGATCAAGAGCAAGCGCTGAGAAGTCACGATTGGTCTTGTGCACAACAAAGTTGCCCATCTTGAATTCCTGAGCCAATGCTGTGTGCTTACTTTCCAAAGTCAGCATGTCCCTCAGATGAACAGGCAACCATCGGGCATAATTGGTGTTGTTATTGGCAAACAAGTATGGGATCAGCTCCCTCAATGCCTGACAGTAGAGGCTGAAGTTTGCCTCACGGAACGATGTGATCAGCATGAAGATTGTAAGTTCCATTGACAACACAATATGCCAGAATTGAAATTGCGGACTTTGTTGGCTTTTGTTCTGACACCATTCCTCGAAGCCCAATACGTCTTCATTACGTCAGTCTGCCTCTTAGTTATGACTGGGTTTTCACTTGCCATTGTTGACATGTAATTAAGGCCGAGGGTTTATCCTTTTACCACCTTAATGAAAATAGGTAATAGCGCACATTCATGTATGGAATACAACTAGGTTCAGTTGCCCTACACCTAGCCCGATCATTCATCCAGTGCCATTTAAGTCCCGTGTGATATGTACACCATCCGGGTAAGTCCATGAACAAGTCATGTATAGCCCCCTTACCCTTGGCTCGGCTCTCCCGCGCTGGCACACCCTGTCAATTCAGGCGCGGCTGTCTAACTTTATCTACTAACTATTTTATACTAGCTAATTGATATGGGGCTATTAGACAGCATTTGGGACACTAATCTAAACTGCACTACACCTAATACTAGTCTACTACAATAGAGTTAGTAAAGCTAGGTGCAGCATTAGTAAAGCTAGATCAGCTGACACTGAACCCCATGCTGAGTTACACAGCAGTGAAGTCACCAGCGTGCCCTGGTTGTGCACTGACATTCACTCTATTAGTATACCAACACCTTGTAAATAATTTTTACATCCTTTGAGAAAAGTTTTAGATCAATTAGAATCTATGACCCCAAAAACTCTCTGTAGATAAAAAAAAGGCATTCATTGTGGCCAGTGACAGATGCTGAGATAAGATTAATACTACGTTTGGCCGCCATATTGGACTTTGTTTTAGTACTTGGAATTGAAAGCGTGACAAAAATAACTTTAATAAAGAACAAATTGGTGATTGAATGGGATTATAAACCATGATAAATGCATCAGTAACACCCATATTCTCGAAGATGATGCAATTGGCCAATGAATGGCAGCTATCTTGGAAAAAGAGGCAGCCATCTTGGATTTTTTGCGTGGCTAACGCCCTTTTATGAAAGAGTGGTCCTTTGAGAATGTCTGTGCCAAATTTTATGCTTGCATGATTAAGTGAACTATTTTGGGGTATTTTTGCATTTATCTACTCCACTACGTTCAGCCTACTGTTTTAAGACGTTTACCCCCATCCAGGTTTCAATATTTTCCTGGTGAGTGGTAGCGAGCCAACATATATATATTTTTGTTTTTGGGTCGTTTTTCTGGTCCCCTTTCTTCCTCATGGTTAACCCCATTAGTTTTCATATTTGGGGGATGGTGGGGGGAAGGTAGAAGGGTAATTGACTCTTGTTACAAATATGAAGCCGATTGGTGAGGTAGTTTCGTCACCACGGATTTTCCTTTTTTTCCTTTTCTTCGTACGGATACGCTGGAAGTGGGTGGTGGGAGGGAGGTGGGGGTGTGGTTGGGGGACGACAGAAGGGTAGGGGACTTGTCACACAAATATGGAACCGATTGGTTCAGTCGTTTCGCCGCCACATATTTTCCTTTTTTTCTTTGTGAGGCGACAGATAGTCAGCGAGTGGGTGGGGGAGGGGGTTGTGTTGGTGGTGGCAAGAAGCTAGAAGGGTAAGGTACATGTGGTAGAAATATGAAAGCCATAGGTGCAGTCGTTTCGCTGCTACAATTTTTTTCGGCGAGTCCGTATATATACGTACCTGGCACTGGGCGTGACAAGACCCTAGTCGTATATATACACGGACCTGGCACTCTGGGGGTTTTAAGACGTTTACCCCCATCCAGGTTTCAATACGCCGAACCATCGCTTGAATCGCCGAAGACGTCGCAGAACATACGGCGAGTTTTCTTTCATCCTCGCATGATTTCGCAAGATATTTTTGAAAATGTGACATGCCTCGCAGAGTTCATCGGCGAAACATCGCCCACTTCGCCGATAACGTCGCAGAAGGTTGGCGATGCCGACATCGGCGACATCTTCGCCGAGTATAATTTGTCATCTGTTTGTAATGGTCAAAATCGTGAACGTCGCACGTATTCTTGCGAATTTGACAAAACTAAGTCATCGGCGACGAAAATCATGGCTTGTCTCACCAGTGGGAAAGGGTCATCAGTAAGACTTGGTTGGAAGAGCGTAAGACACTGGTGAAACGGCTTCCCTCTTGGTCAGGACTTTAGTAGTGGAGGGTGTAAGACACTGGTGTAACAACTCCCTACTTAGTCCTTGATACGAGTTACAAGGTCAGCCTTCACCCAGTAGAGCAGCCTTTTGTTGTATCAGAATATATCACGTTTCCTGGAAATGTGGCATAACATAATATACAGTAAGCCGCCGTCTTCCTATAGGCTATAGTTAACCACTTAATCTCCTTGGTTCATACATTTTGGCATGATTGTTATAATGATGCATAATATTATTTGTAACATTTATGTAGGTAATTTCTATATGCACACAACATAATTATCAACTGCGTATCTGACAAATATCTTGATTATATAAAATAGTGTTTTCCCCAAGAACAAAAAGACGAAGACGAGTAACAAGAACACAGTACTCACAGCACCTAAGCAAAATCCTATTAACTGTAGGAGAAAATGAAAACTAAAATAGCAAAACAGTCAATGCTCTTGAAATTTAATCACCACGTGTTATGCAAGTAACAAATATAAACATAAAAATAAATCACTACGTTTTGTATGAGTAAAAAAGAAAACAATCTATCAAAATTCATACCAAGCAAGCTCAGACGAATAATAGTCCTAACGGAACATTACTTAGCTTAACAGTATATATTGGTTGAGTTGACACTGGTTGAGATCAACTGGTTGATATGGTCTGCTGGTTGAGTTATCTGGTGAACATCTGAAAGCCGTGGGTAAGAATTTTAAGACCTAAAGAGATGGAGTTGGTTGGTGTACGTGACGCTGTATCTGGGTCGGAATATTATATTGTTACTACGTCAGGCTTAGATTAAGGTTACAAGCACAACACTTTACAATACCTCCAACATGCTACAGGCAAGCACACGTTAGCAGTGTACGTGTGTGTGTTTTTTGTTTTTATATTTGTGATAGGTATTGTGAACAGTAGGGTCAATTAATTTTGCTAAGAAGTTAATCGTTCCTATTTGGGTACGAAATAAATGTACTGGCCAACTTAAATCCATTAGTATTTTTAAGAAATTGTTATACCAGGTTTTTACTGGGGTTGTATTGACTTTATAGGTAGGTTCCTACTTGCCTGGAGAAGATGAAAACACATAAGAACACACCACGAAGGTAATAGAGGATAACATAACACAGAGTACTGTAATGCCCTCGAAAATATCCCGCAACCCCAATAATGTACTACCCGAGTTGACGTCTGGTATAGTGTAAAATAGTCGTTGATGGGAAGTCCAATAAACTCATCACGTGAATCACCACGAGACTATCACCTGGTTCCTACAAATCGGACTAAGGTTACTATACTTTTGTACGTCCGTGGTAGTACAGTGGGTTAGCGCGCGGGCCTGGTTGACCTATGGAGGATATGATTACTAACCAGGGTTCGAACCCCACCCAAGGTATCTCAAAACCTGTGGGTTTTTAGGAGTGTTAAACTCCCTTCAGAGGTTCGAGCCCCACGTCAGGCACCAAGGAAGTGGGCCTTGGGAGTTTTCAGGAGACCATAAATTCCCTTCACACCCCAGCATTTCATTGGTGGGGTTCGAACCCTGGTTAGTAACCATATCCTCCATAGGTCAACCAGGCCCGCGCGCTAACCCACTGTACGACCACGGACGTACAAAAGTATAGTAACCTTAGTCCTATTTGTAGGAACCAGGTGATAGTCTCGTGGTGATTCACGTGATGAGTTTATTGGACTTCCCATCAACGAATATTTTACACTATACCAGACGTCAACTCGGGTAGTACATTATTGGGGTTGCGGGATATTTTCGAGGGGACTACAATACATCCTTCTTTAACTAGGCTAGTCCCTAGCCTCTTTAAGGTCGTAAGGTATCGTAGGTGTATCACCTCAGCAATCTCAATATTGTTAGGGTCCGCGTGATGGGTGCTATATGTAGCTACCAGATCACGTTCCGTGACTGCCACCAATGAAATGCTGGGTGTGAAGGGAATTTATGGTCTCCTGAAAACTCCCCGGGCCCACTTCCTTGGTGCCTGGCGTGGGGCTCGAACCTCTGAAGGGAGTTTAACCCTCCTAAAAACCCACAGGTTTTGTTGAGATGCCTTGGGTGAGGTTCGATCCCTGGTTAGTAACCATATCCTCCATAGGTCAACCAGGCCCGCGCGCTAACCCACTGTACTACCACGGACGTACAAAAGTATAGTAACCTTAGTCCTATTTGTAGGAACCAGGTGATAGTCTCGTGGTGATTCACGTGATGAGTTTATTGGACTTCCCATCAACGACTATGTTACACTATACCAGACGTCAACTCGGGTAGTACATTATTGGGGTTGCGGGATATTTTCGAGGGCATTACAAGTTCAAACATAAGTTATTTTTATTCACACAAAATCATATGGGTAGAGGTGCAATGTTACATAAGACAGGGATAGGTTTTAAATAGCAGCACGATCGAGGATCCTCTAGGCGTCTCAAGGGGAAGATATAGGCAGGTTCTGAGGATCTCTGAAGATGTTGCTGCCTGGTATTCCCTACGACGTCCTTGTCCGTGGGGGTAGTGATATTGTATGACGGTGACAACAGTTAGGGGAAGACTTCCTTGTAGATCCTCTGAAGACTGTAGAGGTGAGGGTCTTACTTGAAAAACGAGCCATTACACCAGTGTCTTACGCTCTCGTATCATGGGATTAAAGTAAGGAGCCGTTTCACCAGTGTCCTACGCTCTCTCTTACACTCCAGACCTAGACTTCAGAAGGTAGGTGGAGACTTCCTTGTGGATCTTCTGAAGACTGTAGAGGTGAGGGTCTTACAAGAAAACAAGCCGTTACACCAGTTAGTCCAGGAGCCCACCGAGATTTGTTTAGCATTTTGAGTACAAAAGGTTTGAAGGTTGGGATATGATGGGGTAATTAGTGGCTCCCCAAAACTGCCATTCTTACGTTGCACCTCCTGTGGGGGGGGGGAGCCCTCAAAGAACCCCTCAACCATTTTTAATTAGCATAGATGAGTACATTAATGAAACCACTGCTGAAATATTTCTCTTGGTGTAGAAAATCAAGATCCACCATTCTTAAGTGTCAACGCCTGTACTAAGCACACTTTAGAACACCATTAATTAGTTCTAATTACCATTTTAATTAGCATGATTGAGTACATCAACAAAACCTTTTCCAAAATATTTATTGGAGTGCTCTGAATAAGGATCAGTCATTCTTAAGTGTCAAATCCTGTACCAAGTCTGCTTAAGAAGGGGTCAAAGGTCAGGGTCAGCGCCACCTAAGCTTTAATTAGCGTTGTTGAGTACATGGTTCTAACCAATACTAAAATATTCCTCTTGGGGTAGGAAATCAAGATCCACCATTCTTAAGTGTCAACCCCTGTACTAAGTCCGCTTAAGAGCACCTCTAATTAGCATTTTAATTGGCATGATCGAGTACATCAACGAAATCTTTGCCAAAATATTTATTGGGGTGCCCTGAATAAGGAACAGATAAGGAACAGTCATTCATAAATGTTAAATCCTGTACTGAGTCTACTTAAGAAGGGGTCAAAGTCTGGGTCTAAACTCAGAATTCCACAAATTTCAGTCAGTATACAAAATTTAAAAATAGGTCATCTTTCAAAGACTACCAGTATGCTGAATAAAAGAAGCAACATATTTACAGTTTTAGATTTTTTGTTTTTTAATCTGATACACACGGATAACACAATCAATGGAGACAATTTGAAACTAAATGCTGAGGCAAGGATTTATGAACTAAACCGTTGCATTTGCTAATTTTCAATCGGAACTGGTAAACCTTACATTTACATGAAGTACGATGTTGGATATTGTGTTTGATTTTTGATTTTCTAGTTAATTGTAGCATTGAGGTACACTGAGCAGGCCATACTACAAATGATACTGGTAAAACCTTACTTATATTGTGTGTAGGAACATTCTTGTAATAACATGCTAGCATTGCTCTTATACATGTGTAATACATATTAAAGTAGAAAAGCCCTCCGCCAATCACCGCGCTCCCTTTTACTTGCTTGCACCGTCAGCTGATTTTGACAGCTCACGGCTACAACATGCCCCGCCTTGCCCACCAGCCAATCAGCGGCCTCCATTGTCGGAGCGCGAAGCTGAACTTCGTACTTCACATCAAAAGTCGCTCTCTTTCTCTTCCCGAGCAGTTCCTTCTGATTATCCACAAACCAATACCTCGGTGCCAGCCCTGTATATAATTGTTAATCTATTCCGTGTAGGCGTTTTGAGGCACGGTTTATCTTTTGTTAGAACGGTTATTGATTAAGGTGAAAGGTAAACATAGCGTGTTTGTAATAGGGTTACATGAGGGTAAATTCGGAAGGTTTCATTGAGGTAAAGATTGTAAACCTATATTGTTGAATTAACTGGGTGACGGAACCCAATATTATATATGAGAGGGAACTTGTAATCTCAGTCGGTAATTTGTACGATTTTATATCATTGTTGAGGTACTTGTGCAGTAACGACGGTTGTGTCAAAGGAGTAAATAGATTCTATGTGTTGAGGAAATAGATTATATGTATTATAGCCTTGGTCTTGAGAAAAGATGCAGAAGGCTCAGTAAACGTGGGTAATTCTTAATAGTAGAAGAAAGAATATAACTTTTGTTTTAGTTAGGTAAAGAGCAAATGTTTCATTAGGCCCTGGTCTCCATAGAAGACATAGCAGGGCTCAGATTAAACTTTAGGATTAATCACTAATAATGGGTCGTAGGATCGAAGCCGACTTGAGTCAATACCTGAATAGCGGGAATTCAGTTAGGGAGTAACGGGAGCTTTAGGTGTCCAAAGTGCAACCTATCATGAATCGACGTAATATTCAATCCGTGTCTTGAACTCATCTCGGCCCGAGCCAAGAACCTATTATTAGAGTAGTTAGGAAGTTTGTTAAATAAAAATATACGAACTTCTAAATGACTGTCGATTTATACCCCGTAGTAGTAGTAGCGTAACAGAATTTAAAATAAATACTACATTTTGGTGGCAAGCGGTGGGATTCGACAAATCATTTAGATTGAGTATAATTATCTGACAGAACAGATAGAATGACGGGCGTGTTACCATTCAGACTATGGGAAGAGGGGAAGGAAGAAATCGAGCTTTGGATTGAGCAGTTAGAATGTCAGTTCACACTACTTGACATAGGGGAAAATGGAAAGAAAATCGCCTATGGAAAGGCACACTTAGGTAAGGCCCTGAATGATGTAAGAGTACGTCTGGAAGGACTAGTATCGTGGGCCGAAGTCAGGAGCGCCTTAATCGAAGAATTTGGCCGAGAGACTTCCACCAGAAAAGCCAGAGACAAACTGAAGAGTTTGAAACTTGATGGCCAAAATGTGAGAGCCCTGAGGAGGGAGATCGCTAAGAATGTTAAACTAGCGTATCCCCATATGGACCAAGAGAGCCAGGAAACTGAGATCAGGGAGATCATGATCCAAGCCTGCCCGGTAGAAGTTAGGAAACACTGCATCATTCATGAGGTTAACACTACTAAGGAACTGATGGAGGTCATTAAAAAGATTTTGGAGGCTCGAGAAGTAAAAGAGGAAAAACAAAAGGGGAAGAGAAGATACCTAAAGAAAGGGTATCCGAAAGCCCTGATTCGATGCTTCACTTGTAGACAGACCGGACACCTAGCTAGGAACTGTACCAACCGTCCACAAGCCCCAACCCCTAGATTTGACCCCAGACCCGCACTCCCAAACAATCGACCTCTACCCAGGGGAACCGATCCGAACCGGAGAGGAATGCTTCCGGTAGAATACCGGGAGACAGAAAACCAGCCAAAAGTTATGATGCCGGAAGAGAGAGAAAATTTTCTGTGAAACCTCACATAGAAGGGCGGTATAGTGAGGTCAATATCTTAGAGAGACAAACGCCTTGTGAAACTATAGTCATAAATGGGAAAGCCGCGAACATGTTGATTGATACGGGGGCAAACCGAAGTTGTCTCCTAGAGAATTTTGTAAAAAAAAATCAGCGAGAAATGGGCCCATTAAATCAAACCAGTATTCAGTTGTCAGGAGCTGGGGGTCAACCACTGACAATCCTAGGAAAAACTAACACGGCGGTAGTGCAGTGGAAGGGAATTACCTTCACCACCGATTTTTTTGTTTTATCGGGAAAAGCATGTAGTGGAGTCGATGGGTATCTGGGAATAGATCTCATGAGTCAGTTGGGAGTAACTATCCAGTGTGGGCCGAAAGACACAACGACCACTCTCCAACCTCAAATAGTAGCTACCACAGGAAAACAATCTATTCATCTTAGATCTTGGAAAATGACCCAGGCATGACTGCCGGAATTTTTTAACCTGATGCACAGAATGGGGTGAGAATATCTCCCACCTTCATTAATGCCGACCAGAGGAAACTAGTTTTAGCTAATTTTGGTGATGACACGATTAGTTATCAAAAAGGGAAACTGTTAGGACAAGTCACACCCGCTCAGCCCACTACTGTTGGAACTGACGGACCCGTGAACTTACCTGAGATCCCGAAAAAATTAACATCAAGTCAAGCCAGTACCTTACATGAATTGCTCTGGACGTACCGAGATGTGTTTGCTCAAAATGAAGGGGACCACGGATCGGCTCGAACCCGACACACCCATGAGATACACACGCAAGGGCCTCCTATTAGGCAACCCTACCGATGACAAAACCCTATTATGAGACAAAAAGAAAAGGAACAAGTTGAGGACATGATTAAACAGGGGATAGTAGTGGAATCCTACAGTCTGTAGTCATCTCCAGTAGTCCTAGTAAAAAAAAAAGATGGGTCTACTCGGTTCTGTGTAGATTATCGAAAATTAAACGACGTCACCATCAAAGACGCGCAGCCCCTACCTCGTATTGACGACTCGTTAGAATCCCTCAATGGGTCGACCTGGTTCTCTACGCTAGATCTCCAGAGTGGATACTGGCAAGTACCAGTTAGGTCCGAGGATCAAGAGAAAACCGCATTTGCCACGAGCGAAGGCAAACTCTACCAGTTTACTGTCTTGCCGTTTGGACTTTGCAATGGCCCCGCCAGTTTCACTAGAGTCATGGACAAAGTATTGAGGAGATTAACCTGGGAAACTTGTTTGGCATACTTAGATGATATTATAATCTTTTCCGGTAGCTGGGAAGAACACATTCACCGACTCCAAGAAGTGTTAGAAGAATCAGGGGGGCAGGACTTAAACTGAAACCTTCAAAATGCCAATTAGGGGCCTGTGAGGTGGCATATCTAGGGCATGTGGTTTCCAGTAAAGGTATTCAACCGGACCCACATAAAGTGAGATCTATTGCCGAAATCTCACCTCCGTCCTCTGTCAAAGAGATTCGAGCATTTCTGGGAATGGCCTCCTACTATCGAAGGTTCATACCCAACTTCTCTAAGATTGCTCGCCCCATGACTAGAAAAAGGGAGGAGGTTCGACTGGGATCAGAGTTGTCAGGTAGCTTTTGATCACTTAAAGCAGAAATTAACTTCTAACCCCATAGTTTGTCATCCGGATTTCACCAAGCCATTTGAGCTATACACCGATGCTTCTGATGAAGGGCTCGGAGCCGTCTTGGCCCAGAAAGTGGACGGAAAGGAAAGCATAGTGGCCTGTGCTAGCCGGACACTGATTAAGGGCGAAAATAATTATAGCGTTACAAAAAAAGAATGTCTGGCTCTAGTGTGGGCTGTACAATATTTCCGTCCATACCTAGCCGGGGTCCATTTTGAAGTTATTACGGACCACCATAGCTTACAATGGCTCAGAAAAATGAAAACGGAAGACGGACTATTTGTCAAGTGGAAGGGGATTTTGGAAGATTACTCTTTTGAAGTTAGACATAGACCAGGTAAATTACACACTAATACCGATGGCTTGTCTCGACTACCGGTAGCACCCGTTCAAACCACTGAACCTCACAGGGAAAAACATGACCCTAGACCTGGTAATAAAGTAAAGTTTTCGGAGGGAGCCTGGAAGGATTCTCAAGATCGAGTCGTACTTGATTATTCAGAGGCAAAATACACGATCCAAATCCTCCACGGACAAAAGGGAAGGGGGGCTCATTTGGGACAGTCTAGGGTTCCCCAACAATTCAATGAAAGGTACTGGACCAAGAGGGCCGACCAGATTGTTAAAGAAGTCGTTCAAAATTGTTTGGGATGCCAGAGGGGCAAAGATGGAAGGGGACCTAGACAGTTGCCCAGACATATTACCGCTGGTACACCCTGGGCCAAATTATCAGTGGATATTATGGGACCTCTGCCCAGACAGACAAACAAAAGGTACATCTTGACCTGTGTCGACATTTTCTCTAAATACACGGTTGCTTGCGCTATCCCGGACAAGAAAGCTGAAACGGTGGCCAAGGTTATCCTGGAAAAGATAATTTTTGTGTATGGCACCCCTGGAGGTATTCTGAGTGACAGGGGAAAAGAATTTAATAATGATATCTGGCAACACTTGGGAGAAACCTTGGGGTACCAGATACAGCACACCTCCCCATATTACCCTCAGGGAAATGCTGTCTGTGAAAGGAATCATAGGGTGTTAGGCAACTGCATCCGGGCTAGTCTGAGCTCACAAGGGGAGAAAATCGTCCGGGGTTGGCCGGAACTTTTGCCCGAAATTGTCTGGGGAATAAATACCACGGTCTGTAGAACTACGGGGTATTCTCCCTATGAGATTATCTTTGGCAGCATACCGAAATTGCCTCAAGAACGATTATTGCCCTACCCCCGTTCCTCCACGCAGTATTCTCAACCTAGAAAATATTGGAAGGAACAAGGGGAGCGACGACAGCAAGTGCATGATCATATTGCCCAGCAACAGCCTAAGAAAGTTTCTCTAAATAATCCTTATTACCGGGGGGAGTATATTCTGGTCAAGAGACATGATCCCACCCGAGCTGGTAAATTGGAGGAGAAATACGAGGGTCCTTTCAGGGTTGTCGAGACAAACGGGCCCTATCAAGTTTTATACTTACATCATGGAGATATCGTGTCAGTTACCCATATTCGTCATACCAAACGATATGAGGGTATTTTTCCCCCAGAGATGAGCGAGTGGAGTAGCGAGGAAGGGAGCGAAGAGGAAACAGAATCCAGGGTTGACGACACTGATACTTCCTCAGCTCGACCCAACGTTAGAAGTCCTACTCCGACTCGGAACTACATAGAGGATTCTCCACTCTGGTGGTCACTTAGTCGAAAAAACCAAGAGGGTCTCCCTGAGGTTGAGCCAGAAGGAGATATAGGAAGCAAAGAGATCGTATTTAGTGGGAAAGATGATTTCTATGAGCTTACCGAGGATGAAAAGTCTACAGTCCCAGTCAGCGAAGTTTCAGTTTCCCCGAGAGATTAAAATAGGACTTTAAGTAGTGAGGAAGAGTGTTTTCGAGACGAGGTAAAACCGCGAGGCGTATCTTTTGACAGCAAACGTATAAACGGTTCTCCCACAGCTAAAGTAAATGCATCCAAAGGAACTCCCTTGCTTAACTTTCCGGATAAGACTCTCGCTAGAGCGACTAAGTTCACGGGCCCCACCGAAAGTCTCACTCGTAGTGGTAGGATTAGCCGCCCACCAATCAGGTACCCGGACGAGGCTATAAATAGGACCCCTGGGGCATGTGCCTGTCAGTTGCAAGGCACCATGCTTCTCCCCTCTGACCCTCAGTACCGACTCCGTCGACTGGTAGCAATAGTCGTCGGGCAAGGGCAAAGAATTAATACCACTCGAGCTCTAAAACAGTTTCTCAGTCAGCCCGGGGAGGTTTTAATAGCCAAAACTGTCGTGGGAAATCAGAATCCTGCCCTCCAGTTACATAAATGTTTCTGTGAGCATAGTGGACTGGTGGAGTGGCAGCCTGATGGCATAAATTTTAGGTGAACGGTGTTGCGGCGATCAGGAGCTCGCCTAAAATCAGTAGGGGGTGATAAAGTAGAAAAGCCCTCCGCCAATCACCGCACTCCCTTTTACTTGCTTGCACCGTCAGCTGATTTTAACAGCTCACGGCTACAACATGCCGCGCCTTGCCCACTAGCCAATCAGCGGCCTCCATTGTCGGAGCGCGAAGCTAGACTTCTTACTTCACATCAAAAGTCGCTCTCTTTCTCTTCCCAAGCAGTTCCTTCTGATTATCCACAAACCAATACCTCGGTGCCAGCCCTGTAAGCCACCAAAAGAGGTTTATAATCAGCTTCCTGGGACTTACTTTGAAGAGAAAAGAGAGGAGGTGAAGGAAGCAAGAATTCAGGGCGAGCGTGCCACCGCGAGTGCCAGCCAGTCAATCACAGCGCGGGAGAGCGGGGGGCGTGACTATAAAGGCTGCCGCGCACGGGCTACTGGGGTCACTCACCCCTCGGAACTCACCGGGTTATCACCTTGCAACCCACTTGCTCTCTCTCGCCCGGGCACAAAGTGAAACCAGGAACCCGCCTTTCCAGCTACCCTGCCCTCAACTAAAGCCACAACATAGACCACCCCTGACCTCTCCTCACTTTCGCCCAATCGGAGGATACACCATCAGTATCCTGCCGCCTGTCGTCACATTGCTAGTCTGCACATGCACAGTCAAGTGATTCAAGAGGGACGACAGAAGGTGGACGGAAGTGAGGATTTCCAGAAGAGCTACTGGCCAGCTCTGAGGTGGTAAAGCACAGTTCTAGACACACCCACACCTGATCCAGCATACATGAATATATTTGTCTAAGGACCCATATTGGGCCCGCATAAGATAAAGTAAGAAAGAGAGATGATGTTGACTAACCTGGTGGTTCCCATAAAAATTTATGTGTCCTTCTAGGACAAGACTAAAGGAAAAAGAATTTAGACTCCCCTGAATCCATAAAAATGATGATGTGTATTAATTAGTTATTTTTGTTAGCAAAGACGCAATGACGAAAGAGTTATTATATGGATCTGATAGGAAAGATTAAAGATTAAAGAGTAAAAGTAAAGAGGGGAGGGAAAGAACAATTCTTTTAGTAAATGAGGCAACCAATAAGTTCAGAGGGAAACAGTTGTTTAGTTGCCTGATAGATCAGCTATAGCTAGGAAAGGACACTAGTCCATATGAATCACTCATTAAGTTGTGTATAAGGAAACTATTGAGAAGGACACTAGTCCATGTTAAATACGGGATTATTAAGTTTAAAAGGGACGCTGTATTCATATAAATCGAGAGACTCCTAGAGGCAGTCTGGGAAAAGCGTTAGGGGTGCCAGTATAACAAAGAATTCCTCAGAAGTCATGTAAAGGAATATAATTGTTAATCCATTCCGTGTAGGCGTTTTGAGGCACGGTTTATCTTTTGTTAGAACGGTTATTGATTAAGGTGAAAGGTAAACATAGCGTGTTTGTAATAGGGTTACATGAGGGTAAATTCGGAAGGTTTCATTGAGGTAAAGATTGTAAACCTATATTGTTGAAGTAACTGGGTGACGGAACCCAATATTATATATGAGAGGGAACTTGTAATCCAGTCGGTAATTTGTACGATTTTATATCATTGTTGAGGTACTCGTGCAGTAACGACGGTTGTGTCAAAGGAGTAAATAGATTCTATGTGTTGAGGAAATAGATTATATGTATTATAGCCTTGGTCTTGAGAAAAGATGCAGAAGGCTCAGTAAACGTGGGTAATTCTTAATAGTAGAAGAAAGAATATCACTTTTGTTTTAGTTAGGTAAAGAGCAAATGTTTCATTAGGCCCTGGTCTCCATAAAAGACACAGCAGGGCTCAGATTAAACTGTTTAGGATTAATCACTAATAATGGGTCGTAGGATCGAAGCCGACTTGAGTCAATACCTGAATAGCGGGAGTTCAGTTAGGGAGTAACGGGAGCTTTAGGTGTCCAAAGTGCAACCTATCATGAATCAACGTAATATTCAATCTGTGTCTTGAACTCATCTCGGCCCGAGCCAAGAACCTATTATAAGAGTAGTTAGGAAGTTTTTTAAATAAAATATACGAACTTCTAAATGACTGTCGATTTATCCCCCGTAGTAGTAGTAGCGTAACAGAATTTAAAATAAATACTACACATATAATTAATCTTATACACATAGGAGCTTCCATTCTTCCTAAAGCTCAAGTCGTCTGAAATGTGCATATAACCTACAATTCATTGTCTGCAACATGCAACATGTATGCAGGAATTGCTCTGTTCATATTTACCACATAAACTTCAACAAAAACATAATTATACGCTAATGATTTTCCAAACCCGCAAGTATCAGTTGTAAGCAATAAACAAATGTGAAGTTGATTTATGTAATTTTCCAGTACATAAATTATTGCTCTGATGATAGTGTATAATCTTTACGAAATTCACCCAATACACCGATGGTTGGAACCCCTCAAATCTCAAACTTTTGATCATTGTGAAAGTGATCTATGTAAGATTCCAGTACATGCAAACAAATTTCTGCTGTGGTACATGAAAACATGTATAATCACTACATACAAAGAAGAAATTGAAACACTTAAATCTCAATGGAACACAGTATATAGTTTTCAGCAACATGCAATCATGAAATACAAAATTCACCGAAAAACAAAATAAACTCATGAATGAAATAAAATTATCTTTCACTGAATATGCTACTTCTGAATATCTAAAATTATTGAAAATTTACCAATACTAACAGGATTTCCAACTGAATGTTATTGTATTTGCATTTTCATTATAATACTATGAGTTCTTCAAGTCACAGGTAGCATAGGTTGTTGTGCACTAACTAATCGCTATCGTCTTCTGTGAATTCTGATTCATTGTCGGATGAGACTGTCAAGTCTTCCTCCTCAATTTCTTCCGCGTCATTTACTTCGCCTTCTTCTGGAATTAAGGCATCTGGCATCTGCGGCCCTTCATGCCATATGGGCTGGTAATAACCTTTGTCAGAATCCCAACCATCTTCTTCAGTGGGGTGTTGTTCGATTTCAGTGTCATCAGCATTCGCCCACATTCGTGCAACAAAGGTGCCCGTTTCATCTGCATATTTAGCCCGGCCTCGTAAGGAGGCCTTGTATTAATTCCCTTCAGCTTCTCCAAGGGATTCTTGGCAGTTGACTTTGGTGCATCAATAATGTATGCCCATTTCAGAAGAGGACTGCTTTCTCCATCATCTTTTGCCTTGGATTCAAGAAACTCCAGGAAAGCACTTTTCTCTGTTTTTGCTATAGTTCCATCAGTACCGCACATTGACAACGGGACTGGAATGAGTGGCTACTCAAAAATTAATAGTAAGTCCAAATTTATCTTGGTTGCTAATATTACAAGCCGGCCCATTAGATGCTAGCATGTTATTACAAGAATGTTCCTACACATAATATAAGTAAGGTTTTTCCAGGATCATTTGTAGTATGGCCTGCTCAGTGTACCTCAATGCTAAAATTAATTTACTAGAAAATAAAGACTCAAAACAATATTCAACATCAACACAGGAAAGGCCACCAGCGATGAGAAAGTCTGCTTAAGATACCGGAAGACGGAAAGGCACGTCACAAAGATTTCCTGAATTCCTGCGTTGCTGATCCCAACAGATTTGAAGAAAAAATAACAACAACTAAATTGAAGACCTTTTCTGATGATTGTGCAAAGAACATTCGAACTGAAGACAAGAGAATAGATGAGCTGAAAGGAACTAGAGATCTAATGGGCCGGCTTGCAATATTAGCAACCAAGAGAAATTTGGACTTACTATTAATTTTTGAGTATCCACTCATTCCAGTCCCATTGTCAATGTGCAGTAGGCTACTGATGGAACTATAGCAAAACAAGATAAAAGTGCTTTCCTGGAGTTTCTTGAATCCAAGGCAAAAGATGATGGAGAAAGCAGTCCTCTTCTGAAATGGGCATACATTATTGATGGCCAATTTCTTCTTCATACCCTACCTCCCAATCTTCCAGCCACCTATGGAGGCCTTGCCAGAAGCATACTGATTCAAGCAGTGGCTTTGTCTCGTATTGAAGTTCATCTGATCTTTGATGATTATCCAAATCCATTATTGAAAGATATGTAGCGTGGATGAAGAGGGGCTGAGGACCGTCAGTTCTTGATCACGGGACCAGAGCAGAAACGACCAAAAGACCTCAAGAAAGCCCTGAAGTCAAAATCGTTCAAAAAGGAGCTTCCGAAATTCTTGGCAAGAGAGTGGCAGGACCAGTCATACAAGAACATAACATCAATGGAAACTGTCAGCTTTTTCTTGACATTCCTGGAGAGTGCTATCACTTTCAGGTCTCTGATGGAATGCTCAGGTGTAATTCAGCCCAAGATCTAGTGAATAACCATGAAGAAGCTGACACCAAGGTTTGCCTCCATGCCAAGAGAGTTGACAGCTCTTCAGTACAAGGGGACATTATCATCAGAGCCTCTGATACAGACATAGTTGTAATTATGCTGTATCACTGCACAAAGTTCAAGCCCCCTTTGTGGATGGATGTTGGCACAGCTGCCAAGAAGAACCGGCGATAAATAAGTATTACTGCTCTCTGTGAGAAGCTTGGGCCTCAGGTATGTGCCGCATTACCTGGGTTCCACGCTTTCACAGGTAGTGACTACACTACCTCATTCGTCCGCAAAGGTAAAGTAAGACCTTTTACAAAACTGGAGAAAAACAAGGAAGCACAAAAAGCATTCCAAAACCTGGCGGTTGACAGACTTCTTAGCCAAAGAACCCAGAAGATCCTGCAAATCTTTACCATCCTCATTTATGGAGCAAAGGAAGCTAACAAGACACCTCTAAATGCCTACAGGTACAAGATGTTTGAAAAGGGCTATGCACCAAAGTCAACTGCCAAGAATCCCTTGAAAAAGCTGAAGGGAATTAATACAAGTGCTATTGCCTCCTTACGAGGCCGAGCTAAATATGCAGATGCAACGGGCACCTTTGTTGCACGAATGTGGGCGAATGCTGATGACACTGAAATCGAACAATACCCCACTGAAGAAGATGGTTGGGATTCTGACAAAGGTTATTACCAGCCAATATGGCATGAAGGGCCGCAGATGCCAGATGCCTTAATTCCAGAAGAAGGCGAAGTAAATGACGCGGACGAAATTGAGGAGGAAGACTTGACAGTCTCATCCGACGATGAATCAGAATTCACAGAAGACGACAAAGATTAGTTAGTGCACAACAACCTATGCTACCTGTGACTTGAAGAACTCGTAGTATTATAATGAAAATGCAAATACAATAAATTCTGTTGGTATTGGTAAATTATCAATAATTTTATAAATTCAGAAGTAGCATATTCAGTGAAAGATAATGTTATTTCATTCATGAGTTTATTTATTTTTTCGGTGATTTTTGTAATTCATGATTGCATGTTGCTGAAAACTATATACTGTGTTCCATTGAGATTTAAGTGTTTCAATGTATTCATTGTATGTGGAGATTATACATGTGTTCATGTATCACAGCAGAACAATTTGTGCATGTACTGGAATCTTACGTAGATCACTTTCACAATGATCACAAGTTTGAGACTTGAGGGGTTCCAACCATCGGTGTATTGGGTGAATTTCGTAAAGATTATACACTATCATCAGAGCAATAATTTATGTACTGGAAAATTACATAAATCAACTTCACATTTGTGTATTGCTTACAACTGATAATTGCGGGTTTGGAAAATCATTAGCGTATAATTATGTTTTTGTTGAAGTTTATGTGGTAAATATGAACAGAGCAATTCTTGCATACATGTTGCATGTTGCAGACAATGAATTGTAGGTTATATGTACATTTCAGACGACTTGAGCTTTAGGAAGAATGGAAGCTCCTATGTGTATAAGATTAATTATATGTATTACACATATATAAGAGCAATGCTAGTATGTTATTACAAGAATGTTCCTACACATAATATAAGTAAGGTTTTACCAGTATAATTTGTAGTATGGCCTGCTCAGTGTACCTCAATGCTACAATTAACTAGAAAATCAAAAATCAAACACAATATCCAACATCGTACTTCATGTAAATGTAAGGTTTACCAGTTCCGATTGAAAATTAGCAAATGCAAAGGTTTAGTTCATAAATCCTTGCCTCAGCATTTAGTTTCAAATTGTCTCCATTGATTGTGTTATCCGTGTGTATCAGATTAAAAAAAAAAAAATCTAAAACTGTATATATGTTGCTTCTTTTATTCAGCATACCGGTAGTCTTTGAAAGATGACCTATTTTTAAATTTTGTATACAGACTGAAATTTGTGGAATTATGTGTTTAGACCCAGACTTTGACCCCTTCTTAAGTAGATTCAGTACAGGATTTAACATTTATGAATGACTGTTCCTTATCTGTTCCTTATTCAGGGCACCCCAATAAATATTTTGGCAAAGATTTCGTTGATGTACTCGATCATGCTAATTAACACTAATTAGAGGTGCTCTTAAGTGGACTTAGTACAGGGGTTGACACTTAAGAATGGTGGATCTTGATTTCCTACCCCAAGAGGAATATTTTAGTATGTGTTAGAACCATGTACTCAACAACGCTAATTAAAGCTTAGGTGGCGCTGACCCTGACCTTTGACCCCTTCTTAAGCAGACTTGGTACAGGATTTGACACTTAAGAATGACTGATCCTTATTCAGAGCATCCAATAAATATTTTGGAAAAGGTTTTGTTGATGTACTTAATCATGCTAATTAAAATGGTAATTAGCCCTAATTAATGGTGTTCTTAAGTGTGCTTAGTACAGGTGTTGACGCTTATCAATGGTGGATCTTGATTTTCTACACCAAGAGAATATTTCAGCAGTGGTTTAATTAATGTACTCATCTATGCTAATTAAACATGGATGAGGGGTTCTTTGAGGGGCCCCCACGCAGAGTGGTACAGGAGGTGCAACGTAAGAATGGCAGTTTTGGGGTGCCACTGATTACCCCATCATATCCCAACCCTCAAACCTTTTGTACTCAAAATGCTAAACAAATCACGGTGGGCTCCTGGGTTAAGAGTCTTACGCTCTCGTATTATGGGATTAAATTAAGGAGCCGTTTCACCAGAGTCTTACGCTCTCTCTTACAATTCGAACCACTTACCTAAAAGCAGTGCAAGACTGCATACCATCGAAAATACGGCGTCCAGGCCATAATAATAAGCCCAAATGGTGGAATAAAGATATTTCAAACTGTCTGCTTGCTAAAAAATTTGCTAATGATATATTAAAATCCTCACAAAATGACGAAGAACGGGTGAAGTTTGTAGAGCTACGACGCAAAGCCAAAAATTTAATTAAGCAAAGTAAAAAGACCCTAGAGTTACATATTGCGAATCAAAGTAAAACAAACCCGAAAGAATTCTATAGTTATATCTAAAGTAGGAAAGCGTCCAACCAATCCGGGCGCTCCTTCGTGTCGAACTTTTTGGGCCACAAACGTCCAAATTCCCGGCATGACCACCTGTGACCCTCCTACCTCTACCTCATTTGCTCCTTGTACCGGATCTTCTACTTGCCTTTTGTCAGACAACTTAGTGCCAGCATCTGACTCCCGTAAGTCACTAAATGACAAAGGCAATCAACTTCCTGGCACTTACTTTGGAGAAGGAGAGCGAGAGAGGACTGAGTCTAAACTGCAAGTCACGCTTGCTAAAGCACAATTGGCAGCGCGAAGCGGGGCAGCCAATCAGCGCGCCGGTCCCCCCTATAAAGGGAAGGGGACGAGAGCCGCTCGGGGTCAGACGGGCACCACGCCTCGAGGAAGCAACACCTTTCCTCCCAGCCTCCCCCTCTCCTGCGGGCACACCAGGAACCAAGGCGATCACCACAGTAGCCTTCCAGCCCACACAACAGTTCCAGTAGCAGAGCACTCGAGTCCTGCATCACTCTCACCAACCCGGAGGATACACCATCAGTATCCCTGGGCCTGTCGCCATATTGCATGCCTGCACACCCGCAGCCAGCAACTTCATCCAGGACGTCAGGAGATGGCTAAGAGTGACAACCTCCCAGACCACTACTGACCAGCTTTGAGGTGGTAGTGCAGCCAGAACGCCCACCACGAGCAACAGACTTTTAATCAGGACCCATATTGGGCCCGCAGAGGAACAAAGAAAAAGAGAGAGGGGAATTTGACTAATCCGGGGGATCTTCAATAAAAATATGTGTTCTTATAGAACAAACGAAAAGAGAAATTGACTTGACTAAGAAATAGAATAAACGGATGATGTGTTAAGTGTAACTAGTGTTTATTGATAGAAAGGGCTCCAAGCCATTCGCTACCAAGTATTTAGGATCTTATAGGAAGTTCTTTAATTAACGTAAGAGGGACAGAGATTAAATAACAACAATTGGGTTCAGGGGAAAATAGTGAATAGTTGTTTTAGAGATTAGCTTCAGCTAGGGTTATAGGAATTATATTGTAAGGACACACGTCCGGGTTAGATTGAAAGGACACACGTCCGAAATTATATTGCAAGGACACACGTCCGAATTATATTGAATGGACACTAGTCCGAATATGTTTAACGTAACTTATCATCGATAAAGGAACTTCATGATTAGTCTTGTTACCTCCTAGCACGGTTGAGTGACCGTTAAGATTGAAATAGAAAGTAACGTAAGGGCGTATCCGGCTCTTGAAGCTACCAGAAATATTGTCCGGGGAGCAATGTTGTATTCCGGTGTAATATTGTATTAACAAAGAGTTTCTGTTCATGTGTAACGGACTACGCATTCGATGTTGTAAGAGAACTAAGAGTTAAAGATTATATCCTTTATAGAGAGTTAAACGGCTTACGAGTCAATGTTGTATTCCGGTGTAATATTGTATTAACAAAGAGTTTATGTTCATGTGTAACGGACTACGCGTTCGATGTTGTAAGAGAACTAAGAGTTAAAGATTATATCCTTTATAGAGAGTTAAACGGCCTACGAGCCAATGTTGTATTCCGGTGTAATATTGTATTAACAAAGAGTTTATGTTCATGTGTAACGGACTACGCGTTCGGTGTTGTAAGGGAAATAAGAGTTAAAGATTATATCTCTGATAGAGAGATAAACGGCCTACGGGCTAGTGTTGTATTCAGGTGTACTATTGTATTGACAAAGCTTTTATGTTCATGTGTAACGGACTACGCGTTCGGTGTTGTAAGGGAAATGTGAGTTAAAGATTATATCCTTTATAGAGAGTTAAACGGCCCACGGGCCAGTGTTGTATTCAGAGGGGCTATTGTATGAGCCGAGAGGGTGTTCGTAACGCCCGGGAAAAGGTTAGCCATTTGGAGGTTTCGGAAGTGGATATAGAAATATATATTATTTGTCCACTTGCATTTAGGATTAAGAAATTAGTAGTAGTTTGAGTCAGAGCAGCCCAGGTATCTTAGAAGACATCGAAGGGCACGGCGATCATTATAAATTCAGTCTGGTAACCTACGATGTATCTAAGTCGAAGCGAGGCATTACCTGAATAGCGGGCATCCGAATAGTATGTGCGGGAGCTCTTGGGTTCCAACGTACCATCTATCACGGGACAACGTCTTATTCAATTCGCGTACTGAACTCATTTCGACCAGAACAGGAAGTAGTCTATTGGACTAGTAGTTAGATTTAGAGTTCGTTTTATTAAATAAACTATACAAACTCTAGCAGCTGTCGAATTATTCCCCCACCTCAGTAGTGTGCTTGAACTTAGAAATTTAAGTACAACATTTTGGTGGCAAGCGGTGGGATTCGACAAATTGTTGGGTTAAGTGTAGATTATCTGACAGAACCGACATAATGACGACGATATTACCGTTCAGGGTATGGGAAGAGGGTAAAGAAGAAATCGAGCTGTGGACTGAACAATTAGAATGACAGTTCACGTTACTGGAGGTAGAAAATGATGAGAAAAAAATTGACTATGGAAAGGCACACCTAGGAAAGGCCCTAAACGACGTGAGAGTACGTCTGGAGGGACTAGTATCATGGGCAGAAGTAAAGGCCTCTCTAATTGAGGAGTTTGGCCGAGAAACTTCCACAAGAAAGGTCCGAGAGAAACTAAAGACGATGAAACTGGACGGTCAGAATGTGAGAACCCTGAGGAGGGGAATCACGAAGTATGTCAATCTTGCGTATCCACACATGGACCCCGAGAGCCAAGAAACAGAAATTAGGGAAATTATGATTCAAGCATGTCCTGTGGAAGTAAAGAAACACTGCATTGTTCATGAAGTGACTACCACCAAGGAACTTATGGAAGTGATCAAAAAGGTAATGGAAGCCCGAGAATTAAAAGAGGAGAAAAAGAAAGGGGAAGAGGAAAACCCGAACAAAGGGTACCCAAGAACCATTGTCCGATGTTTTGTTTGTAGACAGACCGGACACCTAGCTAGGAACTGTTCAAACCGACCTCAAACCCAAACCTCTAGCTTTAACTCAAGGCCTCAACTCCAAAATGATCAACCCTTACCCAGGGTGACTAACCCAAACCAGAGAAGATTGCTTCCGGTCGAGTACAAAAAGACGGAAACCAAACCGGTAGTCACCATGCCAGAGGAGGAAGTAAATTTTCCCCTAAACCTCACATAGAAAGGCGATATAGTGAGGTTAATATTGTGGAGAGACATACGCCTTGTGAGACTATCGTGGTCAATGGGAAAGCCGCAAATATGCTAATTGACACGGGAGCTAATAGAAGCTGTCTTTTGGAGAACTTCTGGAGAAACCACCAGAGAGAATTAGGGACGTTACAGCAGACTAGTATTCAGTTGTCAGGAGCTGGTGGTCAACCATTGACCATCCTAGGGATAACTAGTTCGGTAGTGATACAGTGGAAGGGAATTAAATTCACTACTACTTTTTGTGTATTATCCGGTCAATCTTATAGCGGAGTTGATGGGTACTTGGGAATTGATCTTATGAGCCAGTTGGGGGTAACGATACAGTGTGGGGAGAAAGAGACAACAACGACACTCCAGCCACAGATGGTCGCTACCACGGGAAAATGTTCTATCCCCCCTAGATCTTGGAGAATGATAGAGATTCCGAAGCCCCAGGGAATGATCGCCGGGATTTTTGAACCTGATACTCAAAGTAAAGTAAGAATATCCCCCACCCTTATTACTGTCGAGCAGAGGAAACTAGTCCTTGCTAACTTTGGCGACGAGATGATCAGTTATCAGAAGGGAACACTTTTAGGACAAGTTACACCTGCACAACCCACCACCGTTGGAACAAACGGACCTGTTAACTTACCGGAAATCACGGAACAACTGACGTCCGACCAGGCCACTACTTTGCATGAATTACTCTGGTCTTACAGAGACATCTTTGCTCGAGATGAAGGGGACCACGGCTCCGCCCGAACCCGACATACCCACGAGATCCATACTCAAGGGCCCCCTATTAGACAACCATACCGACGACAAAATCCTATCATGAGGCAAAAGGAAAAAGAACAAGTAGAGGAGATGCTAAAACAAGGAATCGTAGTGGAATCTTACAGTCCGTGGTCATCTCCCGTAGTTTTGGTAAAAACAAAAAAAATGATGGGTCCACTAGGTTCTGTGTAGATTATAGGAAACTAAATGATGTCACCATTAAAGACGCCCAACCCCTACCTCGCATTGATGACTCGCTAGAATCATTAAATGGGTCAACCTGGTTTTCCACCTTAGACTTACAAAGTGGTTATTGGCAAGTTCTAGTTAGACCAGAGGACCAGGAGAAAACCACTTTTTCTACGAGCGAGGGGAAACTTTATCAGTTCACGGTTATGCCCTTTGGAGTTTGTAATGGGCCAGCCAGTTTTACTAGGGTCATGGACGAAGTACTAAGGGGGTTGGCATGGAAAACTTGTTTAGCTTACTTAGATGACATCATTATATTCTCAAATAGCTGGGAAGAACATATTATCCGACTACAAGAGGTGCTGGAGAGAATTAGGAGGGCGGGACTAAAATTGAAGCCGTCTAAATGCCAACTAGGGGCACGCAAAGTAGCATACCTAGGGCATGTAGTTTCAAAAAAAGGTATCCAACCGGACCCCCTTAAAGTCAAAGCGATCGCAGAAATTACACCTCCTACTACTGTCAGAGAGATCCGAGCATTCCTGGGGATGGCGTCGTATTACCGGAGATTCATACCAAATTTCTCGAAAATTGCTCGACCCATGACCAAGAGATTGGAAAAAGGGCGGAAGTTTGACTGGGATGAGGATTGTCAAACCGCTTTCGATCACTTGAAAGACAAACTCACTTATAACCCTAGTCTGTCATCCCGATTTCACCAAGCCTTTCCAGTTGTATACCGATGCTTCCGATGAAGGACTAGGCACTGTCCTGGCCCAAAAAGTTGATGGGAAAGAGGGCATAGTGGCATGCGCCAGCCGGACGCTTAACAAGGGCGAAAAAAATTACAGTGTTACCAAAATGGAATGTCTAGCTTTAGTCTGGGCTGTGCAGTATTTCCGTCCCTATTTAGCCGGGGTCCAGTTTGAGGTTATTACGAACCACCATAGCCTACAATGGCTCCGAAAGATGAAAACGGAAGATGGCTTATTTGTTCGGTGGAAGGGGATTTTAGAAGAATATTCCTTTGAAATTAGACATGTACCGGGGAAATTGCACACTAATTCCGATGGCCTATCTAGATTGCCGGTGGCCCCCGTTCAAACCCCTTCATTTGGCCAGGAACCAACTAGTCCGGGATGTAGGGACAAAGTAAAATTTTCTGAGGGAGCCTGGAGGGATTCGAAGGATCGGGTGGTGTTGGACTATCTTGAGGCCAAGCACATGATACAAATCTTACACGGTCAAGAGGGAAGGGGGGCTCATTTGGGACAGTCTCGAGTCCTTAAACAATTCAATGAAAGGTACTGGGCCCCGAGAGCCGACCAAATTGTGAAGGAAGTCGTGCAAAATTGCTTGGGGTGTCAGAGAGGGAAAGATGGTCGAGGACCTAAACAGTTGCCTGGACACATTTCGGCAGGAAAACCATGGGAGAAATTGTCAGTGGACATTATGGGACCCCTCCCCCGACAGACGAGCAAAAGGTACATCTTGACCTGTGTTAACGTCTTCTCTAAATATACGGTTGCTTGTGCTCTTCCGGACAAGAAGGCTGAAACCGTGGCTCAAGCTATCCTGGAAAAAGTGATCTTTGTGTATGGTATCCCGGGCTGTCTTTTGAGTGACAGGGGGAAAGAGTTCAATAATGCCATTTGGCAGCATTTGGGGGAAACCTTGGGCTACCAGATCCAACACACGTCTCCGTATCATCCTCAGGGAAACGCGGTGTGCGAAAGGAACCACAGGGTACTAGCTAACTGTGTACGGGCCAGTCTGAGCTCTCAAGGGGAAGAAATATCCAGGAGCTGGCCAGAACTCTTGCCTGAAATTGTCTGGGGGGTGAATACCACGAGTTGTAGAACTACCAGGTACTCTCCCTACGAGATTATTTTCGGAGTCGCTCCAGAATTGCCTCAGGAACGATTCTTTACCTATCCGATCCATTCCACCAAATACTCACAACCAGAACAGTATTTGAAAGTAAAGGAGGGGCGAAAACGACAAATTCATACTCGTGTGACGCAACAACAACCTCCTAAACTTGATCTTAAAAACCTATATTACCGGGGGAAATATATTCTGGTAAGGAAACATGATCCCACCCGAACAGGGAAACTCGAAGAGAAATATGAGGGCCCTTTTAAGATTGTTGAAATAAATGGGCCATATCAGGTGTTGTTTGTGCATCACGGGGGTATCGTCTCGGCCACACACATACGTCATACAAAAAGGTACGAAGGTATTCTACCCACTGACCTAAGTGACTGAAGTGAGGGGGAAGAAAGTGAGGAAGAAACATAATTTGGGACAGGGCTCCCACATAACAACGTAAATGACCATCCCTGGGGTGGTAGTCAGGTCGGCAGCCAAAATACAGAGGAAATACCATTCTGGTGGTCTTTCGGAAGTAAACCTAATGGAGTCTTTTGGAGACTGAAGAAGGGGCTACAGGTGGTGACTCAGAATACTTCACACCAAGTTGTCGCAATAAGTCTACGGTCCCGGACGGTCACATTTCAGTTACCCCAAGTGTGTTTTCGGATACTGTGAGTTATGAAGGGAAAAGCTTTGATGGGGAAGAGAACGAAGAGACCGTGTTTCCTGGGGATAAAATTTCACTAGATTCGTCGTTACCTAGGTTGAGTGACAGGAAAGAAAAACTGGCGGGTTGTATTAATCAACCACAGACTTTAATCCCTCCACCAATGGGCTCTGCAGAAACCGTTACCCGAAGTGGTAGAGTTAGTCGTCCACCAATCCGGTACCCAGACGAGAGTATAAATGCGACCCCTGAGGCGCGAGCTGGTCAGTTCAAAGGCACCATGCCTCACCCCACTGAACCCCACAATCGACTCCGTCGTCTAATCGCTGTCGTCGACGGGAAAGGTCACCGAGTACAGACCAGCCGGGCTTTGAAGCTCCTTTTGGATAAACCCGGCCAAATCTTGTTGGCCAAAACGGCCCTGGGAAACCAAACTTCTGCAATCCAGCTACATAAATGTCTGTGTGAGCATGGAGGAAGGGTGGAGTGGCAGGATCAGGGCCATGATTTTCGGGGGGTTGTGTTACGGCGATCAGGAGCTCGCCTTAACTTCACAGAGGATGATAAAGTAGGAAAGCGTCCGACCAATCCGGGCGCTCCTTCGTGTCGAACTTTTTGGGTCACAAACGTCCAAATTCCCGGCATGACCACCTGTTACCCTCCTACCTCTACCTCATTTGCTCCTTGTACCGGATCATCTACTTGCCTTTTGTCAGACAACTTAGTGCCAGCATCTGACTCCCGTAAGCCACTAAATGACAAAGGCAATCAACTTCCTGGCACTTACTTTGGAGAAGGAGAGGGAGAGAGGACTGAGTCTAAACTGCAAGTCACGCTTGCTAAAGCACAATTGGTAGCGCGAAGCGGGCAGCCAATCAGCGCGCCGGCCTCCCCTATAAAGGGAAGGGGACGAGAGCCACTCGGGGTCAGACGGGCACCACGCCTCGAGGAAGCAACACCTCTCCTCCCAGCCTCCCCCTCTCCTGTGGGCACACCAGGAACCAAGGCGATCGCCACAGTAGCCTTCCAGCCCACACAACAGTTCCAGTAGCAGAGCACTCGAGTCCTGCATCACTCTCACCAACCCGGAGGATACACCATCAGTATCCCTGGGCCTGTCGCCATATTGCATGCCTGCACACCCGCAGCCAGAACTTCATCCAGGACGTCAGGAGATGGCTAAGAGTGACAACCTCCCAGACCACTAATGGCCAGCTTTGAGGTGGTAGTGCAGCCAGAACGCCCACCGCGAGCAACAGACTTTTAATCAGGACCCATATTGGGCCCGCAGAGGAACAAAGAAAAAGAGAGAGGGGAATTTGACTAATTAGGGGGATCTTCAATAAAAATATGTGTTCTTATAGAACAAACGAAAAGAGAAATTGACTTGACTAAGAAATAGAATAAACGGATGATGTGTTAAGTGTAACTAGTGTTTATTGATAGAAAGGGCTCCAAGCCATTAGCTCCCAAGTATTTAGGATCTTATAGGAAGTTCTTTAAATAACGTAAGAGGGACAGAGATTAAATAACAACTATTGGGTTCAGGGGAAAATAGTGAATAGTTGTTTTAGAGATGAGCTTCAGCTAGGGTTATAGGAATTTTATTGTAAGGACACACGTCCGGGTTAGATTGAAAGGACACACGTCCGAAATTATATTGCAAGGACACACGTCCGAATTATATTGAATGGACACTAGTCCGAATATGTTTAACATAACTTATCATCGATAAAGGAACTTCATGATTAGTCTTGTTACCTCCTAGCACGGTAGAGTGACCATTAAGATTGAAATAGAAAGTAACGTAAGGGCGTATCCGGCTCTTGAAGCTACCAGAAATATTGTCCGGGGAGCAATGTTGTATTCCGGTGTAATATTGTATTAACAAAGAGTTTCTGTTCATATGTAACGGACTACACGTTCGATGTTGTAAGAGAACTAAGAGTTAAAGATTATATCCTTTATAGAGAGTTAAACGGCCTACGAGCCAATGTTGTATTCCGGTGTAATATTGTATTAACCCGCTGGATCCCAGCGTCGCACGTGTTGCGTCGGCAATGTTCGATCACCAGCGCCCAGCGACGCGCCTGGCGGGTCCGGCATATTAAAATCAGTTACGCGGCCGGTATCGTAAGAAAATGCCTAATAATGGTACTGCGTACTCTCTCGGGTATTGGGAAGGCGGGACTGGCGGCCGAAACGGGTCGGTGGGTCTTGCGGCTGAACCAGGGTGGATGAGAGGCATGTACAGAACCACCTTTTTTGACCGCAAATTTGGACCTCATTTACTCAGGTCGTATGGGTTGGTTTTGCTTGAAAATTGTGTCAGAGCCGTGGAATGTCATTGTGTATACGTATTTTCTGTGTACATAAACATAGTCTGAGCGGGTGATGGATAATAAACGGATTTACTTATACCCGCATATTGCCACACGACTTTGGACATGATTTACTCTGGTGGTATGGTAACTATTGGCCTAAATATTATACAGGGTATTCGATACAATATGGGAAATCATGGTCATGGGATCCTCTCATCCGCACCCCTATCTTTGGCCAGATCATGAGCCGGAACCGATTCTCTGCAATAATGGGGAACCTGCACTTCATCGACAGCCTGGCAAGCCATACCAGAAACCAGGACCTTCCCAGAAACACCAAGGACCCCATGGAGAGGATAAGACCAATCTTTGAGTACCTCAAGATCAAGTTTGCTGCGGCCTTCAAACCCCATCAGAAACTAATAATTGACGAGAGTTTGTTACTGTGGCGGGGAAACATCAGCATCCGACAGTACATCCCCAGCAAACGTCATAGGTATGGCTTGAAGACCTTCGTCATGTGTGACTGTCTGACCGGCTACATCCAGGACATCATTCTGTATATGGGGAAGAAGACAGAATTGGTGCCATCGAGGACATATGGTATTTCAGGGGCCGTTGTCATCACCTTGATGGAGCCCTACTTGGACAGGGGCCACATACTGTACCTGGACAACTGGTACACCAGCCCCTCCCTTGCCAAGTTCCTGTATAGCCGCACAACAGGCGTGTGTGGCACCGTCAGGAGGAACAGAATCTTCATGCCCAATCTACCACCCAGGTGGGAAAAGGGCTCCATCATCTACCTGCAGGCCAATAATGTCCTCCTGTTGTCCTGGATGGATAACCGGGACGTCAACGTCCCTCACAACAGTCCACCGACCAATCTTTCAAAACAGCCGACGACGTGACCGAGCAACAGGGGATATGATCCAGAAGCCTGAGGCAATCTGTGACTACAATATCAACATGCGGCGGGTTGACAAGTCCGATGCTGTCATCGCTTCGTGTGAGTGTGCGAGGAAGACTATGCGGTGGTACAAAAAATTGTTCTTCCATCTCCTAGACATCACCCTGTACAACTGCCACATTCTCCACCATGCAATTACTGGCACGCGAGAGACGATGGAGGACTTCTCCTTCGAGTTGTGCAGAGAGATGTTGCATAAGTACATGACTGAACCCCGCGACCTGCAACCACCAGCACATCGTCAGCCAGCAGCAGAAGGGATTGCCAGGCTCACTGGACGCCATTTCCCCACGTATGTGCCAGCCACTGATGGCCAGGCGAGACCCCGCAGGCGGTGTCATGTGTGTCGCAACACGACACGAAGGATGCCTAAAAGACAAGACACCAATAATTTCTGCAGGCAGTGTAATGTAGCACTGTGTCACCCGGACTGCTTCATCGACTACCACACCCTTGAAAACTTCTAAGTGTATTCAAAGACTGCGAAAAAAGACGCTAAACCAAGTGTAAATACTAAGTGTGAATAATAACAGTATAAAGTTATAAAATATAAGTCCATAATAACAGTGAGATACATTTTACTTGTACAAACTAACAAAAATACAATGTGAAATCCAATATTTCTAACTAAAAAGTGCCTACAAATCATATAATATAAGTAAACTATACGGTAAACTATTCTATATACTGTATATTAAGTGACAGTGTGGCAGTGTCAGACAACTAAAGTGAAAGTGCTGGACTAATGTACAGTTTGACAGAGAGCGCGGGAGTGAGAACTGTCACCTGGTGTCCGTCTGTCTGTATGTAGCACTCGTTGCCACGAGTGAACACTTATATCACCACTTGAATATGTGCACTTATTACACTTGAACTTGACTTATTAGGACATTATTGATACATACGTGGTATATATAAACTATAAAGGCACACATGATACTCAGGTGGTATGCAAATGACCAAACACCTGAAAACTTGACTCATCGTACATCTGGCTACCGGGCGCCCCAGCCAGCCTGCCCACCCGGGATTTATGAACCGGGCCAAACTGCAGCTGTCATCTCCGGACCCCCCACCCCTTTAGGACCCCTAAAAATCATCGGTAAGCAAATATATATTTTTTTTCCTTATTTTTAATTTATTCTTAGTTAGAAAAAACTAAAAAACAAATGAAAAAGGCTTGGGACTGGGGTGAACAAAATAATACAAATAGCTGGGGCTCAGCGGGTTAACAAAGAGTTTATGTTCATGTGTAACGGACTACGCGTTCGATATTGTAAGAGAACTAAGAGTTAAAGATTATATCCTTTATAGAGAGTTAAACGGGCTACGAGCCAATGTTGTATTCCGGTGTAATATTGTATTAACAAAGAGTTTATGTTCATGTGTAACGGACTACGCGTTCGGTGTTGTAAGGGAACTAAGAGTTAAAGATTATATCTCTGATAGAGAGATAAACGGCTTATGGGCTAGTGTTGTATTCAGGTGTACTATTGTATTGACAAATCTTTTATGTTCATGTGTAACGGACTACGCGTTCGGTGTTGTAAGGGAAATGTGAGTTAAAGATTATATCCTTTATAGAGAGTTAAACGGCCCACGAGCCAGTGTTGTATTCAGAGGGGCTATTGTATGAGCGGAGAGGGTGTTCGTAACGCGAAAAGGTTAGCCATTTTGGGGTTTCGGAAGTGGATATAGAAATATATATTATTTGTCCACTTGCATTTAGGATTAAGAAATTAGTAGTAGTTTGAGTCAGAGCAGCCCAGGTATCTTAGAAGGCATCGAAGGGCACGGCGATCATTATAAATTCAGTCTGGTAACCTACGATGTATCTAAGTCAAAGCGAGGCATTACCTGAATAGCGGGCATCCGAATAGTATGTGCGGGAGCTCTTGGGTTCCAACGTACCATCTATCACGGGACAACGTTTTATTCAATTCGCGTACTGAACTAATTTCGACCAGAACAGGAAGTAGGCTATTGGACTAGTAGTTAGATTTAGAGTTCGTTTTATTAAATAAACTATACAAACTCTAGCAGCTGTCGAATTATTCCCCCACCTCAGTAGTGTGCTTGAACTTAGAAATGTAAGTACAACAATATCAGAAAGAAAAAAGTAGTTACTTCAACTGTTGGACAGTTAGTCGATGAAAATGGAGAATACACCAAAGACGATCGTACAAATGAGTAATGCCCTCAATACCTTCTTTGCATCAGTTTTTACAACAGAAGACCTCAGTGATATCCCTACACCATCGCCGATTCAGATTGATAATTCAGATGTTCTAAGCAATATCACCGTTACAGAGAGAGAAGTATTGAACTGTTTAGATAAACTCAAGGTAAATAAAATGCCTGGACCTGATACAATCTTGCCTAGACTTCTAAAGGAAGCTAAGGATGAGCTCTCCAAACCACCGACATTACTATTCAATAAATCCTTGCAGTCTGGAACTATGCCTGATCAGTGGAAGCAAGCCAACATAACACCGATATTCAAAAAAGGCAGCAAATCCCTACCCAGTAACTATCGTCCAATTAGCTTAACCTCAGTTGTATGTAAAATGCTAGAAACGGTCATAAGAGACAGACTCGTAAATCACTTAGAGGAAAATAACATACTTAAAGATATTCAACACGGCTTTCGTAAAAAACGTTCCTGTTTAACAAACCTCTTAGACTTCTTCCACGATATCCCCAACCTCTACGATGAGAGTAAAGCTGTAGATATTATATACCTTGATTTACAAAAGGCCTTTGACAAAGTTCCCCACAAACGTTTACTGCTAAAACTAAAAGCGCATGGAATACAAGACGGTGTGTTGAAATGGATAGAAAATTGGCTCAGCGACAGAAAGCAAAGAGTAGTCATAAACAGTAAGGCATCTAAATGGACCAATGTAAGTAGCGGGGTACCCCAGGGATCGGTACTAGGACCAATTCTCTTTCTAATTTACATCAACGACATAGATGAAGGTCTCACCTGTACAATCTCAAAATTTGCTGACGATACAAAAATTGCAAATAGCGTACTCTCAAAAGAACAAGTTGACGATATGCAACACAATCTAGATAAATTGTCATGTTGGGCCCAAATTTGGCAAATGAGTTTCAATGCGGATAAATGTAAAGTACTACATATCGGATACCTAAATGAGAAAGCAAACTATTCGATGAATGGCACTCAGCTTAAGAATGTAAACAGAGAAACCGATCTGGGAGTAACAATATTGAGTAACCTAAATCCGAGTCAACAATGTTCAGAAGTCGTTAAGAAGGCAAACAAAATAATTGGCTTTATAGGCAGGTCATTTGAGCATAAATCCAAAGAAGTTATCCTAACCCTTTACAATTCCTTAGTCCGCCCTCTTCTGGAATACTGCGTTCAATCCTGGTGCCCTTATTACCAAAAAGATATAAACAAGCTAGAACGAGTTCAACGTAGAGTTACCAAAATTATACCTAGCCTAAAGAACAAACCATACGAAGAGCGTCTTAGAGAATTAAATCTATTTCCTTTAACCCAGCGCAGATTAAGAGGTGACTTAATTCAAGTGTTCAAAATCATCAAAGGCATCGACAATATGAACTGTAGTAAGTACTTCACTATCGACCAATCTAATTACACGCGGGGAAACGGTTGCAAAATTATTGGTAAATCTTTTAACTCACACGAATCTAAGAATTTCTTCTTCAATCGAGTTGTCAACTTGTGGAATGGGCTTCCCCGAGACGTTATAGACTGCAGCACCGTTGATTCATTTAAACTCCGCCTTGACAAATATCTCGCATCAAACCCGCGACTGACTGCGTTTGTAAATGAATAACTTTATTTTATCCTCCCCTCAGTTACTAACCCATCTGTCCCCTACTAACTTCCTAATCCTGCCACGGACATTAGTTCCCTTTCCAATGTTCCCTTACCCACTCTAAACCACTGTTTGGACACTTGATCCTCAGTGTTTTGGAGGACAAGCAGCCTAGAAGGGTCACTAGGACTGTTGTTGCTTGATTTCCTTTGTACTCCTTTGTACAATCCAGACCTAAACTTCTATGTGAGTCTCTAGAGGAACTTATATGATAGAATCTTGGGATTGTTACAAGTACGATCCGTTACACCAGTGTCTTACGCTCTCGTATCATAAGGACTAAGTAGGGAGTTATTACACCAATGTCTTACACCCTCCACTACAAGTCCTGACTGAGAAGGAAGCCGTTACACCAGTGTCTTACGCTCTTCCAACCAGCCTTCCCATGTTTGTGGGTTTACTAAAACTAGAGCGCTTAACAGTACTGCATACTCAAATTATAGTAAAGTCGTGTACCAAGGCAATGTAAGAATGTTGGCTGGTCACCAGTGTTGTCTAACAAAAGTAAGAGGAAAATCCAAGGTACCTTCGAGAAATGCGTCGAGTAGTTCCACCAGTGTCAAGGTAATTTCTCTGTAAACATAATCCCAAGTCTTCCAGATATCTAACAGCCAGTGCTTTCTAGAGTATCTTTGCAACTGTACCGCTTCTGGATTTGGTTGGGGATGTCCTACCAATTACATCGTTCCTTCCGGCTGCGCATCTCGGGTCTATAAGGATAATAAGGGCGGTTGTGCGCAGAGGAGGGTGTGTGTCGACGGCGGTAGCCCTTCTCGGAATTCGCGCGACGGCGGTGGTGGTGGGCTTTATGGAAGGTTTTCTCTCCTGGATGTTGTTGTTGGACTTCTTTGGTTTTGCTGGTGGTGTTGGAGGTTAACCTCACAGTTAGGTCTTTTCCTGGTGTCGGGGGAAGTGGCGAGGTGATGGTGGCAACCCGAGCCTGCCAGGGTGAGGAGGTTCTTGTTTCCTCTTGTTTCGGCGGCGTGGTGACAGAAGTTGCTTTTGTACTGGCGCTTCCATCTCCTCTTTCGTTTTTCTCCCCCATCTCACATCTGTTAGTTAAAATAGGACTTCAGAGGCTATCAACCATTTTAGAATATTAAGCCAGCACACTGTAAGTCAAGAATACGTCAGGACTGGAGACCTTTTTCGAGAACTCCAGTCCCTTGATACCTCTGTCTGACCGCCTGTGATAGTGTTCATATTTGCTGCATTGTCCTTTTTGATGCTCTTGAGTGCGAAAAGGGTTTGCTCTAGCTCTGGGGATAATGGAAGGTATCTCTGTTTGGTTGAAGGCGGCGCAGAGGCTTTGCCTCGGTTGTGATGGTGTTTGTGTTCAAAACTTCTAGCCAGGGAGCTGGGGTGGTCATGATCAAAGCTAATATCAATGTTAGCATAATATAAAATATCAGTGGTCATGAAAAAATGAAATACAGTATATATTATAGGTTTGAGTCCCGAAGGGAAGAAGGAAAACCTAATATTTAGTAGTGGCCCGAAATCATTGACGTTATGCCTTAAACAGTAATGGCACCTTTGAACCCCAGAATTAGCTGTTCAAATCACCCGCCCCGGAGCGCCAGAGACCAAACATCGTAAGCGTACGCTCATAATTACTTACGGACTTGTCCTTATGATGCGGATGCCACAACGAAAAAACGAAAATAAAAAATAATAAAAGAAAAAAGATTAAAACTCCTAATCTGCTATGCTTCCCATCGTGTGGATGTTGATAGCATGGGTTTGCCCCAAGACGCTGACGCGTCATTCGTCCTTCACCGACATATCAAGATAACCTAGAAACATCAGAACGAATGAGAAGGGGATTGAAGGGAGGGCTGGATTCGTCAATGATTCCGGGGCCACTACTAAATACTATGTTTTCCTTCTTCCCTTTCAGACCTATAATTTATTAGTGGCCCCTTCATCATTGACAATATGCCTTATATCGCAAGTCTGGAGGGGGACATTCGTGATAAACATCAAACCACTAATAAAATAACAATAGGATGAGAATAAACCCAGATCATAGAGCTCTAACTTTCTTTATTTTGTGACAAAATACAGTAACAAAAACTTGTAAAGAGGTACAGGTAGCATACTTAAAAATATACCTGCATACAACAATTCTTAAATCTTAGGATAGAGATTGCAGAACAATTGCACTTAATATAAACTTATTGATTATATGTACAAACAGATAACTTACATGTATACAACATAGGCTATGTAACTGTTATAAAAAAAATATATATTTGTCTATGTATATTCTATTATACCATATACAAAATATTCTCCAACTCATGACTATATTTCAAGTACCTGAGTAACCTTATGATAATGAGTATCACATAAAATATTTGTCTATGCAAACAAAATACAAAAATATTTTCCACTCTTGACTATGTTTCAAGTCCTCGAGTAACCTTAGGATAATGAGTATCACAGTGCACACTCGCACTAACCACGTCCAGCAGGGCTGAGGGTCTTTAGCTATCACCCTCCCCTCCCCCTCTTCTTATAACTAGCAAAAAACAATAAAAAGCACCGAACCTTCAGACCCATTGTCTCAATGCGACACAGGTCATTCGTGGTTTATCTAGAGTAACAGACAGGTAACGTGGTAAGAAGGTGTGATTTGACGCCCATAAATGCGTTTGCTGAATATCAGTGACTGAGTAATTCTTTAAGAATTTAAGTGATACTGCCCACTTTCTTATATCATGAGCTCGCCCAACGGCTCCCGGATTACTTTCCCGGATCACATCTACTAACAAATCTGCGAATTGCCGCTTCGTAAGACGTTTACCTATCTGATTAACCCAAAGAGCTCCCGGTTGGTTAGGCCGGGACACTCCAATAGGTCATTTATGATTTCACCGGACATAGCTTTTGGTGAGCGTCTCCTCTTTTGAGCGCCGGAACCTCAAATTCAGTAAACAAATGTTCATTGTGCTCGTTTTTGGCTATGAAAGTAGGCGACGGCGCAATTTGAACATTGACATTACGCCGTGTGAACCTAGGACAATTGGGTTTGTTCCTCATCACCGCCAGCTCAGATACCCGGTTTCCTGTAGCCAAGGCCATAAGGAACACAGCCTTCTTTAAGATTGAATCAAAAGTAGGTTGGTGACTATATTTCTGAGAATGAAGCAATGACAAGGCTTTGTCAAGTGACCAAGTAGGCATGAGCTGGAGTGGTGGTGGGCGAAGCTTGAAGCATGCACGCATGAATGCCTTCTCCTCCGCCTGCGGCACTGAGAGCCCTGTTAAATAAAAAATGGAACTCTGATGGCCGTCATGTGATTCTTTAGCGTAATGACTGACAATCCTATACGTTCAAATAAGTAGTCTAGGTACTTAAAAATTAAGGACACTGTAAAGGCAATGTATTTATTACTGTATTTTGTTTTTTTTCTATTATATTATATCGTATCTTCATTATTTGTAACAGACTCGGTGAGGCAACTGTACCGAGCAACCCTGTGTGTACGTATGTATGTAACCCTGTCTGTTCCTCGCCTAATATGGTAAGGTTCAAATTAGATTAGATTCTTGGACTTTTATTGCTTCAATCATATTGTTTCATTCCTATTGTTTCACTATGTAAAGGTTCAAGGTTACGATTATTCATGGAGTTTCGTTCCTGCTTTATTTTAGTCTCGTTTTCTTTACCCGAACTTTGGATTATAGTTATACAGTTTCTTTCGGGGTTTCAGTGCTTCAACTAATTATCTTCCCTATCTCATTCTGTATTTATGGGTCTTGTCAGAGGTAATGTAGGGGTTTGTGGGAGCTAGTCTTCTCACTCTACGTCCAGCCTCAGAATCAACGGGACTAAGGTAAAGGAGCTTAACACGCTTCATATTCTTTTGTTTCTTTTTATCTTTTCTTTCTACCACATTAGACTAATTTTAACTGATAGGGAGTCAATATTGTTGTAACTATAATAAGACAGAATATTGGTTCTGTAAGGTAAAGATACTTTTTGTTTTTGTATTGCACTTCAGAACCTTAATATTCAGTTCCTGTTATAAGAGTGTAATTTTCGTTTTGTTTACTTAGTTAATTATTCTTTAAGTTATCTGAGTTCTTTTCTCTGTCGAGAATAATAAATCTTGAAATTCTAGGAGGCTAATCTAAAGTTATTTATTTATTAAGCTGTATGTCAATTTTATATAGTTTATATATTGTTTATTGTTTTGTTTATTCTATTAAGGATCCTACACCAGCTGAGGGCCGGGTTGGTGAGGCGTCCATCATTCCCCTGCCGATGAGAGTCTGCCCAGGTCGTCCCCTTTGGAGCCGCCCAGTAGTGATGGTCTCTGGCGTGCTACCCTGCATTATCCCTTACTGAGACTGACCCTGTTTGTCTTCTTCCCGGCCATAGCTTCGGGAGGGAGAAATCAAGAACTTCTAAAGACACATACTTTATTAATATTACTATTAATATTAATATTAGTGGGGCTAAGTATACCTGGGTAGACTACTCGAGGGAATTATATTAATTTATACTCTTCTTTTGGTTTCACTTACAGAAGCTAATTGCTACTTAATAATGTTTGGCAAGAACTTTTATATATATTGTAAATAAATGTAAAGTTTTATTTCTGACTTTTCCTTTTGGTTACCTTGGGTGTTAGGTGTGAGAATCTTAAGTTTTTAATATTACCGAGCCTTTACAAGTGGCGACCTTGCCAGGATTCTCTCACTTCACATCTGGTATCCATTTGGAACTGGGAATTTAGCTATGCATTTGTTTCTGTTTAGGTCCGGTAGACAGATCGGGCCTGTCACTGTCCTTGGGGCCCGGAAGTGACAAACCCCCATCTTGAGACTAATCATAAAGGTACTTGATCACAGTATGCCTTTTGTCTAGTTGGGGTATAGCTGCATTATATTGAGTCAAATTTCCAATATTTTAATATTTTACTTCACAACATGGAACATACAATAGAAGCCTTAAGATCGGAAGCGGAGTTAATTGGTCTTATTGGACCAGATATTGCCAAGTATGTTATAAATGCCCAAAATCAAGCCAGGGAGGACAGGGTAAGAGAACGAGAGCGACTACATGAGAACGCTAAAGCGGCAGAGAGACAACATGAGTTGGAGTTGGCTAGGATAAAAGCTCAAACGGGTAAGTCCCTGGATAGCCAGGCCCATGTTAGTAGACCCACGTTACCATTGTATCGAGAAGGTGAAGATATTGGATCCTTCTTAGTTAGGTTTGAGAGAATTGCCCAGTTGCTGAATGTGTCTCAGGAATCTTATGCTGCTAGATTAGGTAGTGTTCTGACAGGCAAGTGTGTGGATATCTATACAAGTCTATCCGAAGAGATAACTGGTGACTATGAGCTCTTAAAGAATGCTTTACTCAAAGGCTTCCACAAAACCCCTGATAGCTACCGGCAGGATTTCAGATCAAGTCGCCTTAAAGAAGGAGAGACATTTGAGCTCTTTTCTATTAAGTTAGGCCGGTTATATTACCAATGGATTGAAGCCAATGACGTTCAGAAAGATTTCCATTCACTCAGATCCCATGTCATTCTTGATCAACTTGTGTCCTCAGTAACCCCAGAATTGAGAACTTTCATCAAGGAGAGTGGTGTAAGAGATCTGGAGACTGCAGTCAAGCTGGCCGATAATTGGAGCTCTGCCCATCGTATTCCCTCCAGGATTTCTCAGAGTAAGGGTAAGCCTAAAAGGACTGGAAATATTCAGCAACCTACTGCCGAACAGCCTACCCAAAGCAAGTTTAAACCAACTCAGACTTCACGTGGTAAGAGTGATTATAGCAATGTTACCTGCCATGGCTGTGGTGAAAGGGGGCATATCTGTCCCAACTGTCCTCAGAATCCCTCAAGATTTAAGACTAATGCCTCTCCTCCCAATCCTCAGGTACATATAAGGTTTTGTCTTGATGATTGCTTTAATTACTCCCAATACATGTTCTCTGGTACAATCAATGGGGCCTGTGTCTCTACCATACTTCGGGATACTGGGTGTAGCGGCATCATAGTGTCAGAGGAGGCCCTCCCTGATGTAGACGTGACTAATTGTGATAAGGTTGAAGTAGCTGATTATCTAGGTAGGGTTGATACTTTCCCCAAGGTTAAGTGTTACCTACGATGCCCTTGTTTTGACGGTTGGACAGATGTTATAAGAGCTCCCATTAGTTTTTGCAGTGTTTTAGTAGGTAATGTTCCAGGGGTTAAACTCCCAGATAATGCCTCTAATCATGATCCTGATCCTGATACTTTTAAAGTCCAACCCCCTTTGAAGGATAACCCTATTTTTGTTCAGAATGAACTAACCCATCCTCCTACGGTTTCTGTTGACACCCCTAAGCATGTTCTAGCCGTCCAGACTAGGTCGCCTAAAACTAGGAAACTCCATCCTCTTGTAGCTCCTTCCTTCGAGCCTTTAAAAGTGACTCCTAGTCAGTTTTCAGACCTACAGAAAACAAATTCTAGCCTAGCCACTGTTAGGATGAAGTGCGCTTCAGGTGAGACCGAAGAGACTAGAGATGGTAATATGTTCAGGTATGATAACATTGACGGCCTTATGTACAGGAAATGTATTAAGTCAAAGAAACGAGACAGGGTGGATAAGTTAGCCTTAGTTGTTCCTCTTGACTGCCGGAAGTCTGTCCTTTCTACGGCTCATGAAAGTCTTCTAGCAGGTCATCTTTCACATAGGAAGACAGAAACTAGAATTAAGGAACAGTTTTATTGGCCCGGTCTTACCCCAGACATTAGAGATTATTGCAGGTCCTGTGACAAGTGCCAGCGGTTTTCTTCAAAAGGCCGGGTGAAACCAGTACCTCTCCAACCTATGCCAATAATGACAGAACCTTTCTCACGTGTAGCTATAGACCTAGTGGGACCCATAAATCCACCGTCATCTGAGGGACACCAGTACATTCTTACAATGATAGATTTTGCCACTGGGTTTCCAGAAGCCATGCCACTGAAACATATATCTTCTATTGCAGTAGCTGAAGCATTAATCTCCATCTTTTCCAGGGTAGGCATTCCCAAAGAAATTCTCTCTGATAATGGAACCCAGTTCAAATCTGACTTGATGAAAGAATTGCATAGACTGTTAGGTGTTAAGCCCCTTTTCACTACTCCATATCACCCTAGTGGGAATGGTAGGATTGAGAGGTTTCACTCCACTATGAAAGCTTCTCTTAGAAAGGTATGCGAGGGCAAACCCACAGAATGGCAGCGGTACCTCTCCCCTTTGATGTTTGCCCTGCGAGAGATGCCCAGTGACCGCACCGGATTCTCTGCCTTTGAGTTACTATATGGGAGACAGGTAAGAGGTCCCTTGACGGTCCTGAGATCTCTCTGGGAGGATAAGACTGTAAAGAGTGATGATAGACCTTTGTATCAGTATGTCTTTGAGCTTAAAGATAAACTAGAAGATTGCGCCAAGATAGCTGCTCAGAATGCTGAGATTAGTGCTAAAAATTACAAGACTTACTTTGATTTAAAGACTCAGGATAGGAAGTTCATGCCTGGTGATGAAGTGCTTATTTTGCTCCCAGATGATCACCGTAAATTACTTATGTCATGGAAGGGCCCTTACATGGTATTAGAGCGTAGGAATAAAGTGAATTATCTGATAGATGTACCAGGAAACTCAAAATTGTATCATGCTAATCTCCTTAAGAAGTACTACCGTAGGGCGCAAATTTCCTTGGCATATGTACTAGATGAGACTACCACACTATCCTTTGATGATCAGCCTTTAGTTTCACCTGTAAGTATGGAGGAAGATTCAAACTTGGATTCAGAACTGAACTTTCCTCCTTTCTCAGAACTTTATGACTCTAATGGATCAAAGGTACAGTTTGGTGGCCAGTTAACTTCAGAGCAGAATGAAGAAATCAACAACCTTATTGAGGAGTTCGATTATGTGTTTTCGGATAAACCTGGTTGTACCACCACTGTGTATCATGATATCACTCTCTGTACTACGGAGCGACTAAAGCCAAGAATTTATTCTCTTCCTATCCACCTTCAACCCCAATTTCAGGAAGAAGTCGAAACCCTTTTAAGTCAGGAAATTATACGACCTTCACAATCCTCCCATTGTTCTCCTGTAGTTATGGTTAAGAAACCTGATGGAAAGTATAGGCTGGCTATAGATTATAGAATTCTTAATGCTGTCACTGAATTCCATGCAGAACCTATGTGTAAACTAGAGGATGATCTTCATAAGTTTTCAGGTGCAAATTACTTTTCTGAGCTTGATTTAACCAAAGCTTACTACCAAGTTCCTCTTACGGAAAGATCAAAACCATTAACAGCATTTCCTACTCATAAAGGCTTGATGGAATTTTGCCGGATGCCATTTGGTCTGGTCACTGCCTGTGCTACATACATAAGACTAATGCGCCTTGTATTGGCAGGTTTGGAGAATGTGTCCTTCTACTTTGATAACGTGGTTATCTATGCCGATTTATGGGTAAGTCATGTGAAAGCTGTACGTGCTGTCTTACAACGCCTCAGTGAGCATGGTATGATGGTAAAGCCTGAAAATTGTAGTTTTGGTCTCCACACTATCCAGTATTTAGGCTTTGTTATAGATGGACGGACTCTCAGACCTGTTAATGATAAGGTTCAGACAGTGCTCAATATTTCTCCCCCCTCATCCAAGAAAACTTTAAGATCATTCCTAGGTTTAATATCATTTTACCGGAAATTCATCGAAAATGCTTCCTCTCTTACTTCACTGTTGTCTGATATGTTAAGAAAAGGTGTTAAAGAACCTCTAGAGTGGAGTAAAGAGGCTACTGAGAGTTTTGAGAAACTTAAATCTGCTTTGGCAAATGAACCGGTTCTTAAAATCCCTGATATGTCATTTCCTTTTGTCCTTAGAACTGATTCCTCAGGTTACGGTTTGGGTGCGGTTCTTCTCCAGTATGTTAGTGATACGCCCTTCCCGGTTGCTTATGCTAGTCGAAAACTCCTTGACAGGGAACGTAGGTATTCTACCATCGAACGTGAGTGCCTAGCCATTGTGTTCGGAGTTAACAGGTTTAAGTACTATCTACTGGGAGCAGAATTTGTTCTGGAAGTAGATCATAAGCCATTAGTATACCTGAGGAAGTTCAAAGGAAACAATGACAGATTGCTCCGGTGGGCCCTAGGCTTACAGTCATTTAGGTTTAGACTTGTACTGGGAAAGAGAATATTGGAGCAGATTTTCTAAGCCGGGCCACTGACTATAGTATGTAAATTTTCTTGGGTTTAACTGTTTGTTGTAAGTGGGTACTGGTTTAAATATGCCTTTGTAATTGTATCTATCTCTATAACTAGATACTTTTGGAGGGAGCCATGTAAAGGCAATGTATTTATTACTGTATTTTGTTTTTTTTCTATTATATTATATCGTATCTTCATTATTTGTAACAGACTCGGTGAGGCAACTGTACCGAGCAACCCTGTGTGTACGTATGTATGTAACCCTGTCAGTTCCTCGCCTAATATGGTAAGGTTCTAATTAGATTATATTCTTGGACTTTTATTGCTTCAATCATATTGTTTCATTCCTATTGTTTCACTATGTAAAGGTTCAAGGTTACGATTATTCATGGAGTTTCGTTCCTGCTTTATTTTAGTCTCGTTTTCTTTACCCGAACTTTGGATTATAGTTATACAGTTTCTTTCGGGGTTTCAGTGCTTCAACTAATTATCTTCCCTATCTCATTCTGTATTTATGGGTCTTGTCAGAGGTAATGTAGGGGTTTGTGGGAGCTAGTCTTTTCACTCTACGTCCAGCCTCAGAATCAACGGGACTAAGGTAAAGGAGCTTAACACTCTTCATATTCTTTTGTTTCTTTTTATCTTTTCTTTCTACCACATTAGACGAATTTTAACTGATAGGGAGTCAATATTGTTGTAACTATAATAAGACAGAATATTGGTTCTGTAAGGTAAAGATACTTTTTGTTTTTGTATTGCACTTCAGAACCTTAATATTCAGTTCCTGTTATAAGAGTGTAATTTTCGTTTTGTTTACTTAGTTAATTACTCTTTAAGTTATCTGAGTTCTTTTCTCTGTCGAGAATAATAAATCTTGAAATTCTAGGAGGCTAATCTAAAGTTATTTATTTATTAAGCTGTATGTCAATTTTATATAGTTTATATATTGTTTTGTTTATTCTATTAAGGATCCTACACCAGCCGAGGGCCGGGTTGGTGAGGCGTCCATCATTCCCCTGCCGATGAGAGTCTGCCCAGGTCGTCCCCTTTGGAGCCGCCCAGTAGTGATGGTCTCTGGCGTGCTACCCTGCATTATCCCTCACTGAGACTGACCCTGTTTGTCTTCTTCCCGGCCATAGCTTCGGGAGGGAGAAATCAAGAACTTCTAAAGACACATACTTTATTAATATTACTATTAATATTAATATTAGTGGGGCTAAGTATACCTGGGTAGACTACTCGAGGGAATTATATTAATTTATACTCTTCTTTTGGTTTCACTTACAGAAGCTAATTGCTACTTAATAATGTTTGGCAAGAACTTTTATATATATTGTAAATAAATGTAAAGTTTTATTTCTGACTTTTCCTTTTGGTTACCTTGGGTGTTAGGTGTGAGAATCTTAAGTTTTTAATGTTACCGAGCCTTTACAGACACCGAGGCCACGGTCTTGTCAGTTTCTACGATCCAAGTAGTAAAGGCTTTCCAGTGTGATTGGTACTGACGTTGAGTAGAGCGAGTACATTGATTAAGCAATTTATTGGTTACACTGTCACCATAGTGGGCTAACCATTTGGCCTTCTGAATGTCCACAAGGCAAAGGTCAGCGAGGTCTTTAGTTTGCCAATTGTCTCTAAGTGGAAGTACGAGATCGGGAGCAACACCGGGTTCTCGCACCACGTCTTCAATTGGGAGTACCATACCTGAACCGGTCACAGGGGCGCGATCATCGAGACTAAGCCCCGATAATCCCGTAGTTTGTGAACTACTTGACACATGAGTGAAGCGTCTGGTGGCGGAAATAGATAAATGGAATTCCATTTGTTCCAGTCCGTCAGCAGTGCGTCTGGTCCTCTCGCCGGGCTTTGTGCCCTGCGCGTTAGGAAGAGAGGAAGTCTGTGATTCTCCTCGGATGCAAATAAGTCCACTTGTGGACGGTATGGCTCTGCAATCATCCATTGAAAGACGGTTTGCTTGAGCGCCCATTCTACTTGTGTGCTCTGTCTCCATGACAGAGCGTCTGCCCACACATTGGCTATGCACGGCAGATATGATGCGTGAAGATAAATGTTAAGCTTTTCCGCCAACACAAAGATCTTTTCCAACAACTAGCAACACTAGAGACCTCGTTGACCCCTGCTTCTGAATGCATGTGACTGCATTCAGATTGTCCATTCGAAAGGCTATTGGTTTTCCCACTAGAGTTGAACCGTGAGCCTGAAGGAAAAATAGGGGAACTAGTAACTCTTTTGCATTGATATGAAACTCCTTGAACTGGGACCAAAGACCCTGACCATGGTGACCGAGGTTTGACTGATACCTCCAACCCAGTGTACCCGAAACGTCAGTGTCGACCCACACCGTAGGCGGTGGAGATGTCCATGTCATAATTGAATGCAATGTTTCTGGCCTTGCCAAGACCGCTAGTAAGTTGTGGATTAATTTCGGGATATGCCATGACTTGTCCGCCGGCAAAAGCGGAAAATGTCAGTTTCCCTCCAAGATTAACCTCTTTATTTTCAACCAGCCCAAATTTACCGTTAGTTGAATCCCGTTGAGACAGCCGACAAGGGACTCCCACACCTTCCTCGTGGTAGTCAGACTGTGGAGAAAGCGAAACAGTTTCTTGTGAAACCTGTTGTGATTGTCCACACTCTGACTGAGAGTTAGGTGCGGTGTGTCCCACAGCAGCCCTACCCACTGAATTACCCTCGTCAGCACAAGATTCAACTTTGCCAAGTTGATATTGAACCCCAGGAATTTGACATGGCGTAGAATGATATTGATATGTTGGAGGCATGTTATCTCGGATTCTGCTACCACCAGCCAGTCTTCTAAGTACCATAATTATGATCGTGATCCCTTGCCGTAAGAGTGGTAACAGAGCCTGTCGGACAAATTTGGTGCCAGGTTCAGACCGAAAGACATTCTTTGAAAAACATAATTCTGATGCCTGATCCTCAGTGCGAGGAATTTATGGAACCTTTTGTTTACTGGAACATGCCAATAGGCTTTTGTCAGGTCTAACGAGCACATCCAGCCTTGAGGAAGAAGAGTTAGCCTGATCTGATTCACAGTGAGCATCCTGAACGATGGGTTGTGAATATGGCGAATCAGTTGCGACAAGTCTACGACCGGCCTCATCTGAGCGCTGTCCCTCTTTGGCACGAGAAAAAGTTTGGACGTGTAAACAGGGCGAGTTGGATTGACCGGGACAATGATACGCTTGGTTATCATTTCTTGGACTAGTGACTCCACCTCTAAAGAAACAGGGTTGAATTCTAAAGGTTGACGTAAGCGAGGTCGCCGGAGCCACCGCCAAGTGATGCCCTTGCGAACCACTGTCCGTGCCCAAGTTTGCCGGGCCAAGCCAGATAACATGTCCGGAATTCTCCAGTCATGCAACTGGACTTGTCCGGCAGAGCAACACTCACATCCAACTCGCCCTTCAGGGGCCCTGGGAGTGAGAGAGCTTTGTGATGAACTAGTTTATTGGCTGGGATGTGGATCGCTGAGAAGGCTGGCAGGAGGTAGAAGGCCGTGACTCCTGACCTGACTTACCCCTTGGCTGGCCCTTATACCACTTCCCTTGTCCTTTACCTTGGGGCTCACCTCTGTAGGAGACATTGCTCCCCGGCTTGGAAGGAGTCTTAAAGAACGGATTTTTTTTGCACCACTGGTGTGACTCTGAGGATTAAATTTTGGCTTATGAAATTTAGTTGACTCCTTCCTAGTCGTGGGGGCAGTCGTTCTCGTCGAGTCTAGGAGGCTAAACACTGTTCTCCAAGTATCAGGTGAAACTAGAGTCATGGTGAGAACAGGTGAAAAAACTACTCTACGCCCTATATCCTCCGGCAACTTCTTGACCAGGAACACCCTCAAGTCTTGCCTTGCCTGGACTGCTTCCAAGAAAGTAACCCGGATGTCGTCAAGAGTTTGTACAGAGTTCTGCAAAAGGAGTCTACGCGTAAGAGATAGAGCCTTAGTTGCTTGTGGACTCCGCCAGCTGGCGACTGACCAGAAACTGAGACAAAAGCCTCCAAACCTTCTGCCTTAATTTAAAATCCTTATCTAGCTGCGCCGGAGTAGAACTAGAGAAGGGGTCATGAATTTCACACAGGGATAATTTAGGTGCACTAAGGAAATTTAACACAGCCATAGGTATAACCCCGGCGATGGCTACAGGCAGAGAAAACCAACTATGCTGTTCTTGGGGAATCTGATGCGTTGATTTACTGGTAATAGTTGATGCACATTTTTGCGCTTCAGCTTCCCAGTCCAGCCAAGGCCCCATGCCTACCGTTCCAATCCGTAAAACTGGATTACCGGACTCTCTAATTGGCTGGACGTCTAACTCAGGCGTCAGACTAAAAAGTGATTTAATGTCATAAAAAAACGTCCAGCTTAGACCAGTCCGCATACAGTTTTACTGATGAAGCCGGTGGCAGTGCGAGTGAAGGTGCATAAACGAAATAGGCGGGAGTATACAAATTAGGAATTGCTCTAACAGTCACATCCAACACCTCACCCGCCAAGTTCTTTGCTCTTAATTTCTTACGTTCACTCCCCTAAGTGCACCAATGGTTAGGTACCGGAGGTTCCCCAGAGACCGTCAGTTGCGCGACTTGAGGGTTCAGAGCTACAATGTCCACCCAGGACCTATTTGGCCCATACAAAAGAGGCATAGGACCTTTCTTTAGAGGAGTTTTCTCCAATGGGGGAGGAATTACGTCAGTGACTACGCGGACATTGGCAATCGTCAAAGTTGACGTTAAGTTTGACACATTAGAAGTTACCGGGGAGGGAGTAAAAGGTTGTTTAGTTGATACCTGAACAGAACCCAGAGGTCGTGCAACCGGCGATGGTGTGGGAGATCCCGAACCCGAACCAGATCTAGCCTCATCATATCTACTCATAAACTTCTCAAATAAATTTTGAAGGTCCAGTTTAGTGAAAAACTCCTTAGCATTTTCTGTGGACACCGTCGATTCAATATCCGAGTGACCAGAGGACGCAGCTTTCTGCCCTGACTCAAGATGTTCTGACACATCATCCCTAATAGACTGACATTCTATGGACTCAACTGACCCTGCCTCCAGTGACCGGGCTGAGAGCGATCGAACCTCAACAGACCAGACGGCGGGATCCAGTACATCTTGCTCAAAAACCTCCCACTCTAAATTAGGAATCAAAGATTGCAAAGGAACTTCACTAGATTGCACAGGAACCTCACTAGTTTCTTGTGGGTAACCCCGATATTGTTCTGCCAACACTTGAGTGGATACACGACACTGAGGCGCGGTATTATGGGGAATCACGTATGGTCTTTGCCTCACAGATGGGGAAACGTGACCGAGACGCTGACTAAATAGTTCACCTGGCACTATGTCCCTGGGCGGTGTCTTCACTACCCTGGTGACCGGCCACGACTGGCCGGATTGGACTTTCGACCCAGTCAATGTAGGCAGAGTAGGTGCGGACGCCGGCGAAGGCGCAGGCCTAGACGCGACACTCGACATCGCCGTACGGGATTGTGAAGACCTTACACTAGAAGCTGACACTGTAGTTTCTGGTGTAACATTCCTTCTCTTCGCCGCCTGCTGGGCCGGCGTATGAGAAATTGATCGGCGTAGGGGTGACCTCGGTCGCGACCGACGTCCTTCCCGTTGCTGATGATGAGACGAATCCGGCGCAAGCCGCTTCGCCGACCGGCGGGGGGACTAACTTTCTTAGGTGTTGTGGTGTCATCGTCAGTGGATTCCTCAGAACTAATGGTTGCCTTTGAAATAATCTTAGATGTTTTCTTTTTGACAGTTCCCGAACGAGTGCCCGTTTTGAGAGGATTAACACTTGGCGGTTTAATGATTAACTGCTCCCAAAGAGCTTGATCGTCACATTGGAGCGCCTTATGGTCAACGTCTTTTGTGTATTTATTATAACACACCTTGATTGCCGCAAGGACAACTTGATACCCAGACTCCTTGTGATTAACCCTTTCAGGCACAGGACGCAAATTGCTCCCTTTTTGGGCTACTTAAAAGCCTTTGTGACCATCACGGGTGTTTAGAAACCCTGAGTTTAGTTATTTCAACCTATGCAGTTGTCTTTGAGTGAGCTGTGGGCACAAAACTAATTTTGGAGAAGTAATTATGAGATTGAGATCATTCTATTTCTGAATGCTAAATGGCAACCCCTGCGTCCACACGTGCATGAAAGGGTTAATAAGTCCATCACGGAGTTTCGTACATACGTTACACTTCTTAATGAGTCACTGGTCTCTAGACCGGTCTAAGCAAGTAACACAACGAACACAATGTTTGTGGCCGGTGACAGGAAGGTTGCTACAAGAAGATGAAGGAACAGAAAGTTATGAGCTCCATAATGAAGTCCCTCCCCCGCCGGGATCGGTCCGTAGCTCCCTGCCGAGGAAAGGTGTATCTGGAAAAGAAATTTCCAAGAATCAATGCTCATAAGGACAACCTGAGACATTTACACAACCGTTACCTTAAATACCCATGAAAAATAGACATAGCGATCACCACTATTCTAAGTTTCCTGTGTATCCTTATGGAAAAATCCAACCGTGGTTTCTTCCATGAAGGAATTAATCCATGATAGCGATTATCACTGACCTATACACGTGTTAACTAGAAATGTCTAGTAAGTAACCATACCGCCTGTGGACGGAAAGTGGTTAGCAATGACTCGCGAGGACAGATTAGTAGTCTTCCCGGCTGAGCTAGGAATTATTAATAGTATAGATGAGTCATTCCGGCTGAGCCGGAATCCCTGTGGAAGCCTTCCTCTTTCGCCGGGAGTTCGTTCTAGTTCAAGACAACGAACAGGTTATTTGGATCTTGTGCTACACTAGAACCCCACTAGCGGAGCGTCCGGCGAGGTAGAAACGCGGTTGCGAGACAGTCCCTCCGCCGGAAAAACAGATCCTAACCTTTGTTTTTCTAACTTGTCTGCAATACGTTAGCAAAAACACACATGTATATATCATGTCAGGACGTCTCCTGACACCCTCAACTACTGAGACTAATATTTCGTCCAGAAGAAGAGGGTCACATTTTATGGCATAAACTTAATGTAATAATAATAATTAAAATTACATCCTAGCCATAAATATCACCTACGCAGAGGCTGGCCACGAAGCCTAGGGCAAGAAGAACGACGAATCAACGAATATTCTTATCTCCGGGAAGAACCAGCACCTTCCACCATCTCGACGACAGGAACGTAGGGGAGATGACGCAGATACCAAAAGAAGGCTCTCTACTAAGTAAAGCAACCCTTAAACTCTAGGTTTTGCCAAAGAAAACCTCTCCAACAACTTTTCTTCCTCGTCTTTCCCTCCCCTTTTCCACTCTGATGGCACAAACATAACTTCTTCCTCTAACAAAGCTGAACTCTTTGCTCAAACTTTTGCCTGAAACTCTACCTTGGATGATTCCGGTGCTATTCCTCCCTCTCTTACTTATGCCTAATATCCTAATCTCTTCTAAAGATGTACTTTCTACCCTCTCTGGGCTTAATACTAAGACGGCGTACGGTCCAGACGGTGTTCCTCCTGTTGTACTTAAAAACTGTGCTTCCGTGCTGACCCCCTGCCTAGGCAAACTCTTTCGTCTCTGTCTCTCCTCTAACGTCTTTCCTTCTTGCTGGAAGTTTGCTCTCATTCAACCTGTCCCAAAGAAGGGTGACCGCTCTCAACCCTCCAACTATCGTCCAATTGCTCTCATCTCTTGTACCTCTAAAGTTTTTAAAACTATTCCTGCTTCCAAATTTCTTAAGCATTTCTCTTCTCATAATCTGCTCTCAGATCGCCAGTATGGCTTCGTTAACCCGGCAAGTGCGGGAAGACTCTTAAGAGTTTCCCCGGACGACTGCGGGAAGACTCTTAAGAGTCTGGGAAAAAAAAATCCATTTAAAACACCCAATTTTTTTTTTTTTTTTTTTTTTTTTTTTGCCCCTGGGCCATGCCAAATATCACTCCTCCACCTCCCCTCCTTCAGTTATCACCTATTTTCCCTGTTATTCCCTTATTCTGTGGTCTATTTTCGTGCTAACATTAGCGAGTTGGTAGCAGGGCATTGTCATCACTGTTACCAAGCGTGGGAAAGAGCGAGAGAGAGACTATTGCGTAACAGTGTCTCTCCAGACAAGGGGAGGGGAGGAGGGCAGGGAGATTGCCTCAGCCATACATTATGTAATTCCCGGCCTGTATCGCCGATTTTGACCATCCAAACACTGTTTCCACTTGTTTTATAGTTGTAACAGGTTAATACCTTTATAATCAACCTATAATAGGTGCATATGGATAAGTATTAATGTTATTTATGGTAAAATAACGATGTTAGTGATGGGAACAGCTCAAATACGTGCGCACAGGAGTGTGGTGTCTCATACCCCCATGCGCACGTCTTAGGTTAAGGGTCGCTCTACTAGTGATCTTCTTTCATATCTTACTAACTCTTGGTCATCCAACTTTCGGGACTTCGGTGAGACTTTTTCTGTTGCACTAGACATATCGAAGGCCTTCGATAGAGTCTGGCACAAATCTTTCATTTCCAAATTGCCCTCCTTCGGTTTCTGTTCCTCCATCTGTGCCTTTGTCTCTAATTTCCTTTCCGGCCGTTCCATAGCTGCGGTTGTGGATGGCCATCGCTCATTTCCTCATCCTATCAAATCCGGTGTTAATCAGGCTTCTGTCCTATCTCCTATTCTCTTTCTAATTTTCATAAATGATCTTGTCAACTGTACATCCAGTCCCATCCATTCATATGCAGACGACTCTACTTTACACCACTCAATTAGTTTTCCAGAACGCCCCAGCCAGCAATCCCTCAAAATTAAACGTAATGAAGCCATAAAATGCTTATCTTCTGATCTAGCTACTATTTCCAATTGGGGTAGCGAAAACCTTGTGGCGGTTCCATGTCATCTCAACCAGTAGACCATTTCAACCAGTAGCTCTCAACCAGTGCTAAATTAACCCAGACCAACCAAATCAGTGCCAAAATATAGTACTAACCTAACCTAACCGTATTGGTTGATTTGGTACTGGTTGAGAGCTACTGGTTGAAATGGTCTACTGGTTGAGTTGACCGGTCACCCCTTGTGGCATTTAATGCTTCCAAAACTAAATTTTTCCATCTTACTACCCGTCAGGAACCTCCAGAGGACTATCCCTTATTCTTCACCAATACAAATATCAACCCTTCATATACAGTATATATATATATCCTCTCTCGGAGAATAATTTTAGTATAATCTTTCGGTCGCTTAACAACGAATTAGATGCTTTTGTAGCAGAACAAAAATATATCAAACAAATGAATCCAATATTTAATTCCGTGGCTTAATTACTCATGTACAACATTGGCTTTTCACAATTAATTGCTTCATACTTTTATTTTTCATTATTATTAAATATGCTTACGGTAATATTGTTTTACAAATAAATGTGTCGAGTTAAAGTCAACAAACATGTCTCTGTTCTTTAATGTCAAGTTTTTCAAATTATTTAGATTTGTGTTTTTAATTGCATTAATGAAAATGTCTTGTCCTATCCTCAGTAGTACTCGAGGTGAGGTTGAGGAGGGGTCTAAGGTATGTCATATTTTGTATGTATCATGTATATGTGTGTACTTATTAAATTTAATGTTAGGGTAGTTTGTACGTTTCCTTTTGGATTAGCTATTTAGTCTTATTTTACTTGATTATATGTTTAAATAATGTTAGATTTACTTGCAATACAATTTAATAGAATGGAAATATGATCCTACTTTAATAAGTAACTTATAATAGATTTGTATTTGTTATGCCGTGTTGTAATCCAACTGGCTTCAGTATTATATCTTATCAATCCGGGTTTCGGATACTTAGATTTGGACTAGATCTCAACAGGGACACGTCGAGCTTAGAGAATTTGATAGTTAACTACTCAATCAGGCAACGATAACACAATAAACACACAGGTTAGATTACACTCATATTTATTCAATGGTATGGACATATATAAATAATAATACTCTACTATACTATTATTAGAACAGCAAGTAAGTATAAAGTGACTAAGAGAGTGAACTAATTCCACCCTCTACTGAGTTTCAATTTATCACTTATGTGGTAATGTAAGAGTGGAAATGCACAAAGATATACAGATAAACATATACACAAACAAGAATCCTTGATAATAATACATATGCGAGCGAAATGTCTCGCGTGAAGTATTTTGATAAAGATACGATAGAGTGTGGAACTTATCGCTCAGCTGCGTGGCTGGTATGCGTGGTAGGCAACAGGAAGGGAGCCCGCGCTCAGGTGAGGAAATCAAAGGAGCCGCGCTTTAGGCTATACTTCAGGTGGACTGCGGTCTCGGAAAATAACTATTACTTTAATGCGATATTAAATTAGGGGACAAGGTTAGGCGATTTATTTGATTCTAGTGAGGAAGATAGTTTAATTCTGAATTCAACTATCTAAGAGTTATTGCGAATAATCTCTCACACGAGACACGATCATAGATGAGGTTAATTCACACGAATAAAGGAAATCAGATTCACAATAATTATAGTGACTGAATTGGAATAACGAAGTTTACGAATAAGGGAATACTTTACTACAACTTTAAGAAACACACTTATAAACGTGTGAGAAGATAGCTTGTAGAAGGAGCTATTTATAGTTAAATGAATACGGTGAAGTTACACTTAGGAAATACCATAGAGGATGGCAGGAAAGGAGTTTTGCATAGGTTAACAAAATCCTAAAGAAATGCAGAAACAACGTAGCGTAGCGTTGTATTATAAAGTAAATACGAATATAATCAAGGGATTTCTATATCAAGAAATAAATATGATCTATAGCCAAGTAATAGGCGGATCGAATTAAGAACTGGACAATCTGAGTTCCTCGATTGGTGTGGAAAGAATTATATGACCCGAGTAACGTATATTATTAGATTACCCACAAGAACTAGTAGAAATCAGGTATCTTGATTATGAATTAATTCTAACTCAACGAAAAGGGTTCTTTACTTTCAAATTAAAGGAAGATAGTATCGATTCTCTGGCGGTAATTATATGGATATATAAATCCTAAATTGGGCGTAGGTTCTAGGTAGATATGGAAGTAAAATAGGGAATCACTTCACGTTATACACTTTCACTTCGACTTGGATACACAAAGAATAATTAATAAATATGAATAAAATCTGAGAGTATTCTGGTTAATTAACACATGTAAAAATTACTATGTAACGTACATACAATTTAGGTTCTGAAGGATTAACACAATTTAATTAGCAATATCTTGTACTTAATGAAACACTGTACGGATCAAAGTTTAGGTAGATTACATGGATAACACAGATTCAAGATAGATCTTAGGCACAGATTTATAGTTAAATAGAATAGAATACTCGCATATTTTATCTTACCTTCACAACAATAGCCACAACTTATAACTCGCAGAGACACTTAGGGTATAGGGTAAACATGGCCATGAACGAGAGTCTGGACGACGTAGGACTCGGGGTTCTGCTGGGCTGGACATGGAGGGGAACTGGCCTTTGACTCAGGTACAGGGCAGCACGATCTCTCAGGGTTCTGCTGGGCTGGACGTGGAGGGGAACTGGCCTTTCACTCAGGTACAGGGCAGCACACTCTCTCGTTCAGGGGGAACAATACCATTCCTATCCCACATCTGGTTGTAGCCAGTGGAAGGAAGCAATCGCATTTGCTAACTTCCTTCAGTTTCAGTCAGGCTATATTCGGGTTATTTTTAGTATTCAGTTTGGTCTAATTCAATAACATAAGGACATGTGGATGTCGTTGTTTTGGCTATGGTGAAGGTAGTGCATAAGCTAAAAATACATGGTAGTTATTCATTTACGCACACAGAGATTCTTGATCTCTCAATATGGTCCCCCTATTTTTAGAGGGTACTATGGTGACGTAATGGATGATTTTCTGTTCATCGAAATATCTGTCTTTTTTTATTCTACAGGCCATAGTTCTTTCACTGTTCACTTTGGTGGTACTATCCCCAGTCTTGTCGGGAGGTACTGGGATTCCCATCTATGCAAGTATTGGGAGGGCTCTTGGTGTTGCATTTGCATAAACGTTCTTCGTTGTAATGCAAGTCAAGCTGGAGCTGGTGATATTCCTTGGCATTCTGTCTCGGTCCTTGCCATTGGAGGAGCTGGGGTCCCTGTGATTGGTTGGGACTCAAACTTCTTTCTTGGGTAGACTGACCTAGTTTCCTGGAAATTAGAGCATGGGTAGATCCGGGAAACAGGGTAGGCTGACCTATTCCGGCCGGTATTAAAGCATGGGAAACTGGTCTGGTCTTATTTGGTTTGGCCTTCTCCTGAGGTCGTCTTCTCCTGCTGCTCTAGATCACGGCTATTCTTTCGGGCATGATTGGGGTGTGTCTGCTCAACCCCGTCATTTCACTATTCTTATAAGATCATGTGCTATAACCTGAAGATGGACGCTTCGTCCGAAATATTGTGAAAAGGACCATATGAAAATACATCAATAATATGGCGTTCTTCCTGTTTCTTGCCACATTGTTTCTGCTGAAAATAGATACCCTGGAGGTCAACTCAACTATGTCATATATATATATATATATATATATATATATATATATATATACTGTATAAATATATATGTACAGTATATATACATATATATATATACAGTATATATAATTAGTATATAAAGATATAGTATTAACACTTCTAAAACAATTGTAGAATAACCACTCTATAATTGAATATAATGAGGCCTTCTTCCACTATTCTACCACTGTAATACGACTCTGCCCTGTCAGATGTACAATGAGAATACAACGGCAAACCATCAAATTTACCATAACCTGAGCTATATTATGGTATGGTGTTGTTTTCACAGCGAGCTGTTGTGTCACCCAATCCGCGTGTAAGGACTAAACTGTTGTGCAGCCGGCATCGTAGAACGTTTGTGTTTAGCTGTTAGGTCGCCCACCCCCTTGGTAAGGACTAAACTGTTGTGCAGCCGGCATCGTAGAACGTTTGTGTTTAGCTGTTGTGTCGCCCATCCCGTTGGTAAGGACTAAACTGCTGTGCAGCCGGCATCGTAGAACGTTTGAGTTTAGCTGTTGTGTCGCCCACCCCTCTGATAAGGACTAAACTGTTGTGCAGCCGGCATCATAGAACGCTTGTGTTTAGCTGTTGTGTCGCCCATCCCGTTGGTAAGGACTAAACTGTTGTGCAGCCGGCATCGTAGAACGTTTGAGTTTAGCTGTTATGTCGCCCACCCCTCTGGTAAGGACTAAACTGTTGTGCAGCCGGCATCGTAGAACGTTTGTGTTTAGCTGTTGTATATCCCACCCCTCTGGTAAGGACTAAACTGTTGTGCAGCCGGCATCGTAGAATGTTCGTGTTTAGCTGTTGTGTCGCCCACCCCGCTGGTAAGGACTAAACTGTTGTGCAGCCAGCATCGTAGAACGTTTATATTTAGCTGTTGTATCGCCCACCCCTCTTGTAAGGACTAAACTGTTGTGCAGCCGGCACCGTAGAATGTTTGTGTTTATCTGTTGTGTCTCCCACCCCACTGGTAAGGACTAAACTGTTGTGCAGCCGGCATCATAGAACCTTTGTGTTTAGCTGTTGTGTCGCCCACCTCGCTGGTAAGGACTAAACTGTTGTGCAGCTGGCATCGTAGAACATTTGTGTTTAGCTGTTGTGTCGCCCACCCCTCTGATAAGGACTAAACTGTAGTGCAGCCGGCATCATAGAACGCTTGTGTTTAGCTGTTGTGTTGCCCACTCCGCTGGTAAGGACTAAACTGTTGTGCAGCCGGCATCGTTGAACGGTTGTGTTTAGCTGTTGTATCGCCCACCCCGCTGGTAAGGACTAAACTGTTTATATAGCCGGCATCGTAGACGTTTTGTGTTTAGCTGTTGTGTCGCCCACCCCGCTGGTAAGGACTAAACTGTTTGTATAGCCGGCATCGTAGAATTTGTGTTTAGCTGTCGTGTCGCCCACCTCGCTGGTAAGGACTAAACTGTTTGTATAGCCGACATCGTAGAACGTTTGTGTTTAGCTGTCGTGTCGCCCACCCGGCTGGTAAGGACTAAACTGTTGTGCAGCCGGCATCGTAGAACGTTTGTATTTTCATAATAACATCTTACATCTCACTACTTAGGCTTGTAAGTACGAATGTACATATGTGCAGTATGTCTTCAAGCGGACCTATGACAACAAATTTCAGTACTATGTAAAGGAAAAAAGCCATGGGCTATTTTAAACTATGCAGCAGATCCCAAAGTCTTTCTTTCACTCCCTCCCCCCCCCCCCTAAAAAAACACAGAGATAAATAAAAGAGAAGACCTTCTAAATAGTTGTTTTCTATGTGCAGGAAGGAGCTAAAAGGCAAAGCTGCCTGTAACAACCCTCCCCCCCCCCTAAAGTTGGAAAGATAAATAGAGCTAAATTCAAGTTACGTTCCACTCAAAATTCTTTGACCCATCGAGCTTCAATCAGTTTAAATCATAGGATGAAGGAAAGGCAGATTGAGGGAGAGAGTTCCAGAGCTTACTTGTTGAGTTGAAAAAAATGGAAAAATCGGTTCACTTTTGAGTTAGAGAATTGGACCGAATAGGGGTAGGAATGTGTTGAAAGGCGGATGCCCCCTACTCTCCGTAAGGGAGGAGGAATACACTGAGAAAGCTCTGAAGAACATTGATTATTGTAATAGAGGTAGAAGAGTGAGAGAAATGTAGCGTTGAGGCATGTAGAGAGAGATTGTGGCTAGAGAATTAGTAAGAGGAGGTGAATTGATGAGACAAAATGCTTTTGACTCTACCCTTTCGAGAAGTGCGGTATGGGTGGAACCTCCCCTGACGTGTGAGCAGTACTCGATACATGGGCGTACTGTGCCCCTTTACAAAGCAAGAAGCTGTGCGTGGGTGAAGAACCCGTGGAAACACCTAACTTCTGGGAAGCTCTTTTAGCAAGTGTGGTAATGTGATCTTTCCAAAAAAGGTCAGAAGGTAAAGAAACACCAAGATTATTGAGAAAAGATGAAGGGTTGATTTGTGTATTGTTGAAGAGAGGTAAACTAGGTAATATTATTCGTATCACTATAGGCACAGCTCTAATAATATAACATTTAATAGTAATAATTCATAAGTCTAAAATGTATTTACTTGCTCGTAAACGTAATTTGTAAAGTAGGATTTTGTTCTAGCCAAATCGTGTAGCTATCGCATATCTTCACCTTTGCTGTGAGTGGCCCTATTATGTGACCAGGTTTTGCGAGGTCATTCATTTGAACTTAGAACTTATCTGTATATAGGTATTATTCCTTACCTTGGCGTCCTGGCAACTAACAGGATGCAGCAAGACTGGCACCAAGCTTGCATTGCCACTCATTTAACATTCATAGCACCTAAGTATTCATATATCCACCATCATTACCACACCTGGCACTCTACGATAATTTAGTAGCAAGTGTGGCGAGACAGGTAGATATATTAGCTGGGCCACGTGCGAACGTTAACCCTAATTACATACATTTATTAAGAGTCAGTGCAACATAATTATGTACTGTATAATTATTATGCCAATCCTATTTCATATTTCTGACACTTAACTTAACAGAATATATAATAATTTGAAATTCAAATAAGGCTTTAACTTATATTCACTATTTATTAATATTTTTTCTTTCTCAGGTGACAATGCTTGAGTTAAGGATTATTTTTTGTTATCCCCACGTAGGCCTACTGGGAGCTGCCTCTACACCTCGTTCGTTTTTTGTTTTTGTTTTTGTTTTGTTTTTTCTATGTGAATGAGTGAGACAAAAGGCATGACTGCCTGCAGCGAGTGCCTCCCCCAGAGTTGAAAGAGTGACAGGGCCAAACTTAAGGGACGTTCGAGCTAAGATGCCTGGGCACACGGAGTTTGAAGCAATTTAAGTCATAGGAAGAGGGAAAGACTGATTCTGGGAGAGAGTTCCAGAGCTCAGCAGTTGAATAGAAGAAAGTCTGAAAATAGCGTTTCACTCTTGGGTTGGAGAGTTGCACAGAGTAGGGGTGGGATTGTGTTGCAAGGCGGGTACTACATACCCTACGTAGAGGATGTGGTATACACTGGGAAAGCTCCGAGGAACACTGATTATTATAGTAGCGATAGAATAGCGAGAGAGATGCAACATATTGCGGCAAAGAGAGAGAGATTGCAGAGAGTTGGTGAGTGGACGGGAGTTAATGATACGAAAGGCTTTCCTTTCTGCTTTGTCTAGGAGTGCGATGGAATGTAAACATTATTTAATGTGTCGTCAGTATGTCGAACTGCAGGTCCACAGGCATCTTAATTCTTGGTTTTCCTACGATGTGCTTAAACTCCAGGCTCAATGCCAGTGTCTCCAAATCTACTCAGTGTTAGGATAGGAGTGTTGAGGGAGTTATATTATTTCAATCACCAGTGTTAATTAAGTGTCTCCAAAATCTACGCAAGTGTTAGAATAGGAGTGCTAAGTGAATTATATATGTCTGTCGTAGATCCTCGCCCGTGCTAGGCATATTTATATTTGATTATTTCATGTACCAGTGTAGAGTGTATTATTATGGGAAGAAATCAGTAAGACATCTCAGAATAATAATGTAGGCATTTTAGGTGACTTTAATCTTCCAGGTATAGACTGGGTTAACCCGGCAGCGGCGAGCGTCCTCATATGAGTCCGTAGTGAGCGAAGGTGAACGTCCTCATATGAGCAGGTTTTTAAGCGCATACAAAAACCGCGGGCTATGAGCCACGCGGCAACAAAGTGGTGTGTGAGTAGCGGTACATGGTAACTCTCGATACCACCACCCCACACACTCCCGTCGTGCGGGCTCAAGCAGTACACAAGCACTTGCCATGGACCCTACACATCGCTCTCCCGCGCCGCCTGATGACACAACCAACCAACACCACTCCTTCGGGTGGTGTCAGCAGCCGTGGAAAACATCGAGTTGCTGCCAGGAAGCCCTCCTACTTATATACTTATGAAAGTAGTTCAGAGAAAGAAGAAAAAGCACGAAAAAAGGCACGTAAGGCACGTGCAACTATCACTGCACATGCACAGAGGTCACTGACCTTTGATGACACTACCACCGCCGCCAAAGCTACCACCACCATCACCACTTCCGCTGCCTCTACTACAGCAGAGCCTTCTGCTGCAACACAAGGCCGCCCTAGGGCCACAGGAGGTGCGGGGGACAGTGGGGGACAGGAAGGTCAAGGTTTCCCAACGAAAATCTACCAAAAAACTACCGCCTGCCTCTACCACCACCCGCCCCTGCCCCTGCCGCCCCAAGTGGGAGGAAAGTGAGTCTTCCAAGCCAATATAGAGAGTAAATGACACCAGTCTACTTTCAGCACTGTATTGACCCAGACTTACTCACTCCCTCCCTCCCTTCCACTTACTCCCTCTCGTATCAACCCTATGATTTCTTTATTTTATAGTCTATGACTCTATGCCATAGTTACTGGTGTCCATTCTTCACATGGGTCTACTACAATGTCTGCTTGCGTAAATGCAAGCATAAAAGTCATCTACACGAGCGATAAAAAGCAAACTCTCCATATCAACCCCCTCCCTCCCTCCTCCTCCTACCCCCGTCTTTCAGACACTTGCAGCTGGCCGGGCTATTTAGTTGAGAATACCGTGACTTCCCTGCCCTTGGGCGCCTCTTCCTCCCTCCCTCCTTCCTTCCCGCATTCCTCATATATCCACCATTTCTCACGCAACATTATCGCCTATATATCTCATATATTGTCTATATGCGCCTTATTTGTTGCTATGTAATATTCAGATGGGTCGCATACATGCGTACATGTACACAAAAAGGCATAAAAGTGCTCAACTTACGATATACAGTATAGGCCTATGCGATACTTCGCCCACCCCACTCTCCCCTCCCCTTGGTTCTACCCCCTGTACGCCAGAATACGCGCGCGGGTAAATCTCGCCGCTCGATGACAATCTCGCCGCTCGATGACAATCTCGCCGCTCGATGACAATCTCGCCGCGCGATGCCATTCGCGCCACACTTTTTAACTACAATACATTTTTTTGTTAGACATATATATATATATGGCTGGATGCGCGCTTGCATTCCCTACACGCCGAGGTGGTTTTCATCGAGATTTGTAAGGGTCGGCCAAATGGTCATACCTTTGCCTGGGGGAATTGTGTTCATTACCATAGGTTAATTACCATTAGGTTAATCAAACTAGCAATAACGAATCCGAAGATTTTCTTGAAGTAGTACTAGACAACTTTCTCTTTCAATTTGTAAATTCGCCAACTAGAGGATATAATATTCTGGACCTAGTTCTTAGCAACAAAGAAATATGGATAAAACATTTAGAATTAAATTTTAAACCAAAGGAAAATAAGGTTCTTATCCCTGACTTTAGAAAGGCGAATTTTAGGGGATTAAAAAGGTCACTTAAAATTAAAGGTGAGGCAGGGAATTTAGGTCAGGTACGCCAATTAGTTCCAGCAGAACAGAGGTCGGGGCCAGGTGGGTCACACAGCTGAGATAGGTAGACAGCCAACTGAAGATTTAAATAGTGTGCATAACCTGTTCATCTCTGCCTTACAGAGCGAACAAGATAAATATATACCAAAAAGAAAATTTAGATCACATACAAACCAACAAAAATGGATGACAAATAAATTATTAGATCTTATAGGTAGAAAGAGAGGTGTATACAGAAAAATACAGAAAGGCGAAATCCACCTAATAGGATACCACCATAACTTGTCGAGGCAGGTAAAGAAGGAAATTAGGAAGGAAAAAAGAAACTACGAAATCAAGATAGCAAATGAATCCAAAAACAACCCTAAAACATTTTATCAATTGTATAAATCTAAGGTAAAGAATACAGTAGGGCCCCTTAAGAATGTGATAGGTGAGATTACAGATGATGAGTTAGAAATGTGCAATACTCTTAATAGTCATTTCCTTTCTGTTTTTACAAACGAAAATTTAAATATTATTCCAGTAGTCAACCAAGTTTTTAACGATAGTATAGACGATATATTAAGCACAGGTCAGGTCACTAGTGACGAAGAAATTAAGGAAATAGATAGACTAAAACCTCAGAAATCTCCAGGTCCAGATGAGGTGTTTGCTAGGGTATTAAAAGAATGCAAGGACGAATTAAGTTACCCATTAACTCACCTATTTAATAATTCACTAGATTTAGGCTTAGTTTCTGACTCATGGATGCTTGCAAATATAATTCCGATATTTAAAAAAGGTGAGAAGTCCATAGCATCAAATTACCGTCCCATTAGTCTCACATAAATTAAATTATAGGGAAATTGCTAGAATCAATTATTGCCAGGAAATTTAGAAATCACACATTTTTGTGTCCTCTGAACACAAAAAAGAAATTATCTCCAAACATGTCCACCCAACCAACCCGGAAAACAAAATCAAATTTATAATTTACTCCAAATCCCCCAAGACCTCCAACCTCGTTCTCCGCAACAAACCTGCCTCCACCAAGATAAAGAGCCCGATGACCGACGATCACGTCATTTACCAACATACCTGTAATTATGAGGACTGTGGACCTCACTCCTATATTGGTATGACGCAGACTCGTCTTTCACGTCGGCTAACTCTTCACCTTCAGGCTGGAGCCATCAAAGACCACTATCTCACCCCTAACCACCCTCACCTCACACGCAACGAGTTAGAGAAACACACCACCATACTCGATAAAGAAAGTGACCCAAGGAGATTACCTATACTCGAAGCTTTATATATCCAAGCCTTACATCCCAACATCAACAACCAAACTCTGGACCTTCAGATCCTTCCTTCTGCCAAAAGGCACTTTCCTACAGGACCTAACACCCCCCCTCGCCCCCCGGTGCCCTTGATGCAGCCCCCCGCGCTACCTCCTTCAGCTCCGTCTTCCGCAGGCGCCACACAACTTAGGCCACGCCCCTCGACGCGCAGCCAATCAGCTTCGACCCCACCAACCAACCACCATCCCGCATCCAGTGCACATGCGTGAAGCGGTTCCCCCCTTTCTCTTTTCCAGAATCCCCTTCCACCAATAGTAGATTTTTGCCCCTTGTTTTTCGCCTCCTCTGATCCTCCACCCTCTATATATACCCTTCCTGTTTACCTTTTATATTATTCCTTCCTTACTTGATAATGCTGGTTGTCCAGTGAAACGCGTCGTATATCCTGTATCATCATTTACATTTATGTAACCCTGTACCACCATGAATTTTGCTCATCTCCTTCATCTACTTCCTGCCACCCAGCGAAAACTCATCAGAGACCTGGAAACTTTGAATAATAAAATTTCCAACGCAGAAATTGCCATTTCTTTCAACCTCGTATGTATTAAAGAAAATATATATATATATATATATATATATATATATATATATATATATATATATATATATATATATATATAATTATATCTATATATATACTGTATATATATATATATATATATATATATATATATAGAGTCTGGCATAAATCTTTAATTTCTAAACTACCCTCCTTCGGTTTCTATCCCTCCATCTGTGCCTTTGTCTCTAATTTCCTTTCCGGCCGTTCCATAGCCGCGGTTGTGGACGGCCATTGTTCTGATCTCCTTAACTGTACCTTAATTCCCATCCATTCATACGCAGACGACTCAACCTTACACTACTCCATTAGTTTTTCAGAACGCCCCAGCCAGCAATCCCTCAACGACAAACGTAATGAATCCATAGAACTCTTAAATTCTGATCTAAATACTATTTCCAATTGGGGCAGAGAAAACCTTGTTAACTTTAATGCTTCCAAAACCCAATTTCTCCATCTATCTACCCGTCAGGATCTCCCAGCGGACTATCCCTTATTCTTCAACAATACAAAAATCAACCCTTCATCTTCTCTCAATATTCTTGGTGTCTCTTTTTCTTCTGCTCTCATTTGGAAGGACCATATTACCAGTCTTGCTAAGGCAGCCTCCCAGAAGCTGGGTGTGCTCAACCGCCTTAGGGGGTTCTTTTCCCCTGCACAGCTTCTTGCTCTGTACAGGGGCATGGTGCGCCCTTGTATTGAGTATTGTTCACATGTGTGGGGAGGTTCCTCTCACACCGCTCTCCTAGACAAAGTTGAAAGGAAGGCCTTTCGTATCATTAACTCCCGTCCACTCACCAACTCTCTGCAATCTCTCTCTCTCCGCCGCAATGTTGCATCTCTCTCGCTATTCTATCGCTACTATAATAATCAGTGTTCCTCAGAGCTATCCCAGTGCATACCACCTCCTTTACGTAGGGCACGTGGTACCCGTCTTGCAACTCAATCCCACCCCTACTCTGTGCAACTCTCCAACCCAAGAGTGAAACGTTACTCTCAAACTTTCTTCTACTCAACAGCTGAGCTCTGGAACTCTCTCCCAGAATCAGTCTTTCCCTCTTCCTATGACTTAAATTGCTTCAAACTCCGTGTGTCCAGGCATTTTGGCTCGAACGTCCCTTGATTTTGGCCCTGTCACTCTTTCAACTATGGGGGAGGCACTCGCTATAGGCAGTTATGCCTTTTGCCTCCCTCAATCACATAGAAAAAAAAAAAAAAAAAAAAAAAAAAAAAAAAAATATATATATATATATATATATATATATATATATATATATATATATATATATACAGTATATATATATATCTTAGATATTTGAAAGAAGAACTAAGACGACACAGATCAAATAGAAAACAATAAAATGTGTACTAGCATCTAACAGAAGCTATTCAGAGCAAACAGATATAGTTGTAGAACGCCGTAAACATGTACATTACGAAACTATATCGTGAGGGTTTGTGGATGATGTGGCTAAATGAAGACCTTGGTATTAGAGCTAATACGTGACACGGCTATTGACTGTGTGGACTAGTGGAGCTGGGTCGGTGAGGCAGTGGGAGGGGGAGATTAGCTGTACAAACTGATGAGGTGAATCTGACTTCAATAAAAGTAAAGGAATGAACCTTATTAAGATGTACCTTATATCGTATATCACTCTCATTCTCACGCTCACTCTCTCTTATTTTCACTCACACTCACACTCTCTCTATCTCTCTCATTCTCACCCTCACTCTAATTCTCTCTCCTTTTCTCTCTTTCTCTCTCTCATTCTCACACTTACTCTCTCTCTCTCTCTCCTTATATATATATATATCTCAATATTCTTGGTGTCTCTTTTTCTTCTGCTCTCACTTGGAAAGACCATATTACCAATCTTGCTAAGGCAGCCTCCCAGAAGCTGGGTGTGCTTAACCGCCTCAAGGGGTTCTTTACCCCTGCACAGCTTCTTGCTCTGCACAGGGGCACAGTGCATCCTCGTATTGAGTATCGTTCACATGTAAGGGAAGCTCCTCTCACAACGCTCTCCTAGACAAAGTAGAAAGGAAGGCCTTTCGTCCACTCCCGTCCACTCACCTACTCTCTGCAATATCTCTCTCTTTGCAGCAATGTTGCATCTCTCTCGCTATTTTGTCGCTACTACAATAATCAGTACTCCTCAGAGCTTTCCCAGTGTATACCACCTCCTCTACGTAGGGTACGTGGTACCCGTCTTGCAACACAATCTCACCCCTACTCTGTGCAATTCTTCAACCCAAGTGTGAAACGTTACTCTGTCTTTTTTCTATTCAACAGCTGAGCTCTGGAACTCTCTCCCAGAATCAGTCGTTCCCTCTTCTTATGACTTAAATTGCTTTAAACTCCATGTGCCCAGGTATTTTGGCTCGAACGTCCATTGATTTTAGCCCTGTAACTCTTTCAACTATGATGGCGGCACTTGCTACAGGAAGTTCTGCCTTTTGTCTCCTTCACTCACATAGAAAAAAATAATAAATATATATATATATATATTTATATATTGTTATGCCCTGATTTTATTCAGGTTTAGCTATTGGGTGAGGTGAGTTCTTTCGAGACTGGGATTTCAGAGTTCATACAGTTACATGCGAGAATACAATAGAGGATACATATAACACCAAAATATAGTGTATGGAACAGTTTATTTCGCTTAATCTCTAAGTACATAATTATACAGTATATCTTAGAATAAGAATGTGCTAAACATAAGAACTATAGTAATACAACCAATTATTATTCTTCCAGTACGATCGCGGATCTAGATGGAGCTCAGGTATATTAAAATTATTCAGTTAATCTTCATTTCACAGTAATCTAATAGTTGTATCGTTATAGTAAAAGATAATATTGGAAAGAATCGATTGCTTAAAGGTCACTTAATATTTCAGTAAGATTAAGTAGTTATTATTGACGAGGATAGGTAGAGCTACTATGGTAGGATGTCATACACTTTCATCACCTTGCGCACAGGAGTATTGTTAAAGTTTAAAAATCGAGAATTGTGGACTCTAACTTATTTCGCTCTTATAGAAATTATGGCAGAGTCGATAGTGGTGAATTTTGGCTTATTTGGATTTTAATCTCGAGTTCTCATAGAGTCAAGTAGCGTGTACTATCACTTAGTTTAACACTTGTACACTTGTAATTGAACCAGTATATAGGAATTCAGGTCGATTAACAATTAAACATTAGTTTAGCTGAAAGTAAGATATTTGTGTTTCTCACTTATTAGAATTATGACGGAGTCGCTTATTAGAATATTTTGGCTTATTTGTATTTTTATCGTAATTTCTCGTAGAGTCGAGAGTCGTGTACTAATACTTAGCTTAACACTGGTACACTTATATATCGAGTCTGTATCTATGGACTCGAGTTACTTAACACTTTTGATGATTTCTTTCAAAATAAGATACTTGTGGACTCTAACTTATTTCTCACTGGTCGGAATGATGGCAGAGTTAATACATGCTCAATTCAGCTTATTTGGATTTTAATCTGAATTCCTTGTAGAGTCGAGAGTCGTGTACTAATACTTAGTTTAACACTTGTACACTTGTATATCGAGTCTGTATCTATGGACTTGAGTTACTTAACACTTTTGATGATTTATCTCAAAATAAGGAGGGACTCTAACTTATTTTTGGCTAGTAGGAATTTGGCAGAGTCAAGATTTATCTAGACTCTAGTTTATTTCTAGAGACACCGTGCGCACTGGCCTTTTTCAGTAGGTTAATACTGAGGAACTCTGATTCACTTTTTACCTCATCATTTGGCATCGACCTAATTCACTTTTATCAATGGTGATTTGTATAGCTACTGAATTAATTAACAGCTTGTAGTCTTCTGTGTCTCCGTAGGCCGTCTAGGTTGACCGGTCGTGTGAAGTAATTTACAGATGGGTATATGGGCTTGAGGTCTTGAATGTGGCTCCGTAACTATAGTTAAATAGTTGGGCACCACATTGGACTAACACGAGTATTCATAGCCTATAGCTTTGGTGAGAATACTCGTCTATCCTGACCGTTATATTAACCGTTGATGAAATTCCGTTCAGGTGCTCTTGAAGTGAGATCTTAAATATAGTGCCTCAGTTATCACGAAGCAGCACTATATCGGGCTAACGCGAGAAGACTGTGGAAGTGTCTTTCTCGTCTGCCTCTGATCCTTATAAGAGGTTCAAGGAACTTGGGGCGGTGTTTAAACCTTTTAGTTGCAAAGTCTAATGGTATGCCACAGACGAAATGCAGCTAGGACTTGCGTATGCAGAGTGCCCGTGAGGGTATCTCGCCAAGCCCTTATTTACACGAGTAACCGTGGTATGCCAAGGTTCGTCGTGCAGAGGTGGTTTCAGCTGCACTAGTCTAATGGTATGCCAGTAGACTAAGTACACCTAGGACTTTCTATGCAGAGTGCCCGTGAGGGTATCTCGCAAAGTCCCTACCCACACAAAGAATCGTGATATGCCAGATCTCTAGCGAGGAGTTAGAGTGTTTACCTTTAATAGCAGAGGGTTGAAGTGTAGGTATGCCTGGATACCTCAACTTTCCACTATTAAGAGTAGAACCTATTAAAAAGGCGTCTATGTTGATTACTGGTATGCCAGTAATAACAAGGATCCTTTCTATAGGACACAGTTACTGCTTCTGCAATAATAAAGGTTGAAGTGTAGGTATGCCTGGATACTTCAACTTTTTACTACTGAAGGTGCAGCCTACTAGAGGCCTCTATGTTAATTGGTGGTATGCCACAATTAACAAAGATCCCTTAATAGGATTTTTAACTCCTTAGACAAGTAGGTATTCGGTATGCCGTCTATCCAACTGAATGGGAGGGTAATCTTGAGGTTTCTTAACTTGGTATGCCAGTGATCAAGAAGCCTCAAAATTGCTTACTCCTTTCAGGTTTCTCTGGCATAGTGTTGATGATTACTCCGGGGTACCCATATGTCCCTTGCGGGGAAAAAGGGCACGAGCGCGCACTCTCTGTTGGTTTAGAGAGTCTTTCTTGCTCTAGGAGAGATATTCCTCTATTACAATTTATTATAATACTCAGTTAGAAGGGAGTACTATACAAGGGTCAGATTTTATAAAAAAAGGTGTTAGGTAAAGGCTTATACTTCAATCATAGGAAAGAACAGAGTAGGGAGGTTCTTAGTAAAATTAGAACTTTAGTACATGGTGAAGACTTCTGGGGTTTTGAATTTACTGCGAGCGGATCTTGTTACACGGAATGATTTGGAATAGATGAACATATGGATATGCATCAGAATAATCAATATAAGAGAGCATCCTAATAGGGTTGAAAGTAATAGTAATAAAGGGGCTATTTTATTATCATAGAGAAACATAAGATAGATGGTTCTTTAGGCAATATACAATACATAGAGTACAGATGGATAGAGGCTAAAGCGTACACCGTTATTTTGCCGCGCGTCCTAGGGATTTGGTGGCGAGACTGTTGTAAGGCATACAACCAAAATACCTCAGTCGTTTTTCCTTATTAGATACTCCTTGATATCTGTGCGCCTGGCTTGTTTGCAGTGTTACCAAAGTTAAGGGAAATTCCGCAAAATGAGGGGGCAATAGATTAAAGAGGAAACGTCTTTAACCCTCCTCTAGCGGGTGCTCTGTGGCCGTTTTGGGCCTTTCTGGGCCGTTCTGACTGCTATATCAACCATCAGTATGAAAGGAACTGTATTGCGCCGAAAACTAGGTGGAAATCGCTACACAATGACGCCACATACAGCTACGTAGCACTCGTGGAGCACTGACAGTGTTACCTCGAAGATGGAAGTTTAGCAGATTTTGCTACCTTGCTCACTTTTAGCGAACTATTGGTTACACTGTCATCCTCACGCGCGGTGGGGGAACTGGAGTTAGTGTGGGCCGGGAGGCCACAGATGTCGGACGTATGGATCATTACTATCCCACCCATTTTCACTCGATTTCCACCCTTTTTTCACCCGATTTTTGCCAGTTTTTTCAACACGACTTAAGTGGTGAGCCGCTTTTTAAGGGTTAAGAGTGATTTAATGTTGGTAAAAATACTTGTAAATTATTTAAAATAAAATAGATATATGAAAGCAAGAGGAAAATATTAGGAATACATATACAATATAAAAAAATACTTACCTATGATGTAAACTGTATAACTACAAGCAACACAACAAGAATTATAATGTAATTTTGAATATATATTATTAGTTACATGTTATGTAGAAGTTAATTTATAAAGTTGCACTAAAACAGGACATTTCACGAAATACGTTCATATTCTTATACTTATGACATCTAGGGATATTTTGTCCCAGCATGTCTGACGTTGGCAACTCCCCACTGAGCCCACTCTCACAACAACAATGGTGGGGGTAGAAGAGACGTGGCTGCGAACCTCCTCATAATTACAATTTCACGATGATCTGGCCTTTACAGGAGCCTCTACTTATGTCTATTTAACTATGTCATGTCTATAGAGTCTCTGGATAGCGTAGAATTGATTATTAATAGCGTTATTAGTACAAGGTAGGGATTATTACAAATTCATGGGGACCCTCCCATTTTCCTTTGCGATCGTGCTGCCATCTCTCGAACGCGCGGCTCGCTATTTTCAGATCTGTAAGCGTCTCTCTTTGCTCTCTATCCAATCTGTACTCTATGATACAATAATTATAGGTGAGCAAGCATTTCTGGAGGTTGGTACTCCTGGTGAGCGTACCCGTGACGCGGGAGGCTACTCTGAACAAGTGAGGGCTGATATGCGTAGCACACATAATTAACAAGGTAGGCTATTCTTGGCATAGTGAATCATAGATATGAAAGAAGGCAGTGTGGTTTGTTTATTCTTAAAATAGGGTATTAATGAAAAGACGTGAATATATGTTGTGGAGAAAAATAAGGAAAAGATTGTATCTATTCTATATTGTTTTTGCATAAGTAGGTTATTGAGGGTATCATAGCATATTGGTTGTATTATTAGTTACTCATGATCATAAAACAAAAGGTTTGACACAGGTTATAATAGGAACAGCTTATCTGTTATTCTTTGGTTAATTCAGCATAGAGTAAAAGCATTGTAGATTGGCAATGTAGATATTAGGATGGTGAAGACAATCGGTCTTGATCAATATTACATTTTACACACACAAAACAATGTACTGGGTTATCTTAATAATATATTCATAGAGAAACTTATTTACATCTTAGAAACTAACAATAATGTAGTATAACTACTGTTGTAGTTTAGTAGCCTATACAAACATAGATAATGTAGTATAACTACTGTTGTAGTTTAGTAGCCTATACAAACATAGATAATGTAGTATAACTACTGTTGGAGTTTAGTAGCCTATACAAACATAGATAATGTAGTATAACTACTGTTGTAGTTTAGTAGCCTATACAAACATAGATAATGTAGTATAACTACTGTTGTAGTTTAGTAGCCTATACAAACATAGATAATGTAGTATAACTACTGTTGTAGTTTAGTAGCCTATACAAACATAGATAATGTAGTATAACTACTGTTGGAGTTTAGTAGCCTATACAAACATAGATAATGTAGTATAACTACTGTTGTAGTTTAGTAGCCTATACAAACATAGATAATGTAGTATAACTACTGTTGTAGTTTAGTAGCCTATACAAACATAGATAATGTAGGTGAACATATGATGTCCTATTTAGTATCTCTTTTGGTATGAGGTTCTCTCTTTCCGACTAAACACTAATCTTCCTTTTGAGTGTGTTGTTGTAGGAGTTGTCTTACGGGGAATCGCCTTTCCTGTGTCGGGGGCATTCTATCCTAATGGCTGCAACTCGGGCTTCTTTTGATGTCATCAAACATGTTGCTCCTTTGGACTTGTCTGATGTCGATTTGTTTCTTTCTCCTTCCTTCTTTCTCATCCTGTCTGCTGGTGGATCATTTGGGCGAGGTGTTGTTGGAGACGACTTCGTGTTCGGTTGCGTGATCGTGGTGCTGGTACTCTTGGTGGATGTTGGGAAGTTTTCCCCGTTTCTCGCTATCGTGACGTTTTCTTTGTTGCATGTCTCCTTTCGTTTTTGTTATGCCCTGATTTTATACAGGATTAACGATTGATCAAGGTGAGTTCTTTGAGACTGGAATATCAGGTTTCATGCAAATACATATACAGAATCAACAGAGGACATATAATATCAAAATGGGGGTTACAATGCAGCTTTATTCAATACTTCACTAAGAACATAGATAATGAGTTATTACGCTTTTAACACATAGGTAGGAATATATAGGGAGCACAACCTTGGTCTTTCTATTCTTCTAGCACGATCGTGGATCTGGATGGAGCGTGCACTACCACTTTCAACGCTCAGGTATTATTCTTCTGAGATAAGTACAAAATATAAGGTTAGAAGAGATTCACTCGAGGGGCACTGGTTAAGTTCTCATAAGTATCTTTTGAAGTTAATTGCGTATGCCTTATGCTTGGTTATTTTGATTGACGCGTATCTAGCTTTCGATCTTGGCTTTCACGAAACACTAGAGAGTGATTATGCAACAAATGTGTATACTTGGTTGACTGTTAATGCACGATATCTGAATTCGTTACTGAGATTATTTACTTTACGACCTATCCCATAAACTCTCGGGATCTCAGATATATCTATACCATAATCTCCAAAATAGGAAGCACTCGTTATGTGGGCTGAGGGTAAATATTGTCGTAATAATTATCTCGCAGTATTTTTACACTGGTACGAATTCTTTGGCAATAAACAGGAAGCTCTGGTAATAGAACTTGAAGCACTCATCATAGATAGCAAATAACTAAGGGGAAGCACAGGTGAGCAATTTATAATGTGGTCAGGTATCTCCGCGCTGATACAAATAATAATTAATAGTGCACTGTTGGGTTATCTTCTTAGTCTCTTGATCTGTTGTCGTTGAGGGTTTCTGGGCTGCTCCGGGGGCCGTCCAGGATGTCCAATCGTGTGAAGAAGTTACAGTTGGGTTAATGAGCTTTGGGTCTTAAATGTGGTTCCGTAACTAGGAGGGATAAGTTGGTCGCCACATCGAACGAACGCAAGTATTCTAGGCACGCGAATACTTGACTGTTCTGACCTTTAATATTAACCGGTGATGAAGTTCTGTTCAGGTACTCTTGGGGCTAGGATTTTTAATGTTATGTTTCAGGCAGGGGCCGGATTAACAAAACATGGGACAAACGCAAGAGGAGTCGATACAAGTAACTCTTCTTGACAGTCTCTAGTCTTTTTAAGAGTTTCAAAGAACTTGGGCGGTGTTAACCTTTTAGTCACAAATCCTGGTGGGTTGCCACAGACAATATGTGCCTAGGATCTATATATGCTAAGTGCTCCTGAGAGTATCTTGCATAGACCCTTCTAACACAAAAGATCTTTCTATCCTAGATCTCTGTGAGTTAGTGCCAGTAAATGTCTAAGATAACAAGTGTATTGAAAGGTAGGATTGCCTTCGTCTTTCAATATTCTTATTAGGTTAGGGAAGAAACTAATATGGATAACTGTATTAAAATTCTGGGTGGCCAGAAATAATCAGTTATACGTATATAGTTACGGGTCCACTTATTTAACTCTACAGATCTTTCTCTCCTAGATCTCTGTGAGTTAAGTACTGAGCAAGATGTCTAAGATAATAAAGTATTGAAATTTAGGATTGCCTTCGTCTTCCAATATTTGTACTAGGTTAGATAATACACTAATATGAATAACTATATTAGATTCTGGGTGGCCAGAAGTAATTAGTTATACGTATGTAGTTCTTGTTGCACTATATAAATGATTAGAAAACTCAAGTGGAAAGGCCATACCAGCAATGAGTTTTTAATACACTTATTTGGGTTATTTGTATATTGTCTTAAGGTCTCGATATTAACCAATGGGTTGCCACGATTAATAAAGATCCGAAAAGTTTATATATATATATCACTGATACTATCACAGACTCCGTGGTGCCGTTTGTCAGCTATGGATTTCAAAGGCAGCGTCACACTGTTTTTCGCAAATATCTCTCAAATGAATTGTTGTATCAGTATGGTATTTCAGCACAAAGCCTGTTACACCCCGACCTAATTTATGGCCGATATAGCATTTTGCTATATGTGTTACGTTAGCAGTTTACTCGTGAATATTAAGACGAAGCCGGGAGGTCACGTGTACACATTCAAAGGAATGTGTAGTATTCGTCTTCCCCCCCCCCCCCAACACCCCCAAACCACTCCTTAGCTACCCCTAAATCTCCCCCTCCTCACCTTCCTTACCCCTCACCGTCTCCCCATCCACACCCCCTCCTCACTCTCGTCTCCCTGCATCTCCCATCAATATATTATACGGTTCATGTTATGCACTGTACTTGTAGCTGCTTATATTATGTCAGTATATATATAGATATAATAATTATAGTGTATGCACTAATATTCATGCAGCTTACGATATTATTGAGTACGTAAACAAGGGGTAGTGCAAATTGTTATGGAGGCAAGACGTATTCCACACTGTTAATTACTGTATAACCGGATGTTTGTGCACATGTGGTAGAAGGACAAAGAACACGTTCTATTGGTATTACCTGTGGTCTGGACCTATTGTGATAACTTGTTTTTATTTGTGCTAAATACTGTGCATTCATCATAAAATATAAACATGGTTAAGTTAAGATATTAATATTTTGTTAACTTGTGTCTTTGATAACCACATCATCAACCTATAGACTGAATATACTTCTCTCCATCACTGCATCTCTCATTGTAGCCTTATCAAATAAATATAAAGTACCAATATACTGCATATATTGTGACGTATCATTAGGACTCTTACATACATTACATTACTGTCATGAAGTACATGCATTATGATCGATTAAATATATTGTAGGAATAAAATGAGGCAAACATGACAATACTGTAAACCATTTATTCGCTATCACTGCCCATGAAAACATCGTCAGAAAGTGACGAGGGATGGGGGGGGGGGGGGGGGCAATTACAGGAGGCGGAATGTATTCAATAAAGGTACACTTTACATATCATGACACGGTTCAGAACACACGTAATAACATACGATTCCGTTTATTTGGTTTACTACACATGACTGCATGCATTGGCCTCCTAATACACACATACGGCAAAACAGCCATTACCAAGGGGATTATGCATTGCTTTCATGCTCGTTCGCCCCACTTCTCGTTTCCATGCCCAGACATAGCAGTAACTGTATGAATAATAGCAAAGTATGATACTAAAAAACATAATTATATAGTATTTAATGTACGTAATCACAATAACCTAAGTATTTCACGATACATAAACCGTATACTTTGAAAGAGGGAGGGTGAGTGGGAGTGAGGGAGACGGGGAGAGGGTGAACTAGGCACTGGGGTAATGGTCTGGGGGTTGGTAGGTTGGTTGGAGGGGTTAAACAGTACCCCACACTCGTCCTGAATGTGTACCAAGACCCTTGAGGGCGATGACTGGAATTTAGACTTAATATTCTTCAGTAAAAACTTCTGGAACTAAACATTATGGCAATTGTAATATATTATCTATAAATTAGGTCGGGGTGTAAACAGGCTTTGTGCTGGAAATACCATACTGATACAACAATTCATTTGAGAGATATTTGCGAAA